>KN042430.1:402709-494692 GCA_000739165.1 Podila verticillata NRRL 6337 | reverse complement strand
CCGGGTTTGTGGATGTGAACACGAAAGAGTACTGTATCCCTCTGGGCGACTGGGGTGGGCAGGGCGGGAAGTTGTTCCGTCAGAATATGCAGGCAATTATGCAGACGGTCAGTGCGGTCCTGGCGAAGGCCAGGAATGTGACGGAGGAGTATATCCTGCAGCTGGTCCAGGGTATGATGCAGGAGACAAGCCGGGACCGGGCGTACCAGATCGTGTATGTGACGTGTGGCAAGAAGCCGCTGTAGAAAAGAAAAGAAAAAAAGAACGAGCGTCCTTTACAGTTTTGTTTTTTGTTCATTCACTCAACATTCCCTTGTATTTTTAGTTTTTTTTGCTACAATAAAATGTGCAGATATGAAGTAGGATAAGCACTCTGTTGTAACAAAATAAGACTAAAGAGGTGCACATTTTCACAAATGGTGGTCGGATCCAGATCATTACAGAATTTTAATCGCTAAGAACTTGTACCTTGATAGAGGTGTTAAATGTAGTGCCTGCATTTTGGAAAACCAGGTGTCATAGTACACGAATTTGGTTGGATGAGTGCCACAGCAATCTCATTAGATGGTGGCGTATTAGCTTTGTGTGAAAACCAAAACCAAAAAAAAAAAAAAAAAAAAAAAAAGCAAATGCGCCCGAGAACTGATAACGCTTTCCTCCATCTCTGACTTCACACCATCTCTTTCCTCCCAATTCAGTTGAATGCAACCATGAGCTAAGGTAATTATCGAGGCATGGGGCTACTGCTCAACGCTAAAATTTACTGGAGAACGTTTTCACTTGTTTGGACTTGTCTACTCGCGCGCTTTACTAGGGTGGATCGTCCTAATGCTCTGAACGAGTGCCTGCTCATGATTATCGAATACCTTTACGGCGACCTTAACACCCTGCGGAATTTGCTCCTGGTTAACAAGTTTTGCTTCAAGGTTGCTGTCCCACTATTGTACTACAATCCCATCTAGGACATCACTTTCTCTCACTAGTTATTTGAGATCACCTACAGACTCAACGTCGATCGACCCTTCGACAACAGAAGCCATCAACTCACAACTCTTGCAGCCGGTCTCCTAGCCTCTATCAACCACTCTCAGTGCACTGCATCTCAGCCTCGATATGTCACCAGATCAACACAGTCATATAACACCAACAGATTCCTCGAAATACGGACTGACACTGCCTGACCAGATCGAGTCGTCCCATATTCAGGATGCCATTCAAGGAGATTCGCCCACAACTGTCGAATACTCGTAGTATCCGGCAACACCTCAGTGGTGGGATTCCTCCAGTTTCGTGGGCCTTGTCCGCTTGGCCGATTCCTTCGACATTAGATATCTTACCATGGCGTTATCCCGCACCGGACTATTGGAGGACATATTTCTGTCGTTTCTACCAAGGTGCACACTGTGGAGCCACAATACCACCGCGACTACTTGGACGGACTTCAGTATGGATTCAAGCGCCTTGTGCGAAAACTTATCCGGGATTCAATTGAATTTATCTCAGTCGGCAGCTCTGCCTGGGAACTATGCTTGCTGCCAGCGGACAAGTTTCACAGGTTGAAAACTGTTCGGGACTGGTACGCAATTTTGTGAGAGTCGGATCATCAGCATGGCCACGATCATTCAGGGGAACCTGCATCACAAGATGTTTCCTCTCTTGCTCAAATTCATTGCTCCGGTCACAGTGCATCTCCGTTTGGGAAGCCTCCTGAACGACAAGGGCAACAACTTTTTTGCGCTCTTCAAGAACACGAACCCCAGGATGTCGGTTCCGGTGCTTCAGCAACTTCTGTCCTTCAATTTGGAAAGCTCAGCATTGGTTTGACGAAATTTTGGCTCACCGAATCATTCAGGCCATATGATGGTGATGAGGTGGCGACCAGACCAAATTGCATGACTGGAGTCAAAGAGATGCGGGTCTTGAAGGTTGGACAGAGTCCAGACTTGATCATGTGCTGGAATTGGATCTAGAGCCATGCCGCAACCCTCGAGAGTCTGCTTGTTGAAGACGCATGCCCCGAGTTTGTCATCACCTGACCCCAGGTATCACTACCCACTTGCACTGTCTCGAGAAACTCCATCTCGGACAGAAGATTAAGGACCTTTCGGATATCAAGGTGCACTTCCGCGACCAAGACATCCCCAAGCTGTTCATGCCGGCCACAGCTACAAGTCCATCTATCTCGACATTTCAGCACGGGCAGGTATGATACCATCAAAGTCTTCTCTCACCACTCTCCACCCTCACCAAGTTCACTATCGAGATCGGAACCAGCAACGACTTTCCTTGTCGATGTAGTCACCTTCAGCCCCATCTTCGCAAAATGGCCACGATCCAGCTTGGAGCCTACCCTGTTGTCGACGCGAACTCGTTTTCCAAACTAAACGCCGAGGTTTTTGCCGGCTTGGATCTCCGCTCAAAGACTTATCGACCTTGGGAATGTGAGGCCATACTTGAGAACCTCCATGTCAAGATTGTGGACATTCCGATCAAACTCGACGACGATGAGGGACGGCGACTCCCCTTCAGAGACTGGTGTACAGGCGCCTGGCTCGCTAAACCAAGTTGCAGGTCTTGTGACTTGGACACCAGGCCGCGTATGCGGACGAGACAAGCGAGACCCCTGGATGCCTTGGCGATCCCCAGATGGAGTGCCTCGACTTGACGCTGAAGAGCGGGTTGGCGGCGCTGGGTACTCTAAAGAAGATGCGGAACCTGAACTTAACAGGTGTCCGACATGACATGGACAAGGAAGATGTTCAGTGGATGGTGGACTGCTGGCCCGAATTGGAGACCGTCACCGGCGTCGATTGCTGGTCATTTGATGGGCGAGCTTAAGGATTTATAAAGACCTTGCTCTCGACCCTCACAACAACTTTGCCGCTATTTTTGCAGAAAAGTACATATTGTAGACCCTGCCTTTTGCGTGCTTGAAAAAGAATAAACGACACAACTCTCTTTGACTTTGACCTGTAGTGTTTGCACTTGATGAGTATGGCATAACTTAACTCTTTGTATCTCTGAAGTAACTTGTAGCGGCTTGTCCTCGACCGCATCACGTGATTGATCAAATTCAAAAGCAGTGATAATGCTCCGACTTTTCTTTGCACACTTCCAAAATCCGCCACTCACTTTCACACCTTTCACCTAACCATCCATCCCTTTACCCAAAGTATCCAAACGCCATGTTAAACATCACCGAGCTCGATGATCTCGTGTGTGCCGACCTCGACAGAGAAAGTCTTCTTCAGTGTGCCCTCGTCAACAAAGAGTGGTACGCCTCCGTGATGCCATTTCTGTTCAAGAACATCCCAGAGCTCAAGACATCTCACCAGAAAAAGTCCTTCCGCCGACTGGTCCTCGAGGACTTTCACTTGAAGGAAGCGCACCGACGCGAGAAACAGCACCGCAAGCAGCGAGAGAGACGCCAGAAGCAGCGCAAAAAGAAGCGAGAGCAACAAAATCAACAGCAACCACAGTCGACTGCAGATGTCAAGAACAGTGGTACTGACCAGCAAGAGAATCACCCGCCGCTATCGCTCTTGGCCAGATATGGCAGCTGCATCCGCACTATCCCGGAAGTCGAAGAAATTTTGTCATATCTGGAGGCACCGATGCACAGGTCGGGGTCACGCACGCCTCGCCCACACGAGTCGGAAGAGCCTGTTGCATTTGAACTTCTGGTATCTTTCCTCTCCAGATGCAACTGCCTGTGTCTGCCCCTGGTGAAGCTGAACGAGGACCACTTCGAGGACCTTGACGTGCTCGACCTTCTGGCCACGTACATTGTTCCAGCCGCATTGCATTTGGTACTAGACGTACAAGACGACCCGTACCACTTTTGTGATAGTGATGATTCAGATGATGAATTGTCTAGCGTCGACATGCAATCTGAAGGAAGCGACGATGATCCTGAGGAGCGCCACCCAATGTCTCCATGGAATTTCAAGCAAATTCTGGCTTGCACTTCTAGCAAGCTCGAAAAGCTCACTGTCGATGTTTCTTCCTGGGACACGACTGAATCTGACACTGAGATTGAGGTGGCAGAACGGAAAGGCTTTCTCACAGGACTCAAAGAGCTGCGGATCGATCGATTTGGCAAGGAGTTAGAATCGATCAAATCCTGGGACTGGCTTTGGAAGCATGCCACTAGCCTCCAGAACTTGCGCGTCGAGAGGACCTTCCCAGAGCTTACCGCGAGTCTGATCCGAGGCATCGCTGTCCACTTGCAGCGCCTCGAGAAAATCCATATTGGAAGGAAGATTGTGAACACTTGGAATGACAGGGTTCATTTTCGGGATGCCATCATTGCCAAGCTGCTCTCGGCCGGCCGCGACTACAAGTCCATCTATCTCGATATCACAGCACGCGCAGGACTCGACACTATCCAAGCCATTGCTCGCCACTTCTCGACTCTCACCGAGTTCACCATCGAGATCGGCACAGGTGACGACTCTTTCCTGGTCGGCCTCCTGGCGTTCAGTCCCAATCTCCGCAAGTTGGTCACGATCAAGAACGGCGAGTACCCCTATGTCGACGACGACTTCTTTCCACAAGTCTCCGCCGAGAAATTCGCTGACCTTGATTCGGGTACAAAGACCTACCGTCCATGGGCCTGCGAGGCGACACTTGAGACACTTCATGTCAAGATCGTGGATATTCCTATCAAATACGGTTCCGACAAGGAAAGGCGGTTCTCGCTCCAGAAGCGGGTGTACGGGCGCCTGGCTCGGTTGACGAACTTGCAAGTTTTGTGGCTCGGTCATTGTCCCACCGTCCCAGATGTCGAGGGGGGCGAAGGCGGTGAGATTATGGGAGATATCCAAGAGGAGTGCCTCGATTTGACCTTGGAAAGCGGATTGGCCGCCCTTGGAACTCTGACACGTCTGCGTCAGTTGAACTTGCACGACATCTACCACGACATTGGCGTTGCGGAAGTCCAGTGGATGGTGGAAAGCTGGCCCGAGTTGGAGACAATTTGGGCGGTTGAAGACAGACTTGCATACGATTGGCTCAAGAGAAACCACCCTTCTCTTGTTGACAAGCCTATTGAGTTGTCGGAGGACTCCGAGCAGGACTCATCCTTGTCGGAGGACTCATTCTTGTCGGAGGACTCATTCTTGTCAGAGGACTCCGAGGAGGACTTATCCTTGTCGGATTGAGCCCCAAGGACATGATCTGGCATTTTTACTTTCTCTCAGTCTCTCTTCCTTTGCGTGAAGTCGCACACACACAATTCTTACGTTTGTTCTCGGAAAAAATAAAGCGATCTCCTTACAGCAATGCTCGCTCCTCGGCAAATTGTGGATCTGTTCACCTGCACCAAAAGCACCATAAAGTTTTTGGATCTTGCCTTCTCGCAAATCTTCCGTGGTCCGAAATCGAGATACTGTGGTCGATAGTCAACAACAATGCATTAGCTTGTTGTTTTTGAGAAAAGCAATTGTATGCATGCCAAAGCTGTCCGAAAGCAAATGAGAAGAAAAGCAAGGAGAGATAATAAAAAGTGGCAGAGGGATGGGATGCAAATGGTTCACTGGGGATCATCCAGTGCCCATTTTGGTTTGTGCCTGCCCCTGTGTGTTGTGTTGGTTTAGTGCCCTTGTGGGATGCGCGGCGGCGTATCGGGGAGTACCTATTTCCACGAGAATTACTACCTCGCAAGTTTGACCCCTGGCGTCCTTCATTAGAGAACTTGATTTGACCGGGAGTCAAGCCTGGGAAGAGCCCGTCTGTGGCGCGGACACTAACCAGTGTGCTATGGTGTCATTTACTATGGCTTATCTGAGTTTTTATGGGAGAAGGGCCCAAGGTCAGTGCACACTAAATCCATGCAGTTTTACATGGAGGGCCATGGAGTGAAAAAGAGCCATCTTTTCAGCATTAACCCACTCCCACGCCAACCCAATCACCTAATTCAATCGAAAGGGAAGTGACTGATCAGGGCCAACTATGGCTAGCGAGCGTTTTCTCACCTGGTTTAACGTATCTCCGCGAGCATGCAAATGAATTGCAATCCAGTTTCGACCTTTTTTTCCCGCTTCTACCATCACGTGCTCATTTCGGTATCCCTAGAGAATCCCTTGGTCTTTTCGGCGTCCCTCACCTTTTTTCTTTTTTTTCTGCATCCCTTCGATCTCAGCATGCCCTTGATTTTTTGGAGTCCTTTTTTTCAGCATTTCCTTGCTTGCTCAGCATGCCCTAATCTTTTCTATCTCCTTGTTTTGCTCATCCCTCGATGTTGTCTCTTGATTCGTTTCTTGACATAGTCCCTCCTTCGGTGTTGTCCCTCCCCATCTCTGAATGCCCTTGATCTTTTCCTAGTATCCTTTGATCTTTTTCCAGCATCCTTGGTCTTTCAAGCATTTGTCCATTGATATTGTCCCCTGTGTGTTCAGGATGTAGCCTCTGGTGTTGTCTCTTGATTTTTTTAGTTGCTTTATCCTTCCACCCCTACACTTTTTTCATCCCTGACATTCTGTCCTCTCCGTCTCTTTTTTTTTAACAGACCTTTTTCTTTCTTTTCTCCCTTTGAGATTTATGCCGTTTCTTTAGAATTCTTCTTAGAATGGTGTCTTTAAAGGAACAAGACAATAAACAACTTGGCCAAGGAAAGATTTGCTCGCGTATATAAAGGAGTCACTTCTTACGTCTGCCGACACCAAAACTCATCTGACCCTTCTTCAAAGCTCCATTCTCGCATTAACTCTTGCAACTACAACCAATAGAACCTTCGTAAGAACCCTTGCACAAAGACTAATATGAACCTCTGGACAAACCTCCATAAGATCCCTTTCTGCATGAACTATTGCATGAGCCTTCACATCCTCACCGAGTCTCCTACACTCTTCCTTAGTGCTAGAAGGATGTGTCGCTGTTTTAAACAGACTCATGGTGACGCCTGCACCCTATATGCCACTTACATAAATGAATTTGCTTATTCGTACTGTATTAGGACTCTACCAACGAACCCTTGTTACCTTCCAACTCCTATCTATTCAACAATGCAGTTTAAATACTTGCTTATTCTCAGTGTTGTTCTGGGTTTCGCAGCTGCTTGCAAACCCCTCCTTCAGTCCTGCGCGACGAATTCCGAATGCTGTGGTGACTTGTGCGTTGCTGGTTTGTAAGTTGATAAACACTTGCCACAACAGCAGTAAAGAAGAATCGGCATTGGTGACACTATATCTAATATGGTTTTGTGCCTGTTTCTTGGTATTGTCATCACGTCCCTACTAGATGCATTTAGATCCGTTCTGGTACCTAGAAGAGATATCAATCTTCTTAAACTCCACCCAAGAGATTTTCCAATAACCCAGGGACTCAGTTCTAGAATTTTGAAAATAAAATTTTGTATGAAGATACTCTCGTAGGGTCATGATGATGAAGAACATCATGCATCCCTGTTCCTTAAAATTTTAATTCGTATTTTCAAAAGAGGAAGGAGAATAAGTGAGGATAAGATATAGACTTGGTATTTTTCTAGCGTCCGTTGACATTAGTGTTGTCCCTTTGTGTTGTGCCTTGATCTCTCCCATCCCTTGATTTCCTCGTCCCTCGATGTTGTCTTTTGACGCCATTCCTTTCCAGTTTTGTGTTGCGGCGTTGTTGTCCCTCAGTGTTGTATTTTCGTGTTGTCTTGTGATGGTGTTGTCCTTGCGTTCCAGAGCTACGTATTTTGACTGTCCCTTGCCTCTTTGGTTTATCCTCAGCATCCCCTCGATCTTGTTGGTGTAATATTTCTCACCGTCCCCTTAATTTTTTTCTTTTGTGTCCCATTTTTTTGATACCTCATAATCATGTTTGTTCCATCCCAGCATGCCCTTGATTTTTTGCGGCATTCCTATTCTTCCAGTATGCCTTGATCTTCTTCCATCATCCCTTGATCTTTTCCAGCATTCCATGCTATTCATGCCAGCTTCCCTTAACCTTCTACTGTAGCATCTCTTGATCTTCTTCCACTATAGCATTCCTTGATGTTTTTCTAGCATCCTTTCTAGTAGCGTTTCTGTTCGTATAATCGTTTCGTTTTTGAAGCAGAGCCGAGACCGATTAAAAAAAAAAAACTATTGGTTTGGTGTCGCTTAAAGGACTGCTCCTTGAGGTTTCTCTCGATTCACAACTCTCAAGGCATGCAAGGATGGGCAGCTGGAATCTCTCGTGTCTTAAAACATTGGACTTGGATCTTACAGCCAATTCTGAGATATACGTTGGTCATTTTGAACAGTACCCATGCCTCGAGAAGCTTTCACTCAATATCAGGTAGGCTGGTTACCATGCGTGCACTTGCTTTTGTCTAGCATATTTATCTATAACCAGTGTGGAAGCTACCGCGTTTGAGATCCCTCGCGTTGCACGGCAAAGCTGCGATGCCATTCGACTTTGACACTTGACTACATACCTACTCTTGAGGAGCTTGTCCTGCATGTCGGCTAACAGAGCAGACACATCATCTCCAATATTGGACCACGTCTATCGACTTACCATCATCACCAACAGCCGGTCACGATCCAGGGATGGCATTGCTTGTGGAGAACAAGCTGAGACGTTTTCCATTATGGGCACATTTGTGCTTTCGGATCACGACCTAACCAAGGTGCTGACAGTCTATGTCCATAATCTGGAGCACTTCAAGGTGGTGTGGATCTATGCTGGTCCTTCACACGTTTTCGAGTTGTGTCATGGGAAAGACGATCTGAACACAGTCACCCATCTTTGAGATTAGAAGGCGACCCTGGCCGAACCAAGACGTTGAGCATGACAGGAGTATCGGATCCAATGTTGTCGTGTTTCAAACCGGGCAGCAAGCTGAAGCTCATTTCCTCAGAGTTCAATATTGGGAGAGAGGATTACGAGGCCATGGCGTATGAGTACTCTAGTTCCAAGGATGCTTGGCACGGATACCAAGATATGGATATTCACCTGTTGGAGTTTGAAAATGTTGCGCTTGTCAAAAAGGGCGACAGGAACATGATGCAAGCCAAGATGAACAACTCGGAACTATCCATGGTCAACCCTTCAGAGAAGACGTAAAGAGTAATTTTCGTCTCTGCCTCTTGGGCTTGCAAAAGATAAATCGAAATCCCGGATCGACTTGATTTTGTGGTGGCTTGTCCCTGATCGCGATAAAATGAAAGTGATAAGCAAAGGAGGTATTCCTTTGCCTTTACACACGCACACCTTTTGCTTCTATACTCTACCCTTTCCACCTTCACTACAACCACACACACACCATTTAATCGCGTCATGTCCAAATTCACTGAGCTCGTCAGGTTCGTGTGTGCCGACTTGGACAGAGAAAGTCTTCTCAAGTGTGCACTCATCAACAAGCAATGGCACGAGGCAGTGATGCCATTCCTGTTCAAGGACATCCTGGAACCCATGACGCTGGGCCAGAAAGAGTCGTTCCGCCAACTGATCCTTGAAGACTACAACATGAAAGACGGCCTGCGCCAAGAAGGGTCGCGCCGGGGAAAACAGAGCCACAAGCAAAAAAAGAGACCCCCAAAGCGACGCCAGAAGCAGCGAGCACCACAAAATCAGCAGGAAGCTTCCACCACCGGGCGTTCGGCCCCAAAACCCACTGTGGCGGCCAAGAGTAGCGACGTAACTCAGAGCCAGGCCCACCAGTCGTCCAAGGGAGGTAGCATGGCTTGCCAACAGGCGTCCAAGTCTTCACTGTCACGCTCGGCTAAGTATGGTGTCTGTGTTCGCACTATCCCAGATATTGGCCTCCTTTTCATCTCACTCCGGGGTACACCCAAGCCAATGCTGTCTGAAGTTCTTACAAGGATGCTGAAAATGCCAACCGAGGTCGAGCTTTTGGAGCAGTTTCTTTCGAGATGCCCCAACATGCGAATCCCCGTAGTGCGCCTGAGTCAGTACCATATGCTGGATCCCGACCTGTCTCAACTAGCGGTGAAGTACACTGTCCCCGCTGCAGTGCACCTAATCCTTGCACATACCAAACGCAAGGATGACGACGACGACGACGACGACGGAGTAGATGATGACAGCTGGTCTTATGATTCGGAGGATTACTACACGGACGATGACGACACTGATGATCAGCGTGATACCGATGATGACGGAACAACCCCCATCGTAGAGTGTAGCCACGGCGGCCACCTCATTCAGTCTGTCTTCATGAAGAAGCTCGTTCTAACCAATACCTCCAGCAACCTGGAAACCCTGAGCATCAACATGGCGGCACCTTGGGTTACTTCCAAAATCTACCTCTGCAGTGAGCATTTGGCTGGCCGATCAGACTTTATGAGTGGAATCAAGGAGTTGCAAATCATCCGAGCTGGGCACGAGCTGAACCAGGACACCAACGCGTGCTGGAACTGGGTGTGGAAGCACGCTACAACGCTCGAAAGCCTGCAGGTTGCCGATGCGACTCCCGATTTTGTCACCTGCCTGGAGCGAGGTATCAGCACTCACATGCACCGACTTGACAAGATCCATCTTGGCAGGGACGCTTTCAGCATCCACGAGGACAGAGTGCACCTCTACGACCCAGCCATCGCCCGACTGCTCAAAGTTGGCCCTTACTTCAAGTCCATCTACTTCGACATTTCCGCTCGACCCAAGCCTCCATCCATTCAGTCCCTGTATCGCCACTACTCAACCCTCACCGAGTTCACGCTCGAGATCAGCACCGGCGTCGATTCATGTCTTGTCCAGATCCTTGCGTTTTGCCCTAACCTCCGCAAGTTGGTCGCGATCCAATATAGGGAGTACGCTTTCATCAATTCGTTCATGTCCCACGCTGAGCACAAGATCTTCCCGGATGTGGATGCGAAGGTGTTTGCGGATCTGGATCGCGCTACAAAAACCTACCATCCTTGGGCGTGCGAATCCACACTCGAGACGCTGCAGATCAAGATTTCTGGCATTCCATGGTACGACCATGACAACGATGACGAGGGATCGGTTTCACGGGAGAACAATGAGGATACCTACCCTCTCCAGAGGCTGGTGTACGGACGTCTGGCACGCTTGACCAAGTTGAAGACCTTGTGGCTGGGACACATGCCCTTGGTAGCGCAGGAGTGGAGTCCCTATCCAGTGCTGGAGGACAGCCAAAGGGAGTGCCTCGAGATGACCTTGGCCAGTGGGCTGGCCGCCTTGGGCACGCTCCAGAAGCTGAAGCACGTGAACCTGCAGGGTATGTTCTTCTACAAGGCCCGGTTCGGCGCAGGGGAGATGCAGTGGATGGTGGACCACTGGCCAGAGCTGGAGAGGATCTGGGTCGACTTTGGGCCGGGACACGAGTGGCTCCAAGAGCACCACCCGGGTTTGCAAGGACAGCCCATGGACCTGTGGAACCACGTTTCGTTTCAGTTGGACTAAGCTTCCACGACATGGTCTTGACTGATGTTTTTCTCCTTCATGATTCTTGCTTCTTGCTTCTTTTTACTTCCTCTTGCTTCTTGCTTCTTTTTTGCCTATTTCTTTTACTCTCTCCTCTTGCATAAAGCTATGTTGCTGTTGTTCCACAGTTGTTGCTCCTGATCCCGAAAATGAATAGATGAAAGCCATCTCTTTGCGTAATGCACACACATGTCGAGACTGTCCGAAAGAAGTGAGGTATTTAGAACCAACGAAAAAAAGATTTATGAAAGGAATACAAAAAGGGTTCGCTGGTATTACCCATGCATCATTTTAGTCAGTTGAGGTCAATGCGCGTAACATGATACAAAGTTTGAGTAGGCGCAGCGAGGTGGCAAAAGGCCTTTTTTGTCTTTTTTTTTTGCCTACTGTCCACATCAAACTCCATTTCCATTTCTCACACATCCATTGATGCTACCATGAACCAAGGTACATGTCGAGACATCGAGTTATTGATCAGCACACACCACTTAGAGGGATGCATCTTCCGACATGTTTGGACTGATCAAATGATCAATTCGCGTACTTTTCTAGTGCGGAAAGGCCAAAAACTACCCAACGAGTGTATACTCATGGTGATCGAGAACTTTCACGATGACCCGAAGACTCTTCAAAAACTGCTCCTCGTCAATAAATTCTGCTTCAAGGTCGTAGTCCCATTGCTCTACTACAACCCACTCAAGGACTGGGCCGACCATGGCAATTTCGAACCTGATTCCAACAATATCGGACTCGCGCTCAGGCCCGAGAAGTTCGCGGCTCTTATGCTTGCCTCTATCATCCATTCCCAGCGCGCTGCGGCAAACCCTACAAGAGTCATCACCAAGCTCAAGCCCATGCCCGCATTCGACGTCAACAAATTCCTCGACAAGTATGGACTGCAGCTTCCGGACAAGATCGAGTCACCTCTCATCCAAGACGCCGTGCGCGGAGTCTCACGGACGACCATCGACTATTCAAAGCATATCGCCTTACCACAGAACTGGGAAGGAGACACTTACAGTTTCAATGGCGTTATCCGCTTGACCAGCTTCCCTGAGTTGTGGGACAGAGCTCATCCTTTGAAGCACAACACTGCAGATTACCTCTGGGCGAGATACTATCCTGATGATGGCCTTGACTCGGACGATGAGCACACTCCACAGCTGCAATGTCACCGAGACTACGTAAACAACATTCGAAAGCGACTCTCGAACCTTTTGCTCCAATGCAGCCCGAACTCTATTGAAATTATCACGAACACCGACCTTAGCGACGACCAGTTCATGCCCCCAGCTGACAGGTGTTACAGGTTGAAAACAGTGAAACTGGAGTGGAGCTCGATTATCGACCAGAAACGCATTGATCGAGTGATCGCGTTCATCAAGGCGATTCAAGCCGCATTCCCTGAAAAGAAGAAGTCTTTACAGATCAAATTTCGAGACGACGACAAGTTTTGCTTCCGGGATGGATACGATTCGAACTCTAGGTCTGGCAGTCCTGCGGCGGTAGCATGGCGCAAAGGAAATCAGGAAAGGGAGCAGTATCGGGTTTTAATCTACGAGGCCTTGGGAAATCCAACAGAAATGACTGCATCTGCATCTCCTGATTTTTACGACGCGACTGGAAATATTGAATTGGATTCTCTGATCAAGTTCACGGATCGTGACAGCTATCGGTTCCTATACGGCGACGGCCCCAAGCAGGCAGCTTTCCTCCAACGATGCGACAACCTCAAGTTCCTCGAACTGTCTGTCCACCACCCCGATTCATTCTCTTGGGCTCTCAAAAGAGACGCGACTGGAGGTACAGCAAGACACTCGGGTAATTTTCTCCGCAATATGGAACAATTGAAAATCAATATGGACACGAGTCTTACTGTGGTCCATGACACCGTGGCGGCATTTGGAGAGTACTTGCAGCGCCTCGAGGTCAACGGCCGCGCTTCTTTTCATGGAATTCTTCCCGAGACACTCCTCGATCCACGACTATTGAGGCACACAAAAATCGGGGAATGGAATCTCCCGTGCCTCAAATCGTTGCGCTTGCAATTTGATGCCGAGTCTGGAATCTACCTTGGCCGCTTGGATGAGTGTCCGAATCTCGAAACACTTTATATCAATATCAGATACATTCTTCCATGGACTGACAGAGGTCGGGGTCGCGTCTACTTTGCCAATCCTGTTTTTCCGTCTCCAGTCTGGAAATTGCCTCGTTTGAGGTTCCTGACGCTGTACTGCAAGGCGGCCATGGCCTTTGATTTTGACTCACTCGCGCACATGCCGGCTCTCATAGAGCTTGTTATGATCGTCAACCGCAAGGACGATCAGCCTATCCCTATCGCTTCCGTGCCACGCCTGCAAGCCTACCGTTGCTCCCAGTACACTCCCGACAGTACCATTCCCGTCCCACTTGGCCTGTGGAGAGATCAATGGAGTTTGCCATGGTTGAAAACTCTCCACTTGGAAGGTCCTCCGAGCTCAGTTTTCTGTTTCAAGTGGCTGACAAGCTGTCCATCTCTCCAGTCCATTAAACTGATAACTGGCGTTCCTTTCCAACGGCTTCCACTTTTGTCGTCCTCCAGCAACTCTACTCTACTGCCGATCGAAATAGTGTATGAAGATGCCACACCCTTAGCCGGGTTTGGAGATGTGGACGATTCTGGTTTCGAACCGGGGATGACACCATTGATGGAGAGCAGATTGACTGAGATTGAATTGAGAGGTCCGTGGGTCATGTCCATGTACGACCTGACCAAGGTCTTGACCGTCTATGCGCCCAATTTGGTTACGTTGAAGATGGATAGGGTGACGCGGCTAAATTGGCTTTGGCAAGGAAACGAGTTCCTGCGGACTGTTGTTCAAGCTACGGAACTGGGAAGCGACTCATGCAAGTTGAAGAGCATTGTCGCTGAGTACACCGTTGGCACCCAACTGGTACAGGCCAATGGGTTGGTTGCCGTGGGCGACAGGGCGGAGTGTTTGTACCAATACCACGAGTCGAGAATCCCTATGTTTATGTTTGGAGGAACTGGGTTTGTCAGACAACAGGACTGGCTCTAAGAGAGAAGCCGGATTTTTGTTCGTCTGTAGCATGTAGCTGACCAAGAAAACGTTTGCAATTCGAAAACGAGAATAAACCAATTGGAGTAGCTTCCTTGCATATCTTGTTCGCGATTGTTATTGTACCAAAAGCGGGCTCGACAGTTTTGTCTCATTCTATCGGAGCAAATGCGGGGGAGAACAACAACCGTAGTATGGGGAAAGTGAGAATTAGGGACACCAAAGGCAAGACAACGATGGAAATAAGATCAGATCGGGAAACCCCGACCCTCCACTGTTTCTTCTCGATGGAAGGCATTTTGAGTAAGCGCAACATCTTGCGGTCTCTGGGCGATCCTAAAGAGCTCAATGTTTCAAGGTGTATCTTAGATGTGGCCTGCCTGAACTTTGGTTGTTATGAGAATGGCCTCATTATCGCACAGCCGGCTTGGCACCGGAAAATTCATGGCTGTGGTAGACGAATAGCCCTTTTGGGGGAAGTGGAGGGCCAAACACACCGAAAAGCCCAAACGACCAATGGAACGAAAGAAGAGAATCTCTTTCGGGCAATTCGTCACCAGGGTTTCACTATGGGTTTTTAGACGACTGTGGAGTCGTCTCCTCGTGAAGACAACAATTGGTTCGATAGCACAAATATAACCCACGTTGCTTTACGGAGAAGGCCCAAGTGCCCTTTTTAACCATTCTTCTGGATTATTGGAGCGAGCAATTTGGTCAGGTGTCAGGGGGAGCAATGTGTCTATCGTCTACTTTATTTGTTGTTGTCGCCTGATGGACGAGAGTGCCAACAGTGCGCGCATTTTTTTTTAATCTGTCAAGGGAAAGCGCCTCCTGAGACAAGCAAGTGAGTTGTTTTTTTCGTTGCACGTTAATATGCGCTAATATCTTCGCATCCGTCACAGACGTACTGCCTTGCCTTGATGCAATGCACTGACAAACTCAAGGTTCCTGTTCTCCCCTAGCGAGTCGTTTCTGAAGACGATAAAGTGAGCGAGAAAGAGAGTACCCAGGCCTGTGTGTTATTTTTCTGTTCGTCGAAATGAGTGGGAAATGACTCCAGTTGAGTTGTTGCCCGTGAGAGAATAGGTACACAGTTTCCTTTTCTGGACACGAAAACATGTGAATGGGTCTTCGTACACAGATCTGATTGGCTGCCAGACGAGAAACCCAATATCGCCATTTCTTCTCATTTCAAATTAAGGGCCGTCTCTTGTGCTTATCAAGTCATACCTGCGAAGCAGAGAGAGAAATACTGAAAAGGGAGGCTTTCTATCTTTCTTCTTCTCTTCTTTGCCCATCCCATCGCAATCCTCCCCACCACCAAAGTCAACACTCGCCCTGTTGCATCTTTTTCTCTTTTTCTCTTTTCTTGATCCACTTCCTCTCTCGACCTACATCGCGAGAAGGAAAACGACAGAAAGAAGGAAACACCAGCCTTTCTATTCCAGCACCCACAGCACACTTATCATCGGCAGCGACAACTCCATCCCTGCCAAACAGCAACAGCAATAGCCCCCTTCTGCGCCTTTTTTTCTTTTTATTACCACACCACACCTCTTCTACATCACTAGACCCTACTTGTTGGTACTCTAGTTGATCAATCCTCCACTCTTTTTTTTTTCTTTTTTCTTTTATTTTATTACAATGGCTTACTTTTACCTTACCAGCGGCGGCCACGTCGGTCGCGAGGTAGACTGATCCAGTGTGCGAACCACGATTTTTAAACAACCCAACTTACACTCAGCAATAACCCCCCTCAATATCACACATCCATCCATAATCAATCTCATCACCATCTAATCCGACCCGCAAACCACATCATTTTCCGATCTATTATTACAATCTTCTTTTTTCTTTCTTATCGAGAGCTTCTATCAAATCCCACCGGAACCTTTTACTTCAGTCACGTTACTTCGCCAGTACGAGCCAATTTTTTTCCTTCCCTCCAAATCATAAATATGTTCGCCTCTCCCAACACCGCCGGACCTTCGGGTCCCGGATCTTGGCTCGACGACAGCCACGACATTCTCCTTTCAGCCCAGGATGTTCTCGACTACACCTCTTTCTCGGACTCGGACTCTCCCGTTCTTTCGCTCGAGTCCTTCTCCTCTCAACACAGCCCCGACCTCGACGCTTACTGCTTCAACGACTTTGCGCCTCTTTCGGAAGCCACTCCTTTCGACTTTCAACCTTCTTCGGCTGTTCCCATCGATGTTGACAACATCACCATGGCTCCCGAGGCTGCCAAGCCCTCGGCCACTGAGACTGCCCGCCAGGCCGCACTCTTGCACGCCTACCTTGCTGCCCAGACACAGTCCTCGGCTCAGCTGCAACAACAACAGCAGCAGCAGCAGTGGGCCTTGTCGGTTGTGGCTCAGAACGACCAGTACCAGAAGGAACTCGAGAAGAAGAAGGAGGATGAGAAGGCCCACTTTGAGCAATTGATCAAAGTCCAGCAAAGCGATGCCGAGAACTTGGCTCGTTTCCTGGCCCAGTCTGTCAAGCAGGAGGAGTCCGAGCCTGCCATGGAGGATGATTCGGTCTCGACACCTCAATCGCCTTCGTCGTCTTCCGATGGTGAAAAGAGCCCTATGGCCTCTCCCACCATGGCCGAGCGATCCTTGAGCCCCGAGGCCCAAACTTCTAAGAACTCCAAGGCCTCCCGCCATCTCGTGTGCTTCAACTGCAAGGTCACTCAGACCCCTCTCTGGCGTAGGACTCCTGACCGCAAGCACTCGCTCTGCAACGCCTGTGGCCTCTACTACAAGCAGTACGGTGCTCACCGCCCTCTCCACGTTCGCCACAAGCTGCCCACCGTTCTGACCGATGTTCGCGCCATGCCCTATGCTCGTCCCTCAAACCAGTCCAGCCGCGGCTCGTCACCCAGCCCCGTTGGTCTCGAGCTTCCTTTCACTTTCTCGAGCACTGCCTCGGCACCCGACTCGTCGGCTTCCTCTGACAGTGATTCGGATTCTGGTCGCCTCCAGTCCTTCCCCGACTTGACCAAGATGTACTCGCAGGCTTTGATGCGCCCTCCAGTCCAAAAGATCACTCCTCCCTTGATGACGGCCAAGCAGGGCATCGAGTGTGCCAACTGCTCCCAGACCCAGACACCTCTCTGGCGCAAGAACGATGCCGGCGAGCCCATCTGCAATGCCTGCGGATTGTACGCCAAGCTCCACAACCGCGACCGCCCTGTCACCATGCGCAAGACCAAGATCACTCGTCGTCGCCGCGATTGGGGTGGCAACCTGGCCCACCAGGCCCAGGCTCAAGCTCAGGCCCTTGCATTTGCTCATGCCCAGGCTCAAGCACAAGCCCAAGCCCAGGCTCGCTCCCAGGCGAGCACCAAGGGTTCGTCTGTTTCGGATGGCGAACAGGCGACCATTGTTGCCTCGATTGTTGAAGAGATGAACCGCAAGGCCCAGGCGCTGATGAACCGGACTTCCACTGCGCCCAGTGTTCACTCGAGTGATAGTGAGGAGGAGTGTCCCCCTACTCCTTCGCCTACCTCTGCTCCTCTGGTTCCCGTCGCCGCCCCTGCCCCTGCCCCTACTTCCTCAGGCTTGGCCAATAACTTGATCATGGACGAAAACAAGTTCACGGACATGGTTGGCCAGATGAACGCCCACCAGATGAACCGTTTCTTGTCGATTTTGGAAACTCGTTGTGGAGTCTTGCGCGAGCGTCTCCTTGCTAGCACCGAGGGTTCCCAGGAGTCCAGCAGCTTGGATCACTTGTTCTGATCTGTGTTCCTTTCTTTTTCTTTTCCACTTTCGAGCTGTACCATTAGTCTTTATACTTTCCACTCTTGCAATAAATCCACTTCAAAAATATTATTATTATCGGTCATTCCAATGGCATGTGATCCCGGAACATTGAAACCTCTGTTTGGTGCCCTGTACTGTCTGCATGGATTCAGTCGAAGCAGATCGAGTCGTTGGGGGTGTTGGGTTGAGGATGAGGGTGAGGGCTGTGACAAGGGACCGGGAAGATAGGAGGCAAAGAGATCTTGTCCATAGTAGCAGGCGAGTCGTAGATGCTAGAGTATCTGGGCTGTTGCTTGGAAGCATGCTGGCTGTCCGAGCAATCGCGGTCGTGGCTGTGATAGAGTTGAGTACTGTATACAGACGTCGCACTCCTCGGTTCCTCAACGGGTCACTGGGGATGGCGAGGGAAACTGTTGAAGCTCGAGACAGAGTGCCGTGACATGATACAGACAATGTAAGTATGCTCGATGCTCAGGCCGCGGGACAGGTCAGTGCCAAGTTTACTACTGATATACAGGCGGATGTTGAAGAGGTCTGAACCGCCATTGGCATAACGAACTCGAAGAACATCTGTGTATTCGTTGGAACCCGGTGCGCTCGATGACATGACGCCAGGCCGGTTCTGGTAAAAGATAGGTGAGCTTGAGTCCAGGAAAGGATAGTGAGCAAGGTGCTAAGGTGCGTTGGGCGAGGCGGCGTAGAAGGCGGCGTCCTTGATCATTCGAAGGAGCCGTCCAACTTGGCTTGGTCCTCGCTGGCAAAAAACAGTGGAGTGCAAGGCCTTGTGACTGATATCGCGGGGATGGTAACCCCAAAGGGCCTGAGACTCGTCCGAGACGCGAGCGCAGATAAATTCATGGTGAGGAACAACGTCGCCAGAGCTTCCGTAGGGCTGGTGTGCAGCTTCTGCGTCTGCTTGACCTGTGGGTAGTAAGAGTTCTTTTCGAGTGGATGGTCGGATTCTAAGTGAATGGAAACAGGCCGTTCCCGGTATTCCTGTCGGCATTGTAGACAATGGACAACAAATAGTGTGTAGGGTAAGAGGCATGGTCATCAGGAAGCGAAGGGTAGCCTGATGGGATGGGACTAAGCATATTATGTGGTACAGGTGAATATAATTTGATACTGGCTGAGATCGGTGCGGGGTTTGGCTTGTCAAGGTTAGCAGGGATGGATCCATGATTTACGAGATGTGATCTGAGGAGGTGTGTGTGTTGACTTTCTTTGGCATCTTGTAGTTGGCCAACTTTGTGTACTTGACCTTGGCTCTTGGTTTGGCCAAGCTAACGGCCTTGGTAGAGTCTGTAGAAAGAGAGTCCGAGATGTACTTGCCCTTGACTCTCGTTTTGGCTAAGCTAGCGGCCTTGGTAGTGTCTGTAGAAAGTGGGACCGAGAGGTCCTTGAGGGGGCCCCAAGCGCCGAGGGTCTTGTCAGCGAGCTTTGGGCGACCTCGTTTTTTGTGCTCGACATCGCGACAGGTGTCGTTATTCCTTATGGACATGCATGCTATGCACATGACGACTATGGCACAAAGAAATCACATGCCTCTTTAAAAGCAAGTAAGAGATACTGCAAACAAACAAGTCTGCGCTCATTTCCCTCCAGGTACCAACACGGCGTTATGATGTACTTTTACAAACATAAACGCTGCTCGGTCGTACCATCCCTTTTCTTTCGAATAATAATCTCTAGTCGTCGTGAAACTCGTATGCCGCCATACTCGCGTGCAACGCTGCTATTTTCTTTCGTCTTATTTTTCGCGCTTACAACAGGCCCCAAGCAAATCCAATCATATTCAAAGCAATTGATGCGAGCTACAAACGCTCGTGCGTTCACTGCCTCTATTATATTCATGATCTTAGAAGCTTTCTCCCAATAACACTACGGAACCGTGTTGTTGAGGCATGTTTTTCAAACGATTTGGTTCAAATAAACACAAGAAATATGTGGAATGTGGGTGTTCATTTTAGTGGCGAGTATTGATCTGTCCGCCCATGTTGCCCTTGCGTCTATATGGCGCCTGGAGCGTTTGCCTCGCAGTCCATCCATCCTCACCCTCATCACGTTTCCCATTTTCTAGATTGAATCGCGTTTCGCGTTTTCCGCAACACGTATCGCACGTGATGCTTTTTTCTCGCATTCGTCACCTTCTCCTTGTGCGCTCCTCTCGCCGTTCAGTATCGTCACCAACCCATCGACTCCCAAATCATTGCACACCAACATACCCTTCCACACCGCCATCTAACCACCATGAGATGTCCAACTTCTACAGCACGCTTCTTACTCGGACCCTGGCCACCTACAGCCAGGTTGTGATCAACATATCAACAAATATTCTTGACTATCTGGTGCTCAACACCGCTTCATGTCCGATTTCGACATGGATACTATTTTACGGCAAAAAGTTAAGTAACGTTCTTGCTTGCTATCATTTTTTGGCAATCAGCAAAAGAAAGAATGCCGTGTTTTCGTTTCAATAGGGATGACCAGGTCAAGGTTAGTTCAGTGTCACCGCCGCCTAAAAGAGACTGGTCCAGAAAAAACTGAACATTCTTCCACAAAGCGTGTCTGTGCGCTCGATCCACTCGGTAAAATGCTCGGTGCACCCTCACCCCAAATGGCAAAGGTTCACCCAACTCACTTGGTGCCACTTTCAACACCGCGCTCCTCTTTCGTTTCTCTCCATCAATTCGTTCCACTTTGGGATACTTGGTTCGTCTACTGTCTCCATTGCTTCATGGTCCTTGAACAGGATCATTTTTTATAAACCAGAAGTATCTTCAAAACACCAAACAAGGGCGGGTGTAAAAATCTTGTCCAATAAAACTATCAGACCTTATGCAAGTGGATGCTTATTTGTTTGTTAATTCTGATAAAGATATTTGGATGGGCTGTTTGTGCTTCGCCCTATCCAGAGTCAGGACCAAAAATATTCCTTCTTCACATGGGCGATGGGATGGATCTCGAAATTCTCGATTCCCCCTCTTCCATTCACATTCATCGTTTTATTACTTTTGTTCCCATCTTCTGCTACTCTTAAACCTATCCTTTTTATTTCTCAGACTCTATCATCATTTGTGCCATGCCTGCAATGTCGCAGCTCGGATCCAGCAGAGCTCAAGCACTGGCAGAGAGACTCAAGATTAACTCTGCGACTACTTTGGATTTGCGGGGCAGCACAATTGGAGGCAGTGGAGCTCTAGTACTGGCTAAGGCACTCAAGACCAACTCAACACTGACAACTTTGGACTTGGCCGACAATAAAATTAGAGATGTCGGAGCTCTGGCGCTGGCTGAGGCACTCAAGACCAACTCAACATTGACCAATCTGAACTTGGGGAACAACTTGATTGAAGGCAATGGAACTCAAGCACTGGCTGAGGCACTCAAGACAAACTCAACTCTGACAACTCTGGACTTGGCCGACAACAAAATTAGATATGTCGGAGCTCTGGCGCTGGCTGATGCACTCAAGACCAACTCAACACTGACCACTTTGAGCTTGACTGACAACTCGATTGAAGGCAATGGAGTTCTGGCACTGGCTGAGGCACTCAAGACTAACTCGACTCTGAAAACTTTGGACTTGTGGAGCAACAAGATAAGAGACGTCGGAGCTCTGGCGCTGGCTGAGGCACTCAAGACCAACTCAACACTGACCAATCTGAACTTGGGGAACAACTCGATCGAAGGCAATGGAACTCAAGCACTGGCTGAAGCACTCAAGACCAACTCGACACTGACAACTTTGGACTTGACCGACAACAACATAAGAGACGTCGGAGCTGAAGCATTGGCTGAAGCACTCAAGACCAACTCAGCAGTGACCAATCTGAACTTGGGGAACAACTCGATTGAAGGCAATGGAACTCAAGCACTGGCTGAAGCACTCAAAACCAACTCGACACTGACAACTTTGGACTTGACCGACAACAACATAAGAGACGTCGGAGCTATGGCACTGGCTGAGGCACTCAAGTCCAACTCAACACTGACAACTTTGGGCTTGTGGAACAACAACACAGGAGACATCGGAGCTCTGGCGCTGGCTGAGGCACTCAAGACCAACTCAACTCTGACCAATCTGAACTTGGGGAACAACTCGATTGAAGGCAATGGAACTCAAGCACTGGCTGAGGCACTCAAGACCAACTCAACACTGACAAATCTGGACATGGGGTACAGCTCGATTGAACACAATGGAGCTCTGGCACTGGCTGAGGCACTCAAGACCAACTCGACTCTGACAACTTTGGCCTTGATCGGCAGCAAGATTAGAGACGTCGAGGCTCTGACGCTGGCTGAGGCACTCAAGTCCAACTTAACACTGACCAATCTCGACTTGAGGCACAACTCGATTGAAGGCGATGGAGCTCTGGCACTAGCTGAGGCACTCAAGGCCAACTCAACACTGACCACTCTGAACTTGGGGTACAACTCGATTGAAGGCAATGGGGCTCTGGCACTGGCTGAGGCACTGGCTGAGGCACTCAAGACCAACTCGACTCTGACAACTTTGGTCTTGAGCGGCAACAAGATAGGAGATGTCGGAGCTCTGGCAATGGCTGAGGCACTCAAGTCCAACTCGACTCTGACCACATTGGAGATGTTCAACACCTCTATCTGGTACCAAGGACTTCTGGCATTTTCTGAGGCATTCCAGACGAATTCGACTCTGGCCACTTTGCACTTGCGAGGCAACCCGATTAAGGACACAGCCGCCATGGCATTTTCTGAGGCGCGCAAGACCAACTCAATTTTGACTACTTTGGACCTGCAGAGAACCTTGTTCGGAGAAAATGAAGTTCAGGCACTGGCCGAGGCAATCATGACTGACTCGACTCTGGCCGCTTTAGACTTGGGGTACAACTCGATTGACGACAATGGTGCTCTGGCGATCGCTGAGGTACTCAAGACCAACACAGCTTTAGCCAATTTAAGCTTAGCTGGTAACTCGATCAGATACAATGGAGCTCTTGCACTGGCCGAGTCACTCAAGACCAATTCAACACTGACCACGTTGGACTTTCAGAACAACTCGATTGGAGACAATGGATCTCAGGCGCTGTTTGAGGCTCTCAAGACTAACTCGACTCTGACCACTTTGGACTTGTGGGGAAACTTGATCGGGTCCAACGGAGCTCTGACACTGTCTGAGGCACTCAAGACCAACTCGACTCTGAACACTTTGTACCTGCAGAACAACTCCATCAGAGCCAATGGGGCTCTGGCAATATCTGATGGACTCAAGACAAACTCAGCTCTGACCACTTTGGACTTGTGGGGCAACTCAATTGGAGACAACGGAGCTCTGGTACTTTCTGAGGCACTCAAGATCAACTCGACTCTGATCACTTTGGACCTGCCACACAACCGTATAGGAGATGACGGGGCTCTGGCGCTCTCTGAAGCACTCAAGACCAACTCGACTCTGACTGTTCTGAACTTGTGGCGTAACTCAATTGGGGACAGTGGAGCTCTGGCACTGTCTGGGGCACTCAGGACCAACTCGACTCTGACCACTTTAGACTTGGGGTACAACTTGATTGGAGACATTGGTGCTCTGAGGATGACTGAGGCACTCGAGATGAACTCATCTCTGGCCACTTTGAACTTGGCTGGCAACTCGATCGGATACATTGATACTCAGCCACTGCTTCATGTGTCCCAGGACATAAGAGTTGTAATAGGATAATAGCATGCTTTCATTAGAAACCAGTTTGATGCACGAAAATGCTTGAGATGTGGCCATGCGGCCTTTCGCAATTATCAATGTAGTCGCCTTGTAATAAAAAGGAAAGAAAAACGTTTCCCAGTAGATCGGTACTTCCTCAACAAGCGACTTGTGCTAGTTTGACAAGCCAATGGTTCTGGTTTGCCTTTTGTTAGTGCTTAATTCCCATCAAGTGCGCACAGGGAAATATTAGAATCAGGCGTCTTTTTCAAGCTGATGTTGTTGCAAAATTATGATGGTGGTATGTTGGCTGGCTTGCGAGGACTTGTCTTTGCTTCTTGTCAAAAGATATTAAGTATTTAGGGCTTATTTAGATACAAGTGTAGTTGGTATTAAAGAAAAAACGAAAAGGGACAAAGTTCAAAAAAACAAATACTAGCACAATAGTGAATGCACGCTCATACGCTTCCTGGCGGCGCGCATGACCTTTACATTCCATCTCTCCTCATATTCATTAGAGCATCGGCAAATAGGCCCGCATGCCCCGCTCAGAGAAGCAATGGTTGCTGGTTTCCAGCCGATGAACGACGAGCGACCCACGCTGCTGGTCCGGTACAGGGGACCTCCAAGCTTGAGCGAACTGGGTCCAGCGCTGAACGGGTTGACACTGCTGACGCTGCTGGCACTACTGCTATGGTCTCCTCGCCCGAACCTGTACATGGATTCGCTGTCACTAGATGGTTCCTGGCTCACAGGGCTGAGCGAATGTGACTGGTGCCGAACTGGACAAGACGAAGCAGAGTCCAACGATGACGGCGCAGATTCTTGGTCAAAGTGGCCTTTGTTGGTGTTGTTGTGCCCATCGCCTTGCTCGCACCTGTCCACGGGAGAATTGTTTGGGGAGTAGCAGTCATGACCCACAGGACCATGCTCATTGCAGTCCTTCCATTGATCCGTCGGCTTGGACTAGCGGCAGGGCCCTCGAGAAGAGTCTTTAGAGACTTGCTCTCTCATCTCGAATTCCTGCCCAGTCGGCCGTTGTGTTTGAACCTGTGGGATCTGCTGCAAACGTTCGAGTTGCTAAGATCAATAAACAATAGGGCACACACCAGTGGGGTTAACAGGTGGGTGGACTGGTGACATGGTCTGCAGCTGGAGCTTGATGCAAGTTGAAGGTGGGGTGGGCTCCGGGTAGCTTGGTCGAGAGGCCTGATGCTGTTGGTGGTCCTGATGGCGGTTATCAATATCCCGCTTGCGATCCTGACTGGCCGCCATGTCGGTCAGTGGTTTCTTCATCGATGACGGCGGAGACTGCTCGCCAAAAGAAGCTCCAAAAGATGAAGAAAGTAAATCTGGCTAAAGTGTCTTCAGAGGATAATAAAATGTGGTGAAAGTAGTAGATCCCCCAACACGTAGGCCTTAAAAGAACGCGATGGCGGTTTTTTTCTTTTGGCTCGGAAATGCGTTCTGACTTTGACAACGAGCATGGGTCCGTTGGTGGCATGACATTCAACTCCAAGGCGTACCCCGAAACAGACGCGATTGTTTTTCTTTTTTAAAGAAAGCTGGGAATAACGGAGGCGGATGAACGACGGACTTGCACAGTTGAAGGTGTATATATACTTTGTTCGTGCCTACCTCACGCATCCACGGCAATAAGCTGTTTCGTTGCTCCCTTCCACGATTTCCTCACGTCTGATCGTTGCCATAAGCTCCACATATGCCAGCCTCTAGATCCAAATTTCTCGACTCCATGACCAAGCAATCCTCAAAAAAAAAAAAAAAAAAAAAAGTACCAGCAAGGTGATAAGAAGTAGTGAGTTTCATAGCCGATATACTTTTATTCTTCAAGGAAAGGAAGATTATAAATGTACTGGAACTATCAACTACATCTTCGTGAGAAGGGAGGAAGAAGAAGGGCTCTCCTCATCCTCGCACGAAAAAAAAAAATTGAAAATTGATAATGCAAAATTATCTTATGCAAGAGAAAACGAGAAAAGCGACAGCTTTTTACTCGTAGGCGGCATAGAACTCGCTGCCCTGGACCTTGTCGTTCTTCATGTTGACACGGAACCAGATGTAGTCATGGAATCCGCGCCACTTGTAGACAATGTACTTGAAGTTGGCAGGGGGAGAAACCCGGGGGGCTCTGCGTCTCAACTGGGCAAGGATTTCATCAGGGATCTCATCCGAGGGACCCATGGTGGCAACAATCTCGGCGGAGTCAACACCGGGCTTGCCATAGGCCTCGTACAATTTCTAATAAGGGAAAGACAGAAAGGGATAGGTTATTATCCCTCAATTGATAAACAAAGTTTTTTTTAAAAAAAAAGGATGAGGAAAGAAGTTTGGTTGCTTACCTGCATGACCTGGTGCTTCTCACCGTTGGGAGCATCGACAACGGGGTTGAAGGCGGCGCCATCAAAGTGACCCTGGATCTCGCGAAGGGTCTGGAAGGTCTGGCCGAGGGCGATAAGATCGTTTTCCTGAGGAATGGCAGCGGCGGAGACAGCAGAGAGGAGGCCGAGGAAGACCATGCTGATGGCCAGGAGGAAGGCGGTAGGACGGAACATTGCTTTGGACTTGCTTGTTTGGATGAGAAGATGTGAGTGGTTATGAGGAATGTAGAGTTGGGAAGAGGAGATATGGTTCTCCTCCTTTTATACTTTTTCTCCCAACACTTGCTTGTACATGTTGGTATAGAAGATGCCATCCATACCTTCGCCGGTTTGACAAATGGAGAGAAGAATGGAGCGGACCGGGCAAAGAATATCATTGAAATGAAGTTCCAGCACGTCGGAGAATTGGGTGCCCCCTGTGTTAACTGATCCTGCGCTAAGAAAAAACGTGACATACTGTATGCTATGTCAGCAAGGTGACGAAAGACGGCGTACGTAGGACCTGATAGAGTGCAAGAGGGGTTTTCTTGAGGTGCATCCAAGCGCGGCTTAAAAATAGCAATCATCCGATCGCCATTCTTGTGCTCCCGTACTTGGCCCAATGCGTGGGAAGACACTCACCATGCACCAAATTAGTCAGTCACTGTGTGCCTCATGAACATGGAATGGGTCGAGACACCACAGTCTGTGCCTCTCTCTCTCTTTCTCTCTCTCGATCAGATCGAATATGCATACATCCTGTGAAATACATACGTTGCCCTATGGTTTATACCAGGGAAACGGAGCGCGAAATTACTCCGATCCATTCGAGACATCGACCAACGCTCTCTGCAGAATGTTCGTCGTGGGATACTAGAAGGAAGATGAGAGGAGTTCCAATGGTTGGAGCATGATACAGCGAATGAATGAAAAAAATATGTTATGCATCTTGAGGAACATGCATGTTTTTGTTTTGTTTGTCGCACACTCGCAATGGCCATGGTCACCTTCGTTTTGCGCCCAAGAAAACAGCCAACTGCGCAGATGGGGAAAGCGGATCGAGGTCTGGAATAGGGTAAGGGAGCCCAGATCAGATAGTTTAAACCATACACTGTAGTAAGAACAAGAAAATAATGCGCGCAAAAGAACCCGCTGTTTCCATTCCACACCCTACCTCTTAGGTGGAAATCAGGCGTAAACGTGTCTTTTCATTTATGTTACATACAAAGAAAGCGTTTGTGCCTGTTGACTACCTACATTACTGAAGTGATATGTCGGCAATTGTATAACCCATGTCCGAAGAAGACACAAGTCGGTATCTCTGAGAGGTAAATCTATTACTCCACCCCCTGTCTCGCTCCATTCACTTCTTCACGCGCACCAGTCGCATCTCTGGACAATGTGCTCCAAACAGTTATATGGAGTGGAATGCATTCTTGCCGACAAGCAAGATAGTCAGGTCCAGACCCTTACCATTCGTCGCTATCATAGTCAAGGAGGGCCCACAATCGATCTGGAGTCATTCCTATTGGCGAGATATCAAAGCAATCGTGATTTGGTTTGTCCAAAGAAATAAATGCCTTATGCATTTGGCACCAGCTCTAGGCATCTGAGTATATGTGGACGCGCCCCTACAATTATCTCGCCGAGAGATTTAACGATGAATCGAACCTACGGAGACGATAATTACGAAAGAAACTCAGAGATGGTGAGATGAGATGTATGTTCAGATGAAAGCAGCCAGTCATCCTACGGCATGCCGGTATTTATTTCTTTCGTGGCGAGCTTCTGAATTTAACTGCATGTTGTGGATGACTGATCGCAAGGCTTCTTCTCTGCTGTTACCGGACATTGTTTCCCGGGTGTTGTAGTTGTTCTCGAAGTCCTATCTGGCCAAAGAAATGACTCTGCTCGGTGATGATAGCATTTCTTTCTACGAATTCATAACGGAATCCAGGGCGCCTTTCCTTTTTTTTTAACACTGTCCTCTTTATCGCAAAGTTTTCCCATTTTCCTCATCGAAGGACAGTCCGCATTAATGCCCGATGCTGCTGACTACCGCCTTGCCCTTTTTCAAGGAGACGGGTGTCCATTAGCGACGAGTCACCTGATTCACCGCTACCTCGTTGCCTGAGTCCAATGCGCAACGGCGCCTACCGACACCAGATTCATTAATCAGAAACGCTCCAAGAGCGATGCCAACGAAAAGAAAACGATCGTAAAGTACCGTGACACCCTGGTTGTCATCCTCTTCAAGTCAGACCGCCATGCTTACCCCGTCTACAGTCATGTTTGTATATAAGTGGCGCTCATCTATCGAACTTTTTTAATTATCACAACTCAGACACACTCGACTCCATTCACTCCTCAACACGCACATCACCCACAGTAAGTAAAATGTAGCAGCATACTCTGCCATCCACTTCCGTGTACTCGTCTCAAGATGTTAATTATTTTTTCCTTTGCTGCTTCATCAATTAGGTCCCTCTCAAACCAACAAGAAATGAAGATCTAGCTCGCCATCCTCGCCACTCTGGTCGGTTCCTGCTTTGCAGCTACAGGTTATGTGAACCTCAAGATACAGAACCCATCCGGTTACTATCCTAATGAGGTACTGCCGCTGCTTCTCGACAACCAGACGGGTCAGCCTGCCTACGTGTATCCATCCACCGACTGCACCGGTGCCGCTGCCCAGCTCACGGCCGGTAAAGCTGATGGTTTCAAGCAGGCACGCAGCTTTAAGCTAGCCTAAGTTTTTTTTTTTTTTTTTTTTTTGCTTGACCAAGCTTTCAGTTAGTGGATAAAGACCATAGATTCGCCTTAGATATCTTGGGCCGTAACAATTGTAGAGAGTCATATGTCTGCTATCTGTCTTTGTTATCTTAGTCGCGTTCAGTCATACTTTGTTGCCCCACCTTGTTGCAGGTGTCTTCAAAGGACTGGGCGACGTGGATTTTTGCGAAGTCAAGATTCACCGTGGCTGCAATTTTTTTATTACTCATGTTTTACATGGTGCATAAATCATGCGTAGACGCGGCACCGATGGTAATGTGGTGCCTGACTATGGTCCCTCTCGATCACTTGGATCTTTTCTTGTCTGCGCAGCCGAATACTTCTTCTGGGCGCAAGGTAACCATGGCCATTGTGAATGTGCAACAAACAAAAACATATGTTATGCAAGATACATAAAATATTCTCTATTTGTCGCACCATGCGCTGTGCATACCATGTTCCCACCATTGGAACTCCACTGCTTTCCCACTCTCTCACGATGAACATTCTGCAGCACTCCCCAACTTCGCCCAATGAGGAAGCGAAATCAATAATGTCTTCGTCGGAGTAATAATGGAGCTCCGTTTCCCTGGTTACGGCAAAGTATGAATACCACAAGATGTATTCCACAGGATGCATGCATACGAAAAAGACATACTTATGTTGGCCAAATCCATGTCCATGAGTTATTAGAGGAATGGCTAATTGGGCGCATTTGAGTCGAAGATGAATACCTTCTCACGCATTGGGCCCAGTTCGGGTGCACAAGAATGGCGATCGAAAGATTTATTATACTCCAAGAGTGTGTATGACAAAGCCCACGTACGACAGATACACCATCCTTCGTCACTTTGCTGACATGGTAATGAATTTTGCCTCAGTTCAAACTTCTTTGTGTAAGATCAAGAATATTGTGGACTCAGTCCTCGACGTGGGTCCTGGGAGTTACAACCATTATCCTCCTCCCGATTCTCTCCATTTGTGTCAAACCGACGGAGTATGCTATGGCTTGTCCCACACTAATACATACAAGCGCTCAGAAGGATGAAGAGTATAAAACGAAGCGTATCCTGTATCCTCATCCCATTCTCATCCTCACAACAACCCACATCTTCCACATCCAAGCAAGCAAGCAAATCCAAAGCAATGTTCCGTCCTACCGCCTTCCTCCTGGCCATCAGCATGGTCTTCCTCGGCCTCCTCTCTGCTGTCTCCGCTGCTGCCATTCCTCAGGAAAACGATATCGTTGCCCTCGGTCAGACCTTCCAGGCCCTTCGCCAAGTCAAGGGCCACTGGGATGGTGCCGACTTCAACCCCGATGTCGATGCTCCTAACGGTGAGAAGCACCAGGTCATGAAGGTAAGCAACCAACCCTTTGCTTCGTATGCTTTATATTTCCAATGAGTGACAATAACCAACCCTTTTTCCTTTTCTCTCTCTCTCTCTCTCTCGTTTTCTTATAGAAACTCTATGCTGTCTACGGCAAGCCTGGTGTTGACTCCGCCGAGATTGTTGCCACCATGGGTCCCTCGGATGAGATCCCCGATGAAATCCTTGCCCAGTTGAGACGCAGAGCCCCCCGGGTTTCTCCCCCCGCCAACTTCAAGTACATTGTCTACAAGTGGCGCGGATTCCATGACTACATCTGGGTTCCGTGTCAACATGAAGAACGACAAGGTCCAGGGCAGCGAGTTCTACGCCGCCTACGAGTAAAAGCTGTCGCTTTTCTTGTTTCTCTTGCATCACATATTTTTGCATTTCCCATATATCGTTTTCGTTTGACGAGGAGGCTTTTCCCTTTCTTTTCTTCACGAAATTCTGATCCATCGAAGCAAATAGTTCCTTTACACTTTTTATGCCCTTCCTTTCCTTGAAGAATAAAGTAATATTTGCTCCGCTACTTTACACTGCGCCTTGTGAAGTATACCTGCGTGGCATGACAGTTGGAATAAGAGATGGGGAGGTACTCGGTTCGACAAAAAAAGAAAAAACACAATGGCGGAGGAAAATATGTATTTTTTTTTTTTTGCATAATCATACGTTGTCTAATACTCCCAGTTGGGCCAATTTTGAAGTATCCACTCGAGATCTTTCTTACTCATGTCGTGATTCAGCCCATCAGTTCGCAGTATCCTCATCTTCTTTAATCCAGCAAGTTTCGCCAGTCCACTGGCAACCGTCAACGAGAATGGAATATGCCTAGCGTGGAGTCGACCTACGAGGGGATGGCCCAGTGACAGCTCTTCAAGTTGGGTGAGACGTGCCAGACGTGAGTACACACCCGTGTGCAGATTCTCGCGCTGGCCAGGGTAAGCTTCGTTCTCTTGCAGAGGAATGTCCGTGATTCGCATCACAAGGGTCTTGAGACATGACTCACACGCCCAAGGCCGAAGAGAGTTGGTGATCGGATCCCAGTCAATGAAGTTGAGTGCTGGATTGGTCGATATTTGCTCTGTTTCTATGGATCTAGTGTCAGAGCTAACCATAGTTTGGAGGTTAGGACACAAAGCCAACAGGTCAGGCACGCTCGAGCCGCCAACGCACTGTACAATCCTGATCTCCACCAGTGTCGAGTAGTGCTGAGTCAAAGAGGTCATGGCCCGGGGCCCAAAGACGACGTCCATGTCGGATTCCACCACACGCCATCCTTTCGTCCCCGCATCGATAAGTTTTGCTGCCTTCTCGTCGTCTACTTGATACCATGAGAAGGGATCGTCACAACGAGCCCCAAATTTAATCGAGTCCAAATGGGTCATGTGCTTTCGGATCCCCGCCACCAAGCTATGTAGGACATGACCCACTATTTGGTGGACTTGCAAACGCACGATCCGGCGACAACCCTCCCACAATATCGACCAAAACTCGCTTGTGCCACCGACATCGTAAAGAATCAACTCTCTGAGTCCCACGAATCCAGTTTCGTAGTCCCATGCCATGTCCCATTGGCCTTCTATGCTCACCCCAAGAGTCAAGGACTCTAGTCGGTCTGAGGCGATCTTCAAGATTTGATCCATTTCTGAGGCACAAATATTTAGACAATAGTGTCCCATTGTGCTTGCTCCGATCTGCAGTGCTTGGGCGGCTGGAACCAGATACGGGAAGGTGATGGCAACGAAGGAATCGGGCCATTGAAGGCACTGAGTAAAGGCAGTACAGGGATCTTGATGTTGGGGCAACGCTTGAGAAACTGTGCCGCAAGAGACCAGTTAAACTCAATTGGTCTCCGTGAATATAGTACCTGGGCCTTTACACTGCCTTTTAGGAACAATGCCTTACGCAAGTCGTCGAGTGGTGGGATATGGACGACATTGACGCCGTATTCCTCAAGAAGCGACGGACAATAGATGTCCTCGGTTATTGTTGGGCCATTTGATCCATTGCTGTGGGTCACTGCACCATCCTGGATCCACGCTTCTTCTTGCAATTGCTTCTGCTCAAGGCGTTGCCGCTCCTGGATATAGTCGATCAGTACTAGTTTCCTCAGGGCTTGCTGTTGACGGACCGTTGTCAGGTTTGACAGGTCCGTCCACAAGTAGGGCATGGCAGCATCGTACCAGACACTGTTTACCAGGGTACAATGGAGTAGGTCGTGTCTGCTGAGTTGCATGCACACCATGCGATCGAGTTCCGCGACGTTGAACATTTGGGCTGGTACGGTGAGGGAAGGTTGAGAGATAAGGGAAAAGGGGATGGGTGCTTTGTCCTCCTCACCAAAAAATTGTCGATTTTAACCTAAGCCACATTCCTTGTGACAATGGTGAGCGATGACAACCATGGCTGTGACTGTGCACTCTACACCGCAGGAGTCAATGAGCATCGTACAAAAGCATACATGTGTAGAAGATGGGACTGAAATGTCGCCTAAAAAACGACTTATTTTGTGAGAATGAAATCGATATGAAAAAATGCGCTCACAGATGGAGGGCAAAGGCGGCGCCTTTAACCACTCGGCCATATCGACTCACGCACTAACCTCATGGTCCGATTTTCGTGAGGCAGTGCCTGACAACACGACTGTGAACGCGGTTTTGGAATTGGAGAGGGGCAGAGCTTGCCAGAGCAAAATGATTTGTCTCGCCTGGGCGCATCTGGTTCTAAAAGGTCGACTCTCTATGTCGTCTGCGTGCAGGCGAGGGAGCCTAAAAAGTCACTTTTACAAAGGTAACAAGTACATGTGCCCAAGTCTGACTTGAAAAATACCAACAGAAAGACCCTGTCGAGTTCTCTAAGAATGTCGCTCCTCTTATCAAGGACCATATTTCTTTAAAGTGCGAAGTCTGAAAATCTTTGTGTGCAGACTTCTGACCATTAAGCCTGCAATTTTTTTTCTTAGGCTTGAAGCATGATACGCCTAGTAGTGCCTCAATATCGTGCTTTGTATAATGACAGTCTTCGAAAGCGATTTGTCCTCGTGGAACTGGAGAAGGGAACAACAAGATTACCCTCCAGTGTCGAGAATGAGTCTGATCCGGGCATCGGCTATATTATTACCGCTCTGCACCACTATCAATTCAACGCATTTGAATATGGCACGTTTCTCAAAGTCACTATTCATTGAGGTGCGGATGTGGAATAATGAAGACGTTGGATTCTTTTTTTCTTTCTTTTTCTTTTTTTTTTTTTTTTTTTTTTTTTTTTTTCATTTTTCATCCCGATATGCTTCGATATCATACCGCTATCCGTGGCGGGTTTGATTCGTGGTACCTGGTCTGGGCTCGACTTACCCCGTCCAGAACTTGATCCGTCGTTCCTCGTCTGCGCAATAGGCTGCATCCTTTTTGGGCGCAAAAGAAAATAAAGATGACCATGGCCACTGAGAGTGTCCGATGAAAAAGAAAAGAAAACCAACGACATGCATGTTCCTCAAGATGCATAAAATTGAGCTGAGATTGGTTTTTTTTTGTCGTTACCATGCAATCCTTCCCATGCTCTCAACCGTTGGAACTCCTCTCTTCTTCTTTTCTTTCACACTCTCCCACGGCGAACATTCTGCGAAGAACGCACTTAGCCCAAATGGGGAGGCGAACCAATGGTTGATGGGTGTCTTGAATGCGATCGGGGTTACTTTGACGCTCAGTTTCCCTGGTACGGCGAGTATGTACTTTGCAGAATGTATGCATAATCGTATTCAACCCGAGAGAGGCACAGACTCCATCGTTCAAAAACAATGTCCATGAGGTATTAAGAGACTGACTAATTGGTGGCCTGACACCTTCCCACGCATTGGGCCGGGCACGGAAACACAAGAATGGGCTTGCAAGTTCGGTATTTTGAATCCGCACGGTCTGCATGATACAACAAACCCCAGGCACTCTATCATATCCTACGTACGCCATCTTCCGTCACTTTGCTGACATTGCATGTTGTATCTCTCTTTCTGTTTAAAGAATACGCTACACTTGCTGGTCCAATACCGGGCGCCTCAGTTATGCGATATAGTGCGGCCTCGGCTTCTGCTACTATATTCTCACCCCGGTCCGTTCCATTTCCTCTCCATTTGTCAAACCGACGAAGAGTAGTATGGACATATCTAAACCGTTCTCGTACCGCCAAGCATCACGAGAAAGCGTATAAAAGGAGAACCATGTCCCCTCATCTCAACTCTACATTCCTCACAACCACTCACATCTTTTTCATTCAAGCAAGCAAGTCCAAAGCAATGTTCCGTCCTACCGCCTTCCTCCTGGCCATCAGCATGGTCTTCCTCGGCCTCCTCTCTGCTGTCTCCGCTGCTGCCATTCCTCAGGAAACCGATATCGTTGCCCTCGGTCAGACCTTCCAGGCCCTTCGCCAAGTCAAGGGTCACTGGGATGGTGCCGACTTCAACCCCGCTGTCGATGCTTTCAACGGTGAGAAGCACCAGGTCATGCAGGTATGACATCAAACATCATCTTGTTTTCCCATAGTTTTTAATTTGCTTCTCAATGTGAAAAGCAATCAGTCAATAACCAAGCAATCTCGTTTCTCTACTTTCTCACCATTTTTTTCGTAGAAACTCTACGCTGTCTACAGCAAGCCCGGCGTTGTCTCTGCCGACATTGTTGCCACCATGGGTCCCTCGGATGAGATCCCCGCCAACATTCTTGCTCAGTTGAGGCGCTCTGCCCCCCAGGTCTCTCCCCCCACCAACTTCAAGTACATTGTCTACAAGTGGCGCGGATTCCATGACTACATCTGGTTCCGTGTCAACATGAAGAACGACATGGTCCAGGCCAGCGAGTTCTACGCCGCTTACGAGTAAACGCAGTCGCCTTCTCGTTTTCTTTTGCATTACACATTATCGCATTTCATCATATTTTCGAGAGTAAGGGAGGGGTTTCCATCCTCTGTTGTCGGCGAAATTTGTTATCCAGTCATAGCTGTAGTTCCCATACATTTTTGCTCTTACTCTCCTTCAAGAATAAATCATTTTAGCCATGATACGCTACTTTGTCACAGTGCAGTTTATTTTGCTTTCGTCGCCAGGGTAGATCGACATGTGGAGAACTTCCCCTCTCCCCCCGCTTCACTAGTAGCGAATCAGTTTAGGGTGATGCTGCTTCAAGAACGAATATGCCTGGACCGAATTCTCGACACCCCGGATCTTGCGTAAGTTGGGTAAAACCATGATGATCCAGTGGGCCACCGTCTCCTCAAACTCAATATCCATCCGTGACAGATTCAGCTCACGCAGCTTCTCCAGCCGCGCAAGAGGGCGCACACCGGCCTCCCAGGTCATGGTCAGACAGTCCTGCTGTCGTTCACTCCAGGGGTCCTCCATTTCTTCCTCATCATCGTCATCTTCCTCCGAGTCAATGTAAAAGTCACCATCCTCGTCCTCATCAGAGGCCGTCGCGCATTGTCGCCTCCTTTTAACTACCGGCGTCAACTTGGGATCATGCCCGAGCCAAAGCACTTGCAGGTTGACAAATCGCGAAAGCCTCTGAAACACTCGCCCCTGGAGCTGGACATAGTTGACCGCCTCCGAGGTGCGAGTCATCCCCCGGATCTTGATTTGAATTGTCTCCAGGGTCAGTGCACAGGGCCAAGGCCGCACCATCCCCGTGCCGGCGTCCCAATCAATGAAGTCCTCTGCTAAAACTTCAGGGAACTGGATGTTGGGCCGGTCCTTGTTGTCGAGCGCCGCCAGGACACGCAGTTTCTGGCACGTGGCTAGCAGTGCCACTGTGGCGGCACTGCCTGCGTGTCGGACGAAATGAAGCTCGTCGAGCGTAGACGCGTGCTGGAGCAAGGCATGAAATGCAGCAGGGCCAGCTTTGGCTGTGGACTTGAAGCGCACGTCCTTCCAGCTTTGACCAGCACCAGCACCAGCAGCGATCATGACCGCCAGATCGTCGTCCTCGAGCTCGACATGATCCTCTGTTTCTGTTCGGCCAAAGTGGGCCTTTTCGAGGTATTTCATGTGACCAATACCGAAGCTCATGCTCCGGACGGAACGGGGGCCCCAGGCACAGAACTCGAGGTGTGTGACATGGCGACTGCATGTTGGCCAAAACCAAGCCCAGAATCCTTGAGCGGCAGCGTGATCCGTAGCAGGAATATCGAGGAGTTTTAGCGTCTTGAAATGGATCCATCGTTCTGCAAGCTTGTCTTCCTTTTCTTTCTCCTGCCCGTCACCACCAGTGATGGTGAGTTGGCTTGCGCCGTATGCACTCTCTTTGTGCAGCCTAGACACAGAGAGAGTGAGGGATTCGAGACTGCTAGACACGCCGATCAAGATCAGCTGGAGAGTCGAGGCTGTCAAAGCCAGGCTACTGTCGCCACTGAAGATGGACAGGGTGCGGATCGAGGTCAACGACATATGTCGCATGAACCCGAGTCTCTCTGGCAATTCAAAATGTTGCTTGGTCAGACTGAGCTCGTCCTGCTGGAGGTTGCGGCATCGCTTGAGGAAGTGGCAAAGGAGATCGTCCGCAGAAGGTTCTTCCACCTTCGTTGTTGTTGATTTAGTCTTGATCGTTTTTGCCGGTTTTTTTGTCTTCGAAGCCTTGATCGCATTGGCAGCTGGTGGCTTGAGATAGAGCAAAATATTGTTCAAGTTGCAAATGCGTCGGACGCAATGCCCGTATTTTGCAAGGGCAGGCTGCGGTCCGCTAGGTGGCCTCGGAGATTTTTCCTGTTCTTGAAGGTAGTCCTCGAGGACGATCCGACGGAAGGCTTCCTGGTGGTGTTTCTTAGGCAGGCGTGGGATCTCTTGGAAAACATAGGGCGACACGGTCTTGTTCCACTTTTTGTTGACACGCGCGCACTGGACGACAGAGTGTCGGTCCAAGCCCATGTATAACATGTTGTCGAGTTCGGGGACATCAAACATGAGGGGGGAGTGTGCTTGAATGGGGAAATGTTGATGAAAAATGAATGAAGGGTTGGATGTGAATGAGAATGATGTTTTTATCCCTCTCTCCGCTCTTTTGCCTCCATTTCTTTTGTGCCTGAAAGCTTAAATTTAGCGTCCTTCGTTTTGCATCCACACGCGTCGCGATTGAATCGCTTCCCTCGTCTCATTCACCATTTGCCATTGCATGGACCCGAGCAAAGCCCGAAAGTCAATGTCCGCACCCTGTTCCATGCGACGGAGTGTGCCGCATTCAAAAGAGGTGGTAGACCAACAACACGAGAGGTGTTTACAGAACCATTTCAAGTGCAATGTTGTGCGGAGACTCCTTTGCGGAGCAAAATATATACAAGTATCCTCTCAAATGCCGAGGCAATCTTAGATGGACCAGCATATCCGGATTACCATACAACGTCCGTTACATCGAGGAGTTCTTCTGCATCCACCGAAACGGCTCAGTCTCTGGGTGCAAGCTCGTAAAAACCTTCAAACTGGGCAAATTCTTCCACATCCACTTGATGTCCACCTTGCCCACCAGCTCGTAATTCAGCCCATTCTTGACCGTTGGCGCGAATGCCGTCAGCGCCAGGTGGCTCGTGTCCTTTATCGCCGGACGAGATCTCAAAAACGGCTTCTCCAACTTCTTCAACCACGCCAGACAGCCAAATATGGTCATGTGGTGGCCCGTCTCAGACGCATCGATTTGCCTGAGCAAGCGTGTAACCCTGATCCGGAGGAGCTTGAGCGTGGACTCTCACCTCCAAGACCGGTGCTTCTCACTGAGGGACTTTTCTAATGGTTCTTCCATTCCTCGGTCGGAGGACCCGATGATGATCTGCACGAACATGGCCGGCAAGTGCTTGAGCATGATGGTCCTGTAGATAAAGTTGTCCTCGTGGAACAAGGCCTGGTTCTACAAATCAACCCACTTCATTCGAATGTTGGGACATAACCTCAGGAAATGGGCGCAAACGTTGCCAATCATGTTTTTGACCAACAGCTTGTCATAAATGTTGGCGATGGGATCTGTACGGAAGAAGTCGTCGAGCATGATCTTTAAATGGGGGACGCACTGGGTGTTGCAGTCATATCGCTCCAGATGTGAGGATGAGGTTCTTGGGCTCTGAGAGATATTTCTTTCAGGCGCTCTCGCGGTCGACCTCGTTTTCCCAGTTGAACATGACCATTCGCTGGAAAATGTCGCGCTGTTTCTGGGTCTTGAGGTATGAGATCTCGACAAACAGGTAAGGCAGGGCGCAGGCGTACCTAAGGCGGTAGACCCGGGCCGTCTAAGTCAAATCGAGAGTGCTGAGCCGCAGGTAGAAGTGACCATCGACGAGAAGGAAGCCAAAGTGTTTTGGTGGCGAATGGGGGTTGAATCGACGAGTGGGAGTAAAAAATAAAAATAAAAAGATGGAGGGGTCGTTTTCTCACATGTGTTCAAATGATCATGCCAAACCACTCTTTTTGTTACCAAAGGACGTGTGCTTGTAAAGAGGTAGATGACAATAGCGGGTAGCGTTCGTTATCCATCCTAGTCTCCTAGACATATCGGACCCACAGTACATCTCTTGGAATCACCATTGAGTTCGTCGATGGAGCGAAAGCCATCGATGTCAAAGGTAACTCGAAACAAGACCTGAAAACAATAAAAAAAATGCGTTCACAGATGGAAAGGCGGGGGACAGGGGAGGTAGGCGCCTCAACCGCTCCATCCCAGACCACACTAATCCCATGGGCCGATCTTCCCTGAAGGGCAAACGCTCTGGCAAAAAAAAAAAAAAAAAAAAAAAAAAAGGCCACCGCGAGGCAAACAAGGTCATGTTTTTAGTTCCAGAGATTGCCATAGTGTATCTACGTGAAGGGGGGAGTAGGGAGAGGAAACAAAGTAAACCTGGGAAAGGGGCGGTATGAATCGAGTATGGACAAAGACGTAAGAAAAAGTAAATGGATGTGGAAAGTTGGAAAGCGTGTATTGGAAGTTGTGCTATGATGAAGAGGATGCTGAAGAGTTGGATGTGAACTTTGAGATGGATTTCGGAGGCGAGGGAGGTAGTGAGATACGCTTGCGCTGTTGTGATGATAGTGGCTGTTGTTGGCGCAAAGAGTTGGAGGAGGTCGACGATGATGGCGAGCTGGGAGGTGGGTGGTCGTTGTTGTCCAATTCGTGTGATGTGCTGTCTTCTGGACTTGCCACCAAATCCTTGTTCGCGTTACTATCCTTGGCGCGAGTGTTAACCATCGGTGGAGCAGGCAGAGCCGCAGGCGTCGAGGCCGCTGATACATCCAAGCTTTCGTCATCATCCTCGTCGTCGTCTTCATCCTCTGCGTCAGCCATCGCTTCTTTCTCATCTAAAGATTTGGATGTAATAGATGAAGGAGTCGATTTTAGTATATCTCATTTGCATGTCCATGGATGGTGTCGGCATAAACAACGCAAACAAAAAAGGGAAAAAAAAATGGCGCAGATGCATCCTTCCATGTTCCCTCTGTCATAAACAAAAAGATGAGTAAACCCTTACACATATCGAACGACGAGAGGACCTTGACACCAGTCTTGGTAGACTGGTCGAGAGCCTGCTTGGCCTCGCAGATCATAAGGTCGATGGAAAAGCACAGTCTCTTGAACACCAGATCGTCCTGCCTCTCTGCCTCGGTAAGCTCCACAGCGTTGACACTCTGCGCCAGAGCCAGATCCGTTGCACTGAACCCGACCAGCTCTCCGCCAAACTGAGCGCTAGAGAATTGGCATCCAGGAAGATAAAAAAAAAGGGTTAGCTCTCAGTGCAACAAAATAAGAAAACTAATAAAATCACCAATGTCAAACGTACGACTGCATTCTCATCTTGAGTTCCTGAATCTCTGCCGCTTGCTTTCTATTCGTCGCCTCAAGTGATGAGTTGATGGACAACAGCGAGGCGTTGGAAATCTCGAGATCAGCAATCTTGCGGCGTGTCCGTGCCGCTTCTTCTTGTCGTCGGTTTTCTTCCGCAATCTTGGCCGCCGATGCTGTTACTGAGGCCGATGACACAACAGACCCGTTCCCAGCAGCACTGACAACAGACCCATTAGGTGGACGGGATCGGATCGTGATCGGCACGGGTCCAGAGTTTCCTTGGAGCTGTATTGACGATAAAGTGTGGGATGGCTGTTGCGGCATGGGTGAGGGAGGGGTCGTTGGGTTGTCAACTGTAAGGTGTCCGTTGCGATGCCCTGGGGCTGTTGTCCATGAAGTTGTTGATGATGTTGATGAAGAGATAGAAGTCGACAGCAGCCCGACGGCAGTCGCTGCTCCAGAGTTATTAGAAGATCCAATCCCCAATCCTGCCCCCGAAAGCGATGACATGGACGAAACAATTGAAGGTCCTGATGAGGAGGGTATAGAGGACAGGGACGAAGCATCCACTTTGATGGATGCCCCTGCCGCGATTCGCATCGGTTTGGCGCTGTTGGAGGGTGTAGAGTTCGTGGAGGTGGCCATGGAGGGTGAGTTGTTGTTGTTCAGGGGTGGGGCGGTCGTGGTCCGGGTGCGCCCTCGTAGAGTGTTTGCACCGGAACCAGCAGTAGACGCGCCAGAGAGCGCTAGCGCTCGACCATTTGACGAGAGATTGATCCCGCCACTGACACCGGCTTGTCCGCCAGAAAACAGCTGGATATCGTCTACCGAGTCTTCAGAGACTGTGCCGTCGTCGGACGAGGACGCCACGGATCCACTGGGTCGGCGTTGTACTCCTCCTATTGGGTCCAGGCCTCCAACTCCAAGATGTTCTCTCCCAGGACCAGGGCTAGGCCCGCCACGTGGATGGTTTCCGTTCCTGATGGATGCGATAGTGGTGGTCGAGTTGGACGAGCGGACCTTGACGGGTCGCGAGGAGTAGCTTGTGTTGCTGGTGACACTGTGGCTGCTGTTGGTGGAAACGAGGGTGGGGCGTGACATGGTGTTGTTGTTGGACATGGGGCTGGACATGGTCGAGATGTCCATCTGGGCCATGCTGGCGACCTTGGCCCGCCGTACTGGGGCTTGGCCATTGGTTCCGCTCCTGGATGGCGGCCGAGAGGTATTCATTTGCGGTGGGTCCCTTCTGGGTAAGATGCGTCGTCGGGTTTACTTTCTTGGCTGTCTTGAGCTTGCCCTGTCCTATCCCGTCCTGTCCTGTGTTCAGTTGAGCTGAGCTACGAGAAAGAATATCAGGCTTGTTTAGGTCGCCTTTTCTTTTTTCTTGTTTGTTGTTTGAGGTTGTTGTTGTTGCACAATCGGAAGCCAAGGGAAACAGTACAGTTTGGTTCTGAGTTTTGGAACGTACAATGAGGCGGATGGAGTGGAAACACAAGTTGTTTTCTGTTGGGGGGACGGGAACTGATGGATGAATGAATGTGGTTTCTCTTTGTTTGATGTTTGTGCACGGTAGGTGGTGGTTGTATGCAACGGACAAGGTACGAAACAAGGTACAAAGGGAAGAAGAGAAGGATGGTCTCCAGGGTATATGGGTGAGGAATGTGTGGTGAGGATGAGGATGAAGATAAGGATGGTGGCTCTTAGGGGTAATGGTGTGATGCCCAAAATAATAAAAGGCGAAAGGTAAAAAAAGGGATGACAATCGTTGATGGAGTCAGATGGGGATCAGAAGTAAAGAGCACACACACAAAAAAAAAAAAAACGAGCTGGACCCAACAGAGAGGGTGAGAGGAGTGGAGGAGAGTATGAGAGGCAGGGATGTTTTGCACAATGGATGGTGTGAGCAAAAGATACCATGCCATTGTACTCCCACACACACCTCACTTTCAAATTAAAACCATGGCACTTACACACCCCTCCACTTCCACGGCCCGACTCTCTCCTTCCCATTGCCACAATCATGACCGCCAAACAAGAACGGGCAAACACGGTGGGAGTATCTGCCTATTGGGTCAAGGTGGGGTAAAAAAGAAAAAAACATGCACGCAAACAAAAACAAGGAAAAGCATGCCAACCAAACCAACCAAAGCACACATTCACACACAAAGAGAGCATGTCATGATATTTCTCACAGGTGCATGTGCATCGCATATGTTCACTCTCTCTCTTTCGATATTGTTGTCCCTTGAAAAAAAATGAAAAGAAAAAGATTGAGAGTCAAGACATGTACGACACACCCCAAGTCCATGCCCATGGTGCAATCTAATATTCAACAACACCGGCCATGTCACCCATGAGTTTAGATGGCCCCATGGGTCTGTCTATTCGCCTTCTCGCCTCCCTTGTCCTTGCACTTGAGACTACAGAAGACAAGATAGAACAATAAAAAAAGGGCCTCGCTCCCTTTTACTTCAATGTCCTTGCGTTTGTGCTGCCCTCTCTGTTCTGTCATTGTCCTATGGCCCTTCTTTATCCCCTCCTTCCCATCCGTCCATCCGTCCCTCCCATGCCATTCCACCATTGCCCCCCTTTTCCCAGTCGTGCGTTCCTCGTTTATTTCTTTCTCTCTCAGGCTTTGTCCCAGCAGCGCAATGGGGACTTTCTCGACAGGGCCCTCGATCCATCTTCCCAGTGTTGTGTTGCGGATGAATTTTGCTTGTGCGACTTACCTATCTATCTCTTTCTCTCCACATGCAATCGTATCTCGCTCGTCAACCATGCGACAACTTTAAGCTCTAACGTGAGAAGGATGAAGAGTGGAGGACATCCCCTCGTCATCTATAGTCGCCACCATCGAGCCTCCTTGTGCGTATATTCTCTTCCTTCGAAGTGGCAACAACTGTTACAAAACACCCCTCTTACTGTCTTGTGCCCAATGTTCTTGTGTTGCTTACCGTTGACGTTGGACACGCCTGCTATTTATACCATGCGCCAAAGTAGATGCACTTTTCTTTTTTTTTTTTTTTTTTTTTTTTTTTTTTTTTTTTTTTTCGTGCAAAATGCGAGTGCCTGTTGCGAACGAGCCACCCACGTTGTGGGTGTGGGGTGCAGATCTGAAACACGGCGAACGAGCATGCAGGATAGCCGTAGGAGACTACTTCATATGAAGGACGCGTCTTGCGGGTTGCTTTATTGGATCACTCTCACATTCACATATGATTATGGATCAAAGTGAGTAGTACAAGTAGTGTGAAGAAAGAACAAAAGAAGCGAATACAACCCTCGCACCTACTTCTTTTCATGGTTTGTTTGCTCTTGCTTGGCTTGATCCTGATGAGCTCATTAATCGTTACTACTTACCCATAAAAACACCGTCCCTTTGTATTGTCCAGCTTGGTCACGTCCAAGTATCACCGTCATCTTGTGCGATTGTGCCCTTGAACGCATTGCATTTTTTCTTTCTTATGTATTGCCTGACCTTTGTCTCCGTGAAAATATCGTAAATAATGAAACCTCATCATGGGATGTCCCCAAAAGGCCACACACACCTGTTCCCTAATGGCCCTCTCTCTCCGTGTTATTTTTACATTTCCTACCTGTCACTCTTCTTCACATGTATTCGATTCGTGAAGATCGCTGTTGTCTCCTTATCACCATGCCCATGGCACCTCCTTGCATTCACGCATACATACATGGACATGCTCCAATCCACAGGTGTGCGCCATAGGGATCGACATTCTTGGGAACAACAAAGAAACTGTTTGTTTGGACCGTCCATTGGCACACACACATACACAGTGCAAGACGTCGGTGTTGTCCATTGGATATTTGGTGTCCCGGTGCAATATGTGTCCAAGCATACCTAATTTGTTCTCTATGCTGCGAGATCAACTTCTGGAGGTTAGAGAACGGTGAGGGTCCATTACTATCGAAAAGAATAGGCCTCAATAAGAAACATGTGAAAAGTGATTTTGGCGCCACGAAAGGGTATCCTGGTGCTTGAGAAGGAAGAAAGACAGCTGGTCAGATCTAGGAATTAACCAGATAGATTCTGTGCAACCTTGCATTACCCAGGAAGAATCATCATTTCTGTTTCTTTCAATATCTTATGATCTCAAGCTCTTGGTTGTATTAAAAATGAAAGATAACCTTTGGGCGATCAGGCCGTGCTAGAACCGGTGCAGCTACTTGACGCGCTATCAGCTCTTTGCTATTTGACAAATGGAAAAAAAAAAAAAAGCAAAATGAAGCACCAAGCTCAATCTGCAAAGTTGGCTCATCAAGAAAGACGACGACAACAACAAAGTAGCAAGAAGGCAGAGTGGCTCCTTGACGTGGAATCTTGATCACTTTGGATGGACCAAAGAGTGACATCGTTTCCTCCCTTTGAACCCTTTGAGGAGGTTCTTCGTTTGCTTTCCTCTGTCTCCTTTTTTGATGTGGATGAGTGGAAGGACGGATGGATGGGCCATGTCGCCCAAATGCAGTCCACTCCTTCCACTCCTTATCTCCGAAGAAAGGAAAGACAGACGAAAGAGGACCACCTGTCATTAGTCAAACATTGACGGATTTCCGGTGTGGTGTTGTCTTCCCCCCACTCGACACGACTCAACTCCACTCCCCTCTCCTATTCCAAGTTGCCTCCTGGCTACCCCAAGATGTTAGCTGACACACCAGAAACCATTGCAACATGAAAGATGGACACTCAACCTATCCCGACTCTATTTCAACTAATCGAGCTGTTCCCATTCGAACCCCACAGATGCCTATATGAGCACGATAGGCTCACAATTGCAGCGAAAAAGATGAGGTATGTGGTGATCGACATCACTTGCCGATTTTTTTTTTTGAGGCAAACATATACTTCTGTGGGTCGTGGGTAATGGACCTTCGTGCAAATGAAAGACAAGAGAGTATTTTTTTTTGCTCATGGGCCATACACCGACATCGTTCGTTGTCTCCTTGAGTCCAACCCTCTCTCTCTCTCCCTCTCTCTCTCTCTCTCTCTCTCTCTCGTTCTCTCCTTATCATACCCCTCTCCTTACTCCTGCACCTCCGTGTCCGTCCATACTCTCTTTGGCAGTGGAGCACACACAACACACACGCATGGAAGTCAAGTCTGTACCACATTCTGTGTGGAAAAGGGACCAGAAGAAATATGACAAGACCACATCACTGTGTATTCATTTTCAATATGCGTGTGAGTGTGTGTTATCTCTCTTGTCTTGGGTTCTGTGACTCTGGTCTGCATGGAAACTTGGTTCTGTATGCAGGCCGTCCTTCAACAAGCGACAAATGACTGCTCGACGAAAACAAAATGGAGACGGAAATTAAACAGAACTAAAGCACAGAAGCATCGTATATGAACTAAATCGAAATTGTGCATATCATCTTATGTCATCTATGCAAGTCTTGTCTAATGAAAGGTTTCCCGATGTCATAGCCAACTGTGCTGAATAAATGCGAAAAAAAAAGCAAGAGTCATGCGTCCGGTGAATGAGAAATTCATTTACATTGGCAACATTGTTATTTGTTTTTGTTTCCCAGGAATCGCAGGTATATATTTATTTGTTTTTTTTTCTTTGTTGACTTGTTCATGGTCAGTTCGGCGCGATTGTTGACATGGTCTGAAGCAATTGCCCCATGCGCGCGTTAATTACGAGGTGACACTAATTCCGAACCCCACAGAACGCACAGAATGGGATGTCGCACAAACCACGAGGATGAAAGATTAGTTTTTTGTTTGTTTTCCAATAGATCCATCCATCCATTCAGAGGGAAAATCGAATGAATGCGATCGTTCACATCTAAGTCGGAACACGAGAGTGAAGTGACAATCTATCAGAAGGAAGAAACTATCACTTGAGGATGTGCATAGAATGTTTGTCGCAATAACTTTTCTCTCTCTGTCTCTCTCTGTGTGTGTGTGTGAATGGGTTTGTATGTCTATGAATGTGTGTATGTGTTTCTGCGAGTTTGTGCATCCTTTTTTTCTTTTCTTTCTTTCGTCGACATTCCTCTGTCATTTCCCTTTGAATTTTTCGTTCCTATTGAAAATAATAACTTTATTGGGCAATGAACATATCGAAAATTGAAGAGAAAAAATTATTCCACATTCCAGTCGATGCTACAGTGTCTTTTCTGTCTTTCTTTTTACTCTTTCGTGTACATGCTGCTTGACTATGCTACACTATCAATACAATCGAAGAGAGAGAGAGAGAAAGAGAGAGTGGTGCAAGACAAGAAAAGACTTCATACATTTCATCCACAGGAGGATCCCATCTCCATGTACGTCGTACATTGTCACTGCTCAAATGCACACAGAAAATATTTCGCCTATGCTTACCTTTCAATTCATTCATAACATAACATAACACAACATGCATACTTCTCTCCTCTCTTTCTCCTCTCTCTCTTTCTCTCCTCTCTTTCCTTTCTCCATACCCACCCTTTTCTATTGTTTCTTCTTCTCCTCTTCCTACCTTAGGCACTCTTCTACGTTCCTTCCTCACATTCATAACAAACAAGAAAAAAGGAATATAAGGATTGGAATTTCTTCCACCCTTCCCACTTTTTTTCTCTTCTCTTACTCTCACTTCACTCTCATCATTATCTTTGTACAACCAAAGAAACGTGACAACCATCGGCAACTATCCCCCATCCAGTCCCCCCCTCACCTCTCCTCACGCCACCACATCGCCACCTTTTGATCCAGAACTGACACCTTTGTCGTCTTGTTTTTCACCTATTTGACCCTACTCTGATATTTGTTCGTCCCAGGATTCTTGAACAAAGACATATACTTTGGGATCCCTGAAAAATATCCGAATCAATACGCAAGATACAAAAAAAGGTGAGAACTTGATACGTACCAAGTAACGGATCCCCTCGTCGTCATCAACGTCAACGATCCTAACAGTGGCCCTTCATCCCCCTTCCCCTGCTCCCACTTTACCCCGATCCCCATCCATACCTTTAAACCGCCAACATACATTCTCACCTTTAACAGCTCAACACACTACCCAAACACAATGGCTCCAAACACAGTACAAGCCGGCCTATACATGCCCCAGACGTACTCGTTCCTCAGCCCCGAGACATTCGAGACCCTTGTCGAGGGCTACATCAACCAACTGCACATCCGCAAGCGCAACAAGGCGCTGATCAACCAGCAGCTCGCCAATGACTGCCTCATGGTGCTGACCAACCCAGAGAACACGGCCATCTTCAACCCCAAATTCCGCTGGTGGGTGCGCAAGCACTTTGTGTTCACGGTCGTGGGTGAATTGCGCATCCTGATGGACAAGAAGAACGGCAAGCCCGTTTGTGTCCGTGAGCAGCTCTACGACAAGGTCTGCTACTTTCACCACATCATTGGGCACGGTGGCCGCGACAAGACTTTCGCAGCTGTAAGTGGACTTATTTATTTTACTACCCTCCCTACATCACACACACTTGAACACCATATGCTCCTGCCCCATTAGTATCGTGATTGGACAATGCTTCTTTGAGTTAGCTTGTAATGTTGTTGTGTCTTTTCGTGCTGTTTATCCACACGATATTATCTCTGTGTTCGGACACAGACATTATCCACTCTTTTGGCGCTTTCTGTACGAGGGGGGAGAAACGGGGACACCAGTAGGTCCAAATAGCCCAGATCTGGCCTTGAAAAAGGGTGATCCACTCCATTTGTCCATACCCCGGAATTGCAATTGTACATTCCTGTGGCGGAAATAAAGGTGGGCAAGGAAAGCAAAGGAAAAAAAAAAGGAGAGGGGGAGGAGGGGGGCAATAAAGGGCAGCCCAAAGAAAGAGAGAGTAGTAATTTCATTCGACACAAACAGGGGCGAGAGTAATATCGATATGCTGTGTATGCATAAGGAGGCTATGAGTACGGGCATAAGTGTGGTGTAGAAAAGACATAGGTACGCGCTTGGAGCCCCTACAGACCACACCCTCACACCACATACCAGCCAATCATTCCTCGCGCCCTTAATAACACCGAAAATCGCGAGGATTGTGTCGACGCGTTGTCTGTCCGAGTTCTACCTCTTCACCTCCCTTTACGCGCTTTTATGCCCTTTGCCTTAGATATTTCCCGAGTCCCTATCTAACAGTACTCTTTCTCTTCTTCTCTCTTCTTTCCCTACCTATCATATCTACTTGTCTTCTTGTCTCTTCTCATCTTCCCCCCTGGTCACTTACATACCTTAACCCTCATTCCTCCCATTCACCCCTACTCTCATACCAACCCCCACGTCCATTCCACGTCCACTCCACGTCCACTCCACGTACCACGCTCCCACATACATACCCACAACAACAACGCAACCTATACAGATCACCAAGTCATACTCAAAGGTGCCAGCCGAGCTCGTCTCGCTCTTCACAAAGAACTGCCAAACTTGCCTCGGTGTCCGCAAATACAGTAAGAACAAGCGCCCAATCCTTAGCGAGTTCGAGTACCCAGGTCATCACCACCAACAACAGCAGCAGCCACAACATCATCACCAACAACAACAACAACAACAACAACAACAACAAAGCCACCATCATGCCCAACAGCTGCAGCTCACATGCAACACTAACTTTGCCCAGAGTCAACAGTCCCTCCATGGCATGATCACTAAGTCGGAGCATGGCACCCTCTCACCTATCTCACCAATGATGAACCATTCGGGCTCTGGTTTCTTCAACAACTATGCCCAGCACCACCAACACCACATGCATCATCAGGCATTGAACACACACTTGAACATGTCCATGGGTCTCTCGGACCTCGCACTTGGCAATGGTCACACACTCAATGGTCTCAACAACAACAATTTGAGCACGTGTTCTACACCCACAGTCATGGGTAAGATGGAGCTCCCCTTGCACTCTTTGATGCACGGCCAGAACGCACTCATGAACGGTGGCCTCTCCACGCCCTCAGATCTGTCTGATCCATCCTCGTACCACCACCACCATCACAACCAGTACTTGGATCAAGGTGACCAGTACAACTCGGTCTCCTCACCAGAATCATCCTCAGACGCATACTCTCCCACGCTCCAGCAGCAGTACCTTCCTGAGCAGCAGTACCTCAGCGCGAACGAGTACTCATCTGCATTTCAAACCCAACAAGGATACCAAGCTGCCTTCGCTCTGATCCAGCAGCAGCACGCTCAGATCCCAACTACTCAGTCATCACAGCCCTCTGATCTCACATCATCGCCCGTCCTGTCACAGAGCCAGATCTTCCATAAGCAGATCCAGCAGGAGCACCACCGGTTCCAACAAGAGCAACACAAGTTCTTGCCTGAAGCACTGATGACTAGCAACTTGGGCGGCACCACTTCCTCAGCGCCCTCGGCGGTCCCCTCGATGACGCCACATCACACTATCCACTCCCAGATCCCCACGCCCACCTCGGCCACCCCGCTATCTACCTCCCTCAGCGCCATGTCCAGCCTACTGGTCCACGACCACCACAACCACCATAACCACCAACAACAAGAGTGTGGTTCAATGGAGGATAAGGCCCACCACCACCTCTCCAACGTTGTCGAGCTGGTTGCCGCTTCAGAACTGTAAAAAAACCCTCACCTGGAAAAAAAAAAAAGAAAAAAATCAACATAGGAAGTTCTTTGTTGCGTAATGGTGTATGTCCCCTCACTTTACTCTGTTATGACACAAACGCCCTTTTGGTTAACTTCCTTTACAAAATCTTTTTTTTTACGCCCTTTTACCTCATTTTGAAGCATTCATCTCTCATATACCCTTTTACCTCCTTCATCCTTTTCATCTTCATCCTCCTCTTTATACCTTCTCAACGCAACCCTACTTGAGAAACCTTGTACAGTTACCTCCACTCATCCCTCGCTTCTCCAGTTCATTCATTAAAAGTTAATAAAAACTGTTCGCTTGTACATAACAACAAGCCTTGCGAATGCGAAGGGGATAATTTTGTCCGCAATGATCGCACATAATCGAACATTAAAAAGGGCCACAGGTTCGAGTATTGATGTGGCTCGAAATTTGCCTGCGGGACTATTGAATCTTTGCACTTTATTTTCAATGCTAAGGTCAATCGATTCGCATCTATCTCCTTCCCAAAACGACATGTGCCCCTATTGACTCCTTCAACCGGCGCTCACCTCCTGGCCGCCTTATGAAAAATCGATCGCGTCAATCAACAGCACCCAGTCTCCTGACTCCTGCAGATCGACGTTTTCCACATGCAACTCGACCTTAGGGCTCGAGGAGATGACTTGATGGAGGAGCAGCACGCTGGCATGCGACAGCTGATGTGGCGCAGCACCCGTGCCAGTGATCTCGAGCCGCTGCAAACAAATACCGAAAGGCGGATTGTTGCCAGTCTGGGAGGACTTGCTCGTGTTCCAGAGCTCAAGCCAGCTATCAACAGAGTCCCCACTGAGTTTGACGGACTTGAGGGGCGAGCTTTGTACAGAGACCAGGACTTTACGGATATCATTCCGCACTTGAGGATGAATGTCAGTGCATATGACAACTAAGTGTTCGAGTCTGGATCGCTGAAGGGAGCGTGCAAGCGCGGAGAGACTGTTGTGGGACAGAGAAGAAATATCCATGGTGAAAGAACGCAGCACTGCTGGATCACAGTGTGTTGCCATATCAAACAACATTATATCGTAATCAGAGAATGGCCCAGCGACATAGTCGCAATCCCACTGCAGAAACTCAATGACCATAGGCAACCTCGGTGTCAAATTTGGACCGCTGCATTCTTTCTTGCGGTCGATGCTACGGCTGGTAGGTCTTTGCCTGATGGAGGTATCGGGTAGCCTTCTAATGTCAAGTCGGGCCAAAACTCTTCCTCTGCAGTCCTCCAGTCTTTCAAACAGAGCGAGATGCAGCTGTCCCGGCCGATTTCTGCAATGCTGAATGACCTCTCTTAGATCCTGCAGTACCTTGTGACCTTGGATCATGATATTGAGCTCCTTCAGACTTTGACCTAAATCCATGAGTCTACTGAGCACCGGATACCGAAATCCCACCGTCAACTGCGATATAGCAAGAGAGAACGACCTGGAAATCCAGTCATCGAACATATGAAGACGCATATCAATTTTCCCGCGCAGGTTGAATGAGCAACGGAACCTGTAGTAATGGAAGTAGCTAGCCCTTATTGCAGTCAAATGTCTCTGCTTCGCCAAAGCCACATTCAACTCTCTAACAGCCTCTACTGGGTAGCGCTTTGCCCTCATCCGTGATGAACCTTTGAAGAAACAGCGGGTGACCGTTTTCGCTCATCTGAAGTAGTTGAAATGGGTGTTTGAGTAAGCGAGTGGGTGAGTGAGGTTTATGAGTGTGTGGGTGCTGTGGACGTTTCTGGATGTAATGTCGGAGAATGTGTATGGTGAAAAATGGTGAAAATAAAAAAAAAGCTTCGCCAAAACTTAATCGTCCCATGTCCTCGTATGTAGCATGTCTTCGCCCTCGTTACTCACCTCCAATCAGCCAAGTTACAAAATACCGCAGTGCTTTGCCCGCGGCCAGAAAGTTTATGGGGCGGATAGGCACTGGTCTAGCCCTTACCCTCATGGTTCATTATTACACCTACTGCCTCGCTCGTAGATGTGCCTGATCCATAATCGCCATCGGCTCCAGAAACTGTAAAAGCTAGTTCGCCCACCTGAGACAGCACATCTTGCTTCTAGACAGACTGAAAGACACAACCAGAGAATAATCGATAGCCTACGTACGTAGTTCTCAATTACACTGCTCCTCTATTTTCACCTTCTCGATAGGCAGCTCGGTTAGTTAGTTCGAGTAGATAAAACGATGAAAGAAGAGCACAATCGAATGCGATGACACTGTGACTTGGATCCTGATCCTGTGCCAATAACCTCGATACGTTGCAGACAGAGACCGAACGGCCGAATCGGGTGTCCTGAGAAGTCTAACTGGCTTCCCAGAGCTAAAGCCGTTCATCAACAGCGTCACCAATAAACACGACAAACTTGAGAGGTGAACGATTGGCTGTGTCTAGACCTCCGACTGATATTGTCTTGCCATGGAATCAGAATTTGGTTGCTAACGATAGTCAGATGCTCAAGGTTTGAACGACCGAGGATGTCAAAGACACGAGAGAGATGTTCGTAAGATATGCACGAGGTGTCCAAGGTAAACTCTAGCAGTGCCGATGGAGCAAGTAGTGTCTCAAGATTCAGTAGATCAACATTGTGGTCTGTCAACGGTTTCGAGACGCGATCGCAAGTCCACTGCGAAAGATGACAGATGGGAACGAATCTCGATGACGATCCTGTCGTATGATGTTGCTACCACTGTTGGCATTGTTGCGCAGATCATCATTCTCTACGGTGTGAGTGTGACGGTCGCATCATTTTACATCCAATTGGACTATAATCCGCTCTCCACTGTGCATGGATCGCTCGACAAGGCGAGTTGGAGTTTCTCTGACCGACGTTTCCAATACTGTGATGACATGTTCCAGTTTGTTCAGGACCGTTGATTCTTGAGTCGTGATATTGAGCTGCTATAAGCCTGGGCACTTTTTGAAGATATCGCAGAACTCTGGACTCATCCACTGTCAGTTAGAAGGTAATTGATACCCAGGGACTAGAAATGGAGTGATCGAGTAACTGGAGGCACAGCGATGTATATTCCTGAAGATTGAATGAACAGCGTATGGATTGATGTTCGTAGGGGCCTACTGCAGTCACGGATAAAAACTCAATGGTTCGCACGTGCCACTTTTAGCTCTCTTGAGGCCTCTATTAATTGGGATTATTACGCGCCTTCTATTTAGAGTAGCGCTTGTCCCAAAAGCGCTCCAGCTCCAAAGATACAGTGAACCAATCATTTCCAAGTGCGTCTGGCGAGTATCCACGTTGCAGCTCCAGTAGGAGTTCCTTTCGAGTGGGTGGTTGGATTATGAGTGAATGGAAACAGGCCGTTCCCGGTATTCTTAAGGTTAGCAGGCATGGATCCATGACTTACGAGATGTGATCTGAGGAGGTGTGTGGGTGACTGTCCTTCTTGGCATCTTGTAGTTAGCCGACTTTGTGTACTTGTCCTTGACTCTTGTTTTGGCTAAGCTAGCGGCCTTAGTAGTGTCTGTAGAAAGAGGGTCCGAGACGTCCTTGCGGAGACCCCAAGCGCCGAGGGTGTTGTCAACGAGCTTTGGGCGACCACGTTTTTTGTCCTCAACATCGCGACAGGCGTCGTGATTCCTTATGAACATGCATGCTGCGCACATGACAACTATGGCACAAAAGAAACTACATGCCTCTTAAAAAACAAGTAAGAAATGCTGCAAACAAACAAGTATGCGCTCACTTTCACACCAGGCACCAACTCGGCGTTATGAAGTACTTTAAAATCATAAGCGCTGCTCCGTCGTACTATCCCTTTCCTTCGAATAATGATCTATGATCGTCGTAAAACTCGTATACCGCCATACACACGTGCAACGCTCCTATTTTCTTTCGTCTTATTTTTGCCGCTAGCAACAGGCCCCAAGCAAATCCAATCATATTCAAAGCAAATGATGCGAGCTACAAACGCTCATGCGTTCACTGCCTCTATTATATTCATGATCTTAGAAACCTTCCTCCCAATAACACTAAGGAACCGTGTTGTTGAGGCGTGTAGACTATTTTTATTTGATTTGAAAGTGACTCTTCAATAAAGGCAACAGATATATGTGGAATGTGGGTGTTAATTTTAGTGGCGTGTATTGATCTGTCCGCCCATGTTGTCTTTGCGTCTGCATGGCGCCTAGAGCGTCTGCCTCGCAGTCCATCCATTCTCACCCTCACTGCTTTTCCCATTTTCTAGATTGAATCGCGTTTCGCGTTCTCCCCAACACGTATCGCACGTGACGCTTTTTCTCGCATTCGTCACCCCTCTCCTTGTCCGCTCCACTCACCATTCATTATCGTCACCAACCCATTGACTCCAAATCATTGCACACGAACATCCCCTTCTACACCGCAATCTATCCACCATGAGATTCCCCACCTCTGCAGCCCACTTCTTACTCAGACTCTGGTCACCTAAAGCCAGTTTGGGATCGACATATCAATATAGCAATAATCTTGGTTATCTGTTGCTCATAACCACTTTGTCCGATGTCGACATGGATACTATTTTACGGTATAAGATAAATAATGTTTTTCTTTTTAACAATCAGTAAAAGAAAGAATACCATGTCTTCGTTTCAATAAGGATGACCAAGTCAAGGTTAGTTCGGTGTCACCGCCGCCTAAAAAAGACTGGGTCCAAAAAAATGCGTCCATCACCCAGACCCCCTGTCGACACATCTAGGCAATCGTTCATCCCCGAACTCCTTGGGAATATCACTCTACTCAGTGTGACAATGTCCTAATCTCCTTCCTCGGCATCGCCATCGCACCAACTGTACCCAAGACCTTCCGTAAGCTTTGCCACTTTATTTTTGGGACATGTTGAAAACTTGTTTGTCCTGGCTCCAACCAAAACATTTTCCTTTGTTGTTCAAAATTCCTCGCTTCGCCTCCAAAACCTACAGACAGACAGAAAAAAACATAGTATTGCAGACGCAATATGTTGTTTTTACACTTATTTTTCTCCAGTCATGTCACGCAACTTCTGGGGCCTATTCAAAGAATGCTGGGGCTCACACTTACACATCAAAACCTCGGACACTACATCGTCATCCCAGTTCGATCAATGCACTAATGGATGCACGAATGAAAAACAAATGAGAGGGCCCATTTACCCAAAGCTATCTTGAACACGAAAGAAAAAAAAGTCTTTTTCTTCACTCGTCTCTATTCTCTCAGTGGAAAAGCACACAGATGCCCTCATAAAAGATGGTCCAACCAGGTACCTTCCCGTGATTCAATGATTCACGCCGCGTTCCTGTGGGATGTCACTTACATTGAGATGTCTTCAAAATTCAAAGACGCCGCGTTCCTGTGGGATGTCACTTACATTGAGATGTCTTCAAAATTCAAAGTGTTTTTGGGCTGAATCGTCTTTCACAAAGCGTGTCTGTGCGCTCAATCCATTCGGTAAAAATGCTTGGTGCATGCACCCTCACCCCGAATGGCAAAGGTACGCCCAACTCACTTGGTGCCACTTACAACACCGCGCTCCTCTTTCGTTACTCCCCATCAATTCGCTCCACTTTGGGATACATGGTTCGTCTACTGTCTTCTTTGCTTCATGGTCCTTGAACAGGGTCATTTTTTATAAACTAGAAGTATATTCAAAACATCAACAAGGGGAGGGGGGCGTAAAAAATCATGTCCAATAAAACTACCAGACCTTATGCAAGTAGATGCTTATTTGTTTGTGAAATGCAAAACCACCAAAGAAAAAAAAAAGGTCGAAATGGGTGTTAATTCCGATAAAGATGTTTGGATGGACTGTTTGTGCTTCGCCCTATCCAGAGTCAGGACCAAAAATTTTCCTTCTTCACATGCGCGATGATTTCGAAATTCTCGATTCCCCCTCTTTCATTCACATCCATCGTTTTATAACTTTTGTTTCCATCTTCTGCCACTCTTCAAGCTATCCTTTTTATTTCTCAGGCTCTATCATTATTGGTGCCATTCCTACAATGTCGCAGCTCGGATCCAGCAGAGCTCAAGCACTGGCAGAGAGACTCAAGATTAACTCTGAGACTACTTTGAATTTGCAGGGCAGCACAATTGGAGACAATGGAGCGCTGGCACTGGCTGAGGCACTCAAGTCCAACTCGACTCTGACCACCTTGGACTTACAAGGCAACTCGATTGAAAACAATGGAGCTCTGGCACTGGCTGAGACACTCAAGACTAACTCGACTCTGACCACTCTGCACTTGGGGTACAACTGGATTGAAAGCAATGGAGCTCTGGCACTGGCTGAGGCACTCAAGACCAACTCAACACTGACCACTTTGAGCTTGGCTGACAACTCGATTGAAGGCAATGGAGCTCTGGCACTGGCTGAAGCACTCAAGGCCAACTCGACTCTGACAACTTTGGCTTTGACCGACAACACGGTAGGGGACGTCGGAGCTCTGGCGCTGGCTGAGGCACTCAAGACCAACTCGAGTCTGACAACTTTGGACTTACAAGACAACTCGATTGAAAGCAATGGAACTCAAGCATTGGCTGAAGCACTTAAGTCCAACTCGACTCTGACCACTCTGAACTTGGGGTACAATTTGACTGAAGGCGATGGAGCTCTGGGACTGGCTGAGGCACTGGCTGAGGCACTCAAGACCAACTCGACTCTGACCACTTTGGACATACATGGCAACTCGATTGAAAGCAATGGAACTCTGACACTGGCTGAGGCACTCAAGACCAACTCGACTCTGACCACTTTGGACTTACATGGCAACTCGATTGGAAGCAATGGAGGCCTGGCACTGGCTGAAGCGCTCAAGACCAACTCGACTCTGACCAATCTGAACTTGGCGTACAGCTCGATTGGAAGGAATGGAGTTCTGGCACTGGCTGAGGTACTCAAGACCAACTCGTCTCTGACCACTTTGAACTTGAAAGGCAACTCGATTGAAGGCAATGGAGCTCTGGCACTGGCTGAGGCACTTAAGACCAACTCGACTCTGACCACCTTGGGCTTACAAGGCAACTCGATTGAAAACAATGGAGCTCTGGCACTGGCTGAGACACTCAAGACTAACTCGACTCTGACCACTCTGCACTTGGGGTACAACTGGATTGAAAGCAATGGAGCCCTGGCACTGGCTGAAACACTCAAGACTAACTCGACTCTGACCACTTTGAACTTGAAAGGCAACTTGATTGAAGGCAAAGGAGCTCTGGCACTGGCTGAGGCACTCAAGACCAACTCGACTCTCACCACTTTGAACTTGAAAGACAACTTGATTGAAGGCAATGGAGCTCCGGCACTGGCTGAGGCACTCAAGACCAACTCGACTCTGACATCATTGACCTTGAACGGCAACAAGATTGGAGATGTCGGAGCTCTGGCGCTGGCTGAGGCACTCAAGACCAACTCGACTCTGACCACATTGGAGATGCTCAATACCTCAATCTGGTACCAAGGACTTCTGGCATTTTCTGATGCATTCAAGACTAATTCGACTCTGGCCAATTTGGAATTGCGACAGAACATGATTAAGGACACAGTCGTCATGGAATTTTCTGAGGCACGCAAGACCAACTCAATTTTGACTACTTTGGATCTGCAGAGATCCTTGTTCAGAGAAAACGATGCTCAGGCACTGGCTGAGGCAATCAACATTGACTCGACTCTGGTCGCTTTAGACTTGGGGTACAACTCGATTGAAGACAATGGTGCTCTGGTGATTGCTGAGGCACTCAAGACCAACTTCGTTCTGGCCAATTTGAGCTTGGCTGGCAACTCGATCACATACAATGGAGCTCTTGCATTGGCCGAGTCACTCAAGACAAACTCAACACTGACCACTTTGGACCTACAGAACAACTCGATTGGAGATAATGGATCTCAGGCGCTGTTTGAGGCTCTCAAGACTAACTCGACTCTGACCACTTTGGACTTGTGGGGCAACTCAATTGGAGACAACGGAGCTGTGACACTATCTGAGGCACTCAAGACCAACTCGACTCTGAACACTTTGTACCTGCAGAACAACTCGATCAGAGCCAATGGGGCTCTGGCAATATCTGATGGACTCCAGACAAATTCTGCTCTGACCACTTTGGACTTGTGGGGCAACTCAATTGGAGACAACGGAGCTCTGGTACTTTCTGAGGCACTCATGATCAACTCGAGTCTGACCACTTTGGACCTGCCGCACAACCGTATAGGAGATGACGGAGCTCTGGCGCTCTCTGAAGCACTCAAGACCAACTCGACTCTGACTGTTTTGAACTTGTGGCGTAACTCAATTGGGGACAGTGGAGCTCTGGCACTGTCTAGGGCACTCAGGATCAACTCGACTCTGGCCACTTTAGACTTGGGGTACAACTTGATTGGAGACATTGGTGCTTTGGTGATGGCTGAGGCACTCGAGATGAACTCATCTCTGGCCACTTTGAGCTTGGTTGGCAATTCGATCGGATACATTGAAACTCAACCACTGCTTCATGTGTCCCAGGACATAAGAGTTATGGTAGGATATTAGCACGCTTTCATTAAAAACCAGTTTGATGCACGAAAATGCTTAAGATGTGGCCATGTGGCCTTTTGCAATCATCGATGTAGTCGCCTTGTAACAAAAAAAAAAAAAAAACGTTTCCCTGCAGATCGGTACTTCCTCAACAAGCAACTCGTGCTAGTTTGACATACCGATATTTCCTGGTTTGCCTTATGTTGGTGCTTAATTCCCATCAAGTGCGCGCAGGGAAACGTTAGAATCAGGCTTCTTTTCAAGCTGATGTTGTAGCAAAATTATGGTGGTGGTGTGTTGGTCGGCTTGCGAGGACTTGTCTTTACTTGTTATTAAAAGGTATTAGGTGGGGCTTGTTTGGATACAAGTGTAGTTGGCATTAAAGAAAAAGTGAAAAGAGACAAAGTTCAAAAAAAAAATACTAGCACAATAATGAATGCACGCTCATACGCTTCCTGGCGGTGCCCATGGCCTTGACATTCCATGTCTCCTCATCTTTGTTAGAGCACCGGCAAATAGGTGCGCATGCCCTGCTCAGAGAAGCAATGCTCGCTGGTTTCCAGCTGATGAACGACGAGCGACCCACGCTGCTGGTCCGGCACAGGGAACCTCCAAGCTTGAGCGAACTGGGTCCTGCACTGAACGGGTTGACACTTCCAACGCTGCTGGCACTACTGCTGTCATCTTCTCGCCGGAACCTGTATATCGATCCACTGTCACTGGTTGGTCCCTGGCTCACAGGGCTAAGCGAATGTGGCTGGTGCCGAACTGGACAAGACGAAGCAGAGCCCAACGATGACGGCGCAGATTCTCGGTTAAAGTGGGCTTTGTTGGTGTTGTTATGCCCATCTCCTTCCTCGCGACTGTCCACGGGAGAGTTACATGAGGAGTAGCAGTCATGACCCACAGGACCATGGTCGTTGCAGTCCTTCCATTGATACGTCAGCTTGGACTAGCGGCAGGGCCCTCGAGAAGAGTCTTTAGAGACCTGTTCTCTCATCTCGAATTTCCGCCCAGTAGGCCGTTGTTCTTGAACCTGTTGGATCGGGTTCAAACGTTCGCGTTGCTGAGATCCATAAACAATAGGGCACACACCAGTGGGGTCAACAAGTGGGTGGTCTGGCGGCATGATCTGGAGTTGAAGCTTGATGCCAGTCGAAGGTGGGGTGGGGTCCGGGTATCTTGGTCGGAGGTCTGACGCTGTTGGTGGTCCTGACGGTGGTTTATCGATATCCCGGTTGCGATCCTGACTGACCGCCATGTCGGTCAGTGATTTCTTCATCGATGACGGCGGAGACTGCGCCAAAAGAAGCTCCAAAAGACGAAGACAAATCTGGATAAAGTGTTCTTGGGGCAGATCGAGTAGTTGCGGTTGTTGGGTTTGAGGATGAGGGTGAGGGCTGTGAGAAGGGACCGGGGAAGATAGGAGGCAAAGTGATCTTGTCCTTGGTAGCAGGCGAGTCCTGGATGCTAGAATATCTGGGCTGTTGCTTGGAAGCATGCCGGCTGTCCGAGTAGTCGCGGTCGAGGCCGTGATAGGGTTGCGTACTGTATACAGATGTCGCGCTCCTTGGTTCCTCAACGGGCCGCTCGGGATGGCAATGGAAACCGTTGAAGCTCGAGACAGAGTACCGTGACATGATACAGACAATGTAAGCATGCTCGATGCTCAGGCCGCGGGACAGGTCAGTGCCATGTCCACCACCGACATACAAGCGAAGGTTGAAGAAGTCTGAACCACTATCCGCTTAACGAATTCGAGGAACATCTGTGTATTCGTTGCAACCCGGTGCGCTCGATGACATGATGCCAGGCCGGTTCTGGTAAAAGACAGGTGAACTCGAGCCCAGGAAAGGATTGTGAGCAAGGTGCTGAGGTGTGTTGAGCGAGGCGGCGTAGAAGATGGCGTCCTTGATCATTCGAAGGAGTCGTTCAACTTGGCTTGGTCCTCGCTGACAACAGTGGAGTGCAAGGCCTTGTGACTAATATTGTAGGGATGGTAACCCCAAAGGGCCTGAGACTCGTCCGAGACACGAGCGCAGATAAATTCATGGTGAGGAACAACGTCGCCAGAGCTCCGGTAGGGCTGGTGTACAGCTCCTGCATCTGCTTGACCTGTGGGTAGTATGTGTACCGGATGATGTCCTCGAATTTTATAATACAGAAGCTGTGCTAGAGGCTGGGTGTTGTTGAGAAGATTGAGGGCCATGGCTTCACTAAGTAGCATTGATTTGGAAAAAAGATCAAGATCGATTGCAACTGTTGCTTTCTGCATGTTGTTGTGCCGTCCATGGTTGCGGATATATTTCTTCAGCCGATTCAGGCCATCGGCGCTAGCATCTTGGTTCATGTGATGACGGCACCGCCACGCTGATGCACCCCTATCACCCGTGCACTGAAAGAGATTCTCAAATGGATTGTCGCCATCGTGAACATGCAAGTATTGAACAAACTCCTGGTTTCGCTTCTTTGGGGACCAATTTCGGTTCTTTGAGGTGGCGAAAGTCCTTGAACGTAGGCGATGGTTTTGTCGATGAGTGTAGTAATGTTTGTTGCAAAAACTGAGCTTACTTTCAGAAAATCACTGCCCCGCCGAACCTTGAGCGCGTGCAAGGCAAGGAATACGTAGTCCTCAGAGGACAGTACATACTTGACCATGGTCAAGAGCCTTAATGCGTAGTCACTATACTTCTGAAAGAACTCATATGGCTGATTGAGTGCATGTACTTGATGGTTGGATAAGTGAATGTACTGGGTATCCTTAGCATCTCTACTGCTCTTGACTTCACAGAGATAATTTAAACGGAATTCGTGTGTTGTTGGGTCCGTGTCCCGCCATGCATCAATGTCCGAGGGCAACATAATGAACAGCTCTGGTCGATTCATGATTGAGCCATCATTTTTCGGCTGGCTGATAAGCGTATCTTCTTTGGCAAATGGCGCTCCTGAACCTCAGCCAAGATCTATCGTTTAGTTTTTTCCAGTCAGCTGAACTATTGCATGGCTCTCTTTCAGATGCACCACAGCTTATAATACTCCTGGGTACCTCGTAGCGGTAATTCAAGTCAACTGCAGGTAAGGATCGGTATCAGAGCCAGGTGATATTTAGAGGTACGATTGGTAGAAGGAGTGGATTTTCTTGTAGAGTATTGCTGTCCGCCGAATACTGGGAAGAGCTGAGGTTGAGGTCATAGTCCATGTCTTTGCTCGCCGACACTTCTTGGACATTGATCCCAGCTGAAACTTGACGAGGATTTCTGTTGACGATTGTATATGCTGCTCTATGGGTTGCAACTGGTAAAGGGTGATATCAGTGGAAACGCCGGCCAAAAAAGCAATTACATGTTAAAAGTGTGGAAGTCGGGTCTCACTACAACTATGCAATGAGAATGAACATTTACAACTTGAACTCCTTATGGACCATGTACAGCTCTCGATTGTTGCCATTCTTTGTTTTCAGGTGGTCAACATCCGGAAATTGGCGTTGTATATCGCTCCATAACTTCTTTCGATTATCGGAAAAGCCAAATGGATCGTCCGAGTCGTCCAACTCCTCTTCACACGGATAATTGTACAGACTGGCAAGTCGATCCCGCCTTCTGAGTCAAGCTTTTGACGAATAGAAGGATGACTGTTTTCGTCCATGAATAAGAGCCGTGATAACGCTGTTGATGACACACGTCGTGATAGTATTGATAAAGTTTGTGGCAAGGGTGTTGTGTATGTGCGAGCTGAGGAAACCGAGAGAAGGAAAGAAGGAAAGAAGGCAAAGGGAGAATCCATGCTCTCTTCTCCTAACATACACTGAATTGCCTTCCAAGCGACACTCTTGCCCAACTCTCTTCGCCCTACACTCCTTGCCATCTCGGTGGGTTCATTTTTCGAAAACTTTCTCATTTGCGCATCACACACGACAATGCGCCCCCTTTTTTTTTTTTTTTTTTTTTTTTTCATTTTGCTCTATAGATCATGCACCGTTTGATCTCAACCGGCAGATATTTTTAACGTTTCTTCTTGCTTCGCTCTCTGCGTGTCTTACATACCGTAGTCTTGGGCCCTGATCTAAAACAAGCAAGCTCATGGGCACAGCAGTTTTGTACCCTTTTGCAGCTTTCGTAGCTATTGTACATACATTTTACCTCTGCTCCTGCATGCTCGACAGCGACCACAAATGGAATCATTGATATGATATATTAGTGTATTGTCGAAAGTATGTAAAAGTATGTAAACAAATCACTAATCGCCTAGGATCTAGAGGTCCGGACACCGCACTCGCCGCGCTTGCCACACGCCTCGATCCACTCGGTATGTCTCCTGATCAACTCGGGCACAATCCGGCTCTCAATCTCGATATGCTCCACCTCATCCTCCTCCTGCGTCAGACTGATCTCAGCCACATCTTCCATCGTCACCATGGTCACGAGCCTCTTGCGAGTCGTCAGCAGGTTGCCAATCACGATCTGGTGCCCATACCGCTTCAGTGCCTGGCGCGACTTCAAGGGCAAGAGCTCCTCGTCCGTCTCAAGCTTGAACGAGACAATAAATGCCTTGGGCGTCCAGTCGTTGACCAGTGGCTTCAGGATCTTAGGCACCTGGTCCATTGTCAGGTTCAGCAGGCCGTCGCCCGACTGGATCTTGTGTTCCGACATCTTTGCTTGCGGGATGAAAAAATCGCTGACCGCGGCGGCAAGATAGTACATGGCGTTAACGTCCATCTTGGAGATGATCTGAGCAGCCTCGCGCAGTAGGAACAAGTAGTCGTTTACAGTAACAAAGTCCAGTGTAAGAAGAGTGCCTGCCTTTTGAGTCTATGTAAGCCGGATGGAGCATTTGAGAATGTTGGTCAGTCTTCAGTAATCATCCTACTTTTGTCTTTTAAATATCCCTCTCGCCGTAAAATATAGTTCCTTACCGATTTGTACTTGTCCAGGATCGTCCGCATCTTCTCAACATACGAGGGCATGACTAGAAACGTTGTAAGATGAAATTTAGATAAACCGGCAAATCTCTTTTTCGATCCATAGCCATCAGCAATAATTCCGATTGTTCATTCCGTTCCAATCCGTACCATGGATGCCTTGCTCGTCCGCCTCCATAAAGTCCATGAAGCAGTTACGTGTGTGGCTGTAGTGACGGCTGTAAGGCTGGAGACTGAATTGACGGTGCATGAAGATCACGGCGTATCCTTGTTCCAAAAAGTACTCTGCAGAGGTTGCGCCGCGTGTTCCTGCACTGAAGTTGTCAATAAACCGAACCGTCAATGTCTCCAACGGCACGGTAGTTCCTCCACTCTAAATGGTCCACGTGCAAAGTGAATGAACCATAGCGAATTGGTTAGTCAAGAGTGTGTGTTTTTGTGCTCAGATCCAATCGATCGATCACACCAAAAGGAGGTGTCCCCGAAGCGAAATAGAAATCGATCCTTCCCCTTCAGAAGGGCTACGGGAACAAAAGAAAATCTTTTTTGTTATCTCTTTTGTTGTTGCGAAGGAAGACAACAACAAACAAGGGACAATGAGTTTTTTTGATGTTGAGTCGATGATGACAGATGACGAAGCAAATAGGACCAACAAACACATATCTCAAAAGAGTAAAACAACAACCACGCCAGTGATAGTTCATCCTTATCTCGAGGGATCCATGCCATATGTTATGGGGGTTGTTTTTGATCTTTTCTGGCGTAACGTACCAAATACACGAAATTGTTGCAAAACAACCACCCAGATCATGTCGTTCTGACATTTGTGCGAACATCCAAGCCCAACAAAATAAGATCGGAAGAGCGATAAGTCTTTCCCGTCAATTACTACCCAACAAGCGCCTTTTTTTCATCAAATCCCCCTCCCGCCCCCCCCCCCCCCCCACACACACACACATACACAAAGAAACATGCTCACTATCTACTTACAGTGACCAGTACGACTCTGCGACCCTCGTGCATGTGTCTGTCGACGAATGTACGAATCTTTTCGGCATTCTCTGGCAATGACTTTGGTGCGACATGGGAGGCAAAGTAGGCTTCGGCCGTGACTGGGCCTGGGCTGGTGGAGGAAGGCGTGGATGCACTCGAGAGAGCCGTCGGGGTGTGCTGAGATTCGGATGTGTAGTCGACGTTGAGGTGTGCTCCGTTCAGCGCAGTCGTGGGCTTCTTGGGGACAGGGTGGACGAGTTCGTCTTCCATTGCGTTCTTTGGCATTGTGTAGTTGTGTATTTGTTTGTTTCTTGTGGAGTGGGGTGTGGTGTTGATGAGTATGTTTAAATATATAAAGAAAGGCGGAAAACAAAAGAGGGAGAGAGAGAGAGAGAGAGAAAGAGGAAGAAGAAAGAGGTGTGTTCTTTGGAATGGATGGAGTTTTGATGGGCGAGTGAGCTGATCAGGGTCAGGCCATTCAGCGTCAATTGTGACTGCTCTGTGCATTCACGGAACGAGAGTGGCCCTTTGAGCCGGTGTGTGTACTATGTTCTATGTTCTAGTAGGCATGGATTACATATGATCCCGAGGCAATAGCTTTAACGCATCCTCAGAAACGAGAAGGGGCGAGTCCCTGAGGAAAAGACTACAGTTGTTGTTCGGATCGGGTTCAATGGCTACCCAGGTGCAGGTTCCAGATATGTGGAGTAGGAAGCATGGATGTAGACAACACGCGTGGAAGAAGGGAAAGAATGGGTGTTTTTTCTGTGTTCCAAATTACATGTTTGGAGTGAGCGAATATGTGTGTTTGAGGGCGTTGCTGTGGGGGAAGGGAAGGTGGCCAGAGCCACGCTGTGGAGGTTGAAGGAATGGTGGACCTGAACCCTGCGACGTTGTTTTCTGACTTTCTGATCAATGAGATCACACAACGAGCGAAACTCTAAATCGATCCGGCGGTATGAAATGGAGAGAAAGACGCAGCGGATTTGTGCTTTGTCAAAGGAAATCATTATTATCGCAAGAAAGGAGCACACAGGACAGGACAGACACGCAGACAATTTCATGTGCAAAGGGCACAGAGACCCCGACAAAGAAGCACACACCTCTTTTTTTTTTTTTTATCACCGCACCTCTCTTAACCTCCTTCTCTCACTCTCACTCCCTCCCTCACACTGCTTTACTCTCCACTCTCCCACCCGTTTGCTGTTGCTGTTGCTGCTCTTCTTTGTCATTCACCCTGACCTATCCACTGATCAGCCCCAATCTCCATTATATCTCTCCCCCATCGTCCTGTCTACTCATTCACATCTCGACCCTTGTTGTCCGTGCTCCGACTCTGCTCCGCTCTCCTTGTCTTGTTCACTTTGCCAGATTAGCACAAATACAGGCCTCTCTTCCATTCAAAGCACCCCTCTCCCATTCACCCATTCAACTTTCAAGCTCGTACACCATTCCCGCGATACCCGTTCTTGTTGTTTCCTCAACCACCTTTCACGCTTTTCTTTCTTGTTTGAACAATCTCTGTAAAGTGTTCATTTCTTCTTTTTTTTTTGTTTGCATTCAACACCACATAATGAGCAACTCCAAGGTCACCAAGAATCGCAAGATCGGCGTCCTGGTCGCCTACACAGCCTTGGCCTGCAGCCTTGTCTCGTTGGGTGTCTATGTCTACCGCCAGCAAAAGAAGTCCAGTAGCCCGACGCGTGGTTCGGATCAAAATTCACGACAAAGCCAGGACAACGGAACGTCCACAGATGGTCACTCAACTGAGGTAGGAAACGAGACAGATCCTTGGATCCCTGAATGCATTTCTAGTTCGATGCCACGATGCCAATTGCTTCCCAAAAGCGCCACCTTCGGCTCCACTTTTTGTGATATTTCCCTTCCGAGCCATTCGGTTGCCCACATTGTTTTTTCTTTTTTCCCTGCCCGCGTGTCACTGTGATGGAGGTGATCTGTGAGAGCCCTCCTTTTTTTTCGTGAACAAACGAACACAGGTTATTGGATGAAGATACACTGAGGCACACACATGTGGACACTATAAGTAACTAACCAACTGTTTTGCTATCCTAATAGGCTCCGTCATCACTATCTAGACTGGGATCCAAGATTGCACGGACGGTCAAAAAGAATCGCAAAGTCATGACCATCTCGCTCAAGAACGTATGTGCTTACTTCACCACGCCCAATTTCCCTCTTGAGCGATCCTGACCTCGATCGATCACATTTGGAACTGACATCTCGACAACACTTCTCATAGACAATTGTCTGGAACCCTTCGCCTGATCCAACAACACCCAATTACGGATTTGTCGAGGGCGCCATCCCATTGCTCTTCCACTTGGCCGAGACCTACAACTTGCACTTGATCCTACTCTGCCCACCACTCCACCAGGCCAATGGCAAAGAGAGGGAACTGACCATCCAGGAGCAAGACGAGATTAAGCAACAGCAGCAGCTTGGACAGGAACGGGAGCGGGAACAGATTCTGACCATGCTCAGGAACGCTGGACTGATCTCGACAAGTGGGCCCAAACTGATTGATCCTCGACAGTTGCTGATCTGCGAAACTGAGGAAGGCGTCAGCCATGTGGTCAGGCATCTGGAGAGCCAGGTTCATGTCGAGGCTCAGCCATCAGTCGTAGAACTGGTTCAAGGAGTGGTGCCCAGGGTGGTTGTGATCCAAAAGAAGACAGGACATAGTCGCACGCCATCGACAGCGCGTGACGAGGATGTCATGACTCGGTCACATGTGCGTGTGCGATCCTCATCAAGATCATCGAGTACAGGATCGTCAGCAGTAGCACGAAGATCCGAGGAGCATGGCGTCAACAATTCGTTCTCTGGCATGGGCGACTCGTTTGTGGAGGTGGTCAAGAGCGAACCACTTGTATCTGGATTCGTGACACAGGCTGGCAAGAAGGGCTATGTCGAGGTAACAGACCAGATCACGCGCAGCTCACTCAACCCCGAGGGCACCAACTAAGCCATTGGATCCATCATTAAAGAATTGAGGATGCACAATTGTATATACTTCCCAACTTGGAGCTCATTACGACGCTAAATATGCGTGGTGTTTGTGCGTCGACATGTCCCTCTGGCGCGCGTTGGCTCCTGGCTGTTGGCTCAATCGACACATGATAATTCATCTGCAGTCACAATGGCCGCCTCGAATTTTGTTTGCCACGGTCGACCCGACTAAGAGGAAAAAGACAAAGAGACGCGATTGCCACTCTCCTATTTACCAACACATCCATCCATAATGCAGCTGCCCTACTTTATCAAGACCCCAGCAGTAGCCATCATTGGCGAGAACTGCTACACTTCCCTCATCGAGAACCTCAACTACACTGATGTCCCTTGCATCCGCTACACCATCTCCAAAGGTCTTGGTCTGGGCATCGTTGCCGGAGGTGCCATTGTCAAGGTCCCCCAGATCATCAAGATCATGCAAGCCAAGTCCGCCAAGGGTGTCTCATTCTCATCCTACGTCCTCGAGACCCTCGCCTGTGTCATCTCGCTCGCATACAACATCCGCCAGCACAACCCACTCTCCACCTATGGCGAGACCTTCTTTGTTACTTTCCAGAACCTGGTGATCCTGGCCTTGATGCTCTACTACACAGGCAAGAGTGCCCAGGCCGTCGTTGTTCTCTCCGCATTCTTGGTTCTCGGCAACGTTCTCAGCAGGACCTCGGATTTCACCCAGCTGGACGGCACTGTTGTCACGACCGCTATGGTCTCTCAGAGCGCTTTGGCTCTTCTCCAGGCCTCCACTATTCCCATCAACCTGTTCTCGAAGGTGCCTCAGATCATTGAGAACTACAAGAACGGCAGCACAGGACAGCTCTCGGCGTTCACCGTGTTCAACTACTTTGCAGGATCGCTTGCCCGTGTGTACACCACCATGACCGAGGTGGACGACATCATTATCTTGTCAGGCTTCTTGTTGAGCACCCTGTTCAACTGCATCTTGGCTATGCAGATGGGTTTGTACTGGAACTCGGGAGCCACCCCTGCACCCGTTTCGGCCAAGAAAGGCAAGGCCTCGACCGAGGCCAAGAAGAAGACCAAGAAGCTGGATTAATGGCTCGACGCAACAGGTCTACCCTTTGCAAGTGCAGCTCAACGGGAAATATTTGGCAGTTGGAATACATGGAAACGGACGACGGCCTTGCAAAGGGAAAACAGAAAACACCTCTTGGGAAAAGCTAGCCCACACAACCCACAACAGAATTCAAATAAAACATGGGGAAGCTCCAAATTGCACAAAGTGCACCTGGACCAACGTGTGTTGCAATAATCAAAGGATGGTACAGGAGCATGACAAATGCGGCCCTCAACCTCCAGTGAGTCTTTCATTGTTTCCAGCTATTTTGAGGATTACAAACCGTCGAGTGAGTGTTTAGAAGCAAGGCAAGTGCATAGTGCATATACAAGTAGCTCCTAGAGGGTACCTTGTGAACCAAAGAACAAGGGAAGAGGGGAGCTGGTGTTTTGTTGTTCACGTCAGGCACACACACGCACACATACACAAAAACGGCGAAATAAGCTCGGTCGCAGAAAACCAATGACCAGGCCAAAAAAGAAAAAACAAGATCCGGCGTAAGGTTGGTTCCACTCTCAAAGTATGTTTCTGTTGTACACATTTGTCGCTTCTCGTCTCTCCTTTCGTTTTTGTTTCTCCACTTCCTTTGTCTTTCCTGCTCTTCCTTCTTCACATTCGAATCCGTTCATTCCACCCCATCCCAGTTTTCCCACTCTTCTCTCTCTCTCTCCCTCTCTCCTCCTTGTGCCGTTGCACTTCTCTCCCCTCGCTCTCCATCCCCATTTGTCCGTTTGCTTAGCCCTCTTTGCATCCATCATCCGTCTTTTACGAGAGAGATCATTTGCATCAAAGGACCAATAGGACCAATATACATAAAAAGACAGTCGCCCTCTCTGTCTTTCTTCAGCCCAACCTATCCGTAGTCGACAACCACAACCACAACCACAACCAGACCCCATTCTCATAGTATGGCCTTTATCACATACCAGTTCGACTCGCCAGCACAGTTCTACGCAGGTAACAACAACAACTTCCCCAGGGCAAGTCCCATCTCACACCATCCGCACAATACATAATCCACCACTCCGATCTTCTATTTTAAAAACAGCGATGCTAACAACCCACTTGCCGTCTTTGGGTCATCAAATATAGAGCTCAAGGATGTGCTAGAGGAAGGTGGATTCCACGCTGACCCAGAGGAGCAGGTCAACAGCTACATCACTCTCATTACCCAGCATCAAGGTATGGACCTATCCGGGATCCATGGTCACAAATGAACAAGCCATTGGACATGTATTTTTCAGGAGACCAGGAACAACGCTTTTCTTGAGAAGAGACTTCAGGGGACACGCACCGTGGTTGTGGGATATTATTATGCTTTCTCTTTGTGGAGGCGCATGGCGTTTTTTTCTTCTTCCTTTCTTCTTTGCCCTTCTCCCTGCTTCCAGTGCATGGCCTGTAGGCGAAAGAAAGGGCAGTAATTCCTTTTCATATCGCATTTTACCGACCACATGCCCACAAAGCAATTGCTTTTCCTTTTGGGATGTCCGTGTTTACTCATCTTTTAGCGCCATTTCCGTGCCCTTTTCTAACTAGATGAGTTCCTGGATAGTTCTGGACAGGATCTGGCCCAATGTTGTTACCGCCTTCTAGACTCGGACGTATTCCAACAAAACACCCTCGCTGTAACCAATTCGATCATTGAGCGTGCCATCCAGGTGAGCTTTTTTCTACCTCCTCTGATGTACTCTGTGTGCGGGAGTTCCATCCGATGATCAGAGACTGCAGAAAAAGAGAAAAATAGGGAGACGGACAGGGCATTAGGGTTGTGTGATGTGTACGATTGTGGGCCTGATTAGACTAGACCGAATGATGTAACCGTGCTTGGTCGTTGTCCAACAACTTTAACTTGTTTTGGTGGTTGGTGAGAGCAGGCAAGAGAAGAGAAGACAACAGAGGATGAGTCGTAATCCGGTGATGCCTACTCTGCGCAAACACAAACATCGCCTGCCTTGTCGCCGAATGAGGGAGAAAGAGGCGATTGGAAGAGGGCCGTGCTTCGCTTCCTACTTTATTTTTCTCACGTCGCATCGTCGCGAGTCTGCTTATGCATTAGGATGTGGGAAATATCAGATCGAGTGACGAGTGTGAAGCACCCTCCGGAACGTCTCTCTCTTTCTGTGCGCCCATGCTAACCCGGGTATTTCTCTCATTCTCTCTTGGATCCAATTAGAGCCCTGTGGACCAGGACATGTGGGTGACATACCATATCTTGCTCTACGCCGGCAAAGAGTTTCCAAAGGTGTACAGCTGGATGCTCCGGAGCGAGTTCTTTGCTAAACTCAAGTACCAGATCCTACAACAGGAAGGTATGCCTCATTCCCAATTACTTGTCCGGGTTCTGTTTGTTTTTGCGAATGCCCACACGCATACTGATTACATCGTATTCGTTTGTTGGCGTAAAACACAGGGTCCAGTTTGCAGCCTCTGGCTGTCAATCTGATGTACGAGATGTGCCGAGTACAATCATTGAAACCATGCGATATCGGTAAGGATCTGAACCCACTTTTTCTACTTTCCAATTCATGCAAACAAAAATAATTTGAGTTCGGGCGATCAATGTTCCTGTTCTTGCTCGCAAACGTGGCCCTAATTCGAAATTTATGCCCGCTGCCTCCTCCTTGTCTCTCCTTAGCACTCCTCGACGAAACATTCCTGCACTACCTCTTGGATCTCGTAGAACGAACCAGGACAGACGCAGACGAGAACCTGAACTACGGATCCATCAAACTGCTTTTGACCTTCAACGAACAATACATGCTCAACATGTCCAACCGCGCCAACTATACCCCCTCAGGAGCCAAGCCGACCTACAGTGGCAACCCACTGCTCACTGTTCTCACTGATCGCCCTGGCGCCAGCTGCACTTTTGGCGAGAACCTGATCTTTATTCTGAACCGTGCTGGTATGTTATGATGTCGTATCGTGCCTCTGGCTGTAGGAAACATATCATTTGCATATTAACTGACGCCCACCTGTGTATTTATAGAGGAAACCGCACTCCAGATGCTCATTCTCAAGCTTCTGTATCTTTTGTTCACAAGCCCTACTCTGTACGAGTTCTTTTATACCAACGATCTGCATGTCCTCGTCGATGTGGTGATCCGCGAGCTATGGAACCTACCTGAAGAAGAAGAGAGCCTTCGGCATGCCTACTTGAGAGTGATGGGACCCTTGCTGACAAATACACAGCTAAAGCGAGCGACCTACAAGAGAGCCGAGATTGTGCGGGTGCTTCGTGAGTTGGGTGGCGGCGATCTGGACACGACACTGCGGCTCCAGCTCCAAGAACAGCAAATGCGGGAACAGCAACTGGAGCAGAGTCGCGCTGCTTCCGCCAAGCTGACGTACCGGGACAGAGAGTCGAGCTCCTCACCTGCGATCCGGTGGGCCAATAACAGCGCCTGCCCTAGCCCAGTACTGGCAGCCAATGCGGTCAGGCATCATAACCATCGACTCCCACAAAGCAAGATGTCGACCAGCAGCACAAGCTCGCTGGAAGTACCGGCAGGAATGTATCCCAACGGTACCCGCCATACGATTTTGGACAGCCTCGAAGTCGAGAGTACGGACTTTTCAATTGCAGTGCCCCCTCTCGTTGAGCGACGGGATTCACAGCCTAGGGCAGCGAGCCCCACAACCCAGCGACTGGTGGAGCGCGTGTTGCGGGAATGGTTGGATAATGAGATGAAGAATGGTGCTGGTACAACGGGAGTAGGACTCTCGGTCCGCGATGTGACGGATGGACATGTTTCTTCAGACCAGCGGATTGAAATCCCAGTGGCGCAATAGAAATATGTAGAGCATAATACAAAAAAAAAACCATGATCCCAGATACCCTTCATGGTGTTCTTCAGAGGCAGTTCCATGGTGTATTTAGTCCGCCGCCAGTGTTGGGCGGATGTGATTGTCAGAGGTGACAGTTGAAATGGAAACGGGGAAAGGACCAAAAGAGGCAGGTTGTGCAACCAACATGCCTATGAAAAGGAAACAGTACATGAAGGACATGCAGCACCATGGATTTCCGGGTAAGAAATATCCATCCATTCTACCGCAGCGAATCGTCGATTCATCCGAGGGCGCTGATCTTTAGCAGCAATAACAACAACGGGTGACCTCTGTTGTTTTGTACTTCCGCCATTCTCTGCCACGGATTGGGGGGGGAGTGAAAAGACAAAAGGCAACGAGTTATTCTCCGACCAATCAGGTGAGGCTTCCCCCATTTTTCTCCCACGGGTTTGTTCTTACATTTGTGTGGGTGAATTTGCAACGAGGCAGCGCAGCAATCCGGTGCAACGTGTGAGAGTGGAATGGAGCAAAGTCAAAAGGTGTGGGGGGAGACCTGTTTTTATATTTCTGTCCTTCTATTCCTTCTTTTTCTTCTTCATCAAATTCATCTCTTTCTCTCACTCCCCACTCTTTTTTCATTCCTTTCCTTTCCGTTCCATCTTCTCATCTCCACTCGTCATCCTTCTCTCTCTTCCATCGCACGCGATCTGCAATTCCATTCTCCGCAACCTCTTCTCTTTAATTAATCCTCAGATCACAATGTTCGTCCAACGCACCATGCGCCAGGCCATCCAGGCCCACTCCGCCATCTCGCGCCCCTCCGTCTACGCTTCCAAGGTCCTCTCCTCCCGCTTCTACTCGTCGGCCCTCGCTCCCCTGGACGCCTCCAAGCTCGAGATCCACCCTTCCAAGAACCACAAGAAGCTCCAGGAGAACAAGGACCTCGTCTTTGGCAAGACCTTCACCGACAACATGCTCGTCGTCGAGTGGGAGGCCGGCAAGGGCTGGGGCACCCCCCAGATCAAGGAGTACGGCAAGCTCCAGCTCGACCCCTCCGCTGTCGTCTTCCACTACGCTTTTGAGTGCTTCGAGGGCATGAAGGCCTACAAGGACAAGGATGGCAAGACCCGTCTCTTCCGCCCCGATATGAACATGAAGCGCTTCAACCGCAGTGCCAACCGCATTGCCCTTCCCGTGAGTTTCTTTGTGCCATGCTTTTTTTTTTGTTCGCTTTGATTCCCTTGATCCTTTCAAACAAGTGTTGACCAAAAGGCGGCGTCTTCGCATGACTCCCTCTGCGCCCATGTCACTAAAATTCTCTCTTTGCCTTTGTTATCGTCACACTTTTTTTTCTTGATCGTTTAGAGCTTCGAGAATGATGAGCTCGTCAAGTGCATTAGCGAGTTCCTCAAGGTCGACGACCGTTGGATCCCCGAGGGCCGCGGCTACTCTCTGTACCTGCGCCCCACCATGATCGGCACCCAGGAGTCCCTCGGCGTTGGCGCCTCGAACAAGGCCATGATCTTTGTCATTGCCTCCCCCGTGGGTCCTTACTTCCCCTCGGGCTTTGCTGCCGTCAACTTGCTGGCCACCTCGGAGAAGGTCCGTGCCTGGCCCGGCGGCACCGGTGATGCCAAGGTGGGAGGCAACTACGCCCCCTGCATCAAGCCCCAGTTGGATGCCAACAAGGAAGGTTACCAGCAGAACTTGTGGTTGTTTGGCGGCGACCACCAGGTGACCGAGGTTGGCACCATGAACTGCTTTGTGTACTGGAAGAACGAGAAGGGCGAGGCCGAGCTGGTGACGCCCGCGTTGGATGGATCGATCTTGCCTGGTGTCACTCGTGACAGTATCTTGAGCTTGGCTCGCCAGTGGGGCGAGTTCAAGGTCAGCGAGCGCAAGTTCACCATGAAGGATCTGGTCAAGGCTGATAAGGAGGGTCGTATCATTGAGATGTTCGGTAAGTTTGTTGTTTTCTTTTACGTTTCGGGAGTGGGGGTTGTACTCATGTTACTCATCGATCAAGGACAACATCACTTTGGAAGGACGTTTTATTTTTTTTGTTTTCTTTTTTTTGTGGACCATCCTCGCATGGAATTAACACGGGAATTGGGCGCACAATTACTCATATGACACAGAGAGCCTTATCTTCTTTCCCCTTCGGGATCCGTTGCACATCGCATTCCCAGAGAAATGTTCACTAAATTTAAACCCTATATTTTCCAATTTTCTCCACAATCATCTTGTAGGTGCCGGCACTGCATGCATTGTCTGCCCCATCAAGAAGATCCACTACGAAGGCCACGATATCCACGTCCCCCTCGACCCCTCGGACAAGACCTCCCAGGCTGGCAAGCTCACCAAGCGCATCAATGATGCCATCATGGATATCCAGTACGGTGACAAGGAGGGCCCCAAGGGCTGGTCCGTCGTTGTCTAAAAGGTTACCTCTCTTTCAACCAAACTTTGTCTATAACAACAACATCAACCTTTTTGTTCATTACCCTCCCTTTTCTCTTTTGTCAATAAACTTATTAAGAATGCATCCATACCTAACCTCTTGTTTGGATCCCCCTCCGATGCTCATTGTTTCGTCATGAAGCTCCTCCCTTGATGACACACCTATGATGCCCTCCAACTTCATGTTGTACTTTTCTATCCATCGAAACCCACCACAGGCTCTAAAATCTTCACCAAAGACGGCTCCAAACTGATCCAGCTCAAAGAAGAATAAATGGCAGAAGGGTTGAATTTTTTTTTGCTGGAAGAAAAAAATATATAATGGGAGAGCATTTCACTCAAAACATGTTTGGTGGCAAAAACTGGGGGCTGATGGTAAATAGCCCATCTTTTTTTGGTATAGCAGAGGCCTTTACCTTACGATGAAAAATACTCTCGGGCTCAACACCCCATCCCAACCTGCAATTCTCGTGGGAGTCGCGACGTCTGATCGCTTCTCTCACTCACAATCTGGAATTTAAAAAATAAAAAAAAATAAAAAAAGTCCAAGGATGCAAGTGGCTACTTTTGAATAAATCAAGTAAGTATTACATGTAAAATATTGCAATAATCGCGATTCGGTTTCCATTCTTGACCGCTTGCTAGTCTTCTCTTTAACATGTCCTTGCTTTTCTACGCTTCCGCCTCGGTATCGACGAGAGACCCCTTCATCTAGGCGGCCTTCCTTCAATAGGTCCATGTTGGCGATGATGGCGGCGACTAACGTAGCACAAGAGGCGCTAGTTAAAGGCGATACAGACGTTGAGAATGATGCTGAGAGTAGCGTTGGTCTTTTCTGCACACTTGCTGGTGATGATACGCCCAGAGACGGCGGGAATTCGAAATGAGAGGACAGGTCTTTAAAGACTGTTCTCGAGGGCCTGCCGCTGGTCCAAGCCGACGTACCAATGGAAGGACTACAACGACCATGGTCCTGTGGGTAATGACTGCTACTCCCCGAGTAACTCTCCCGTGGACAGGCACGAGCAAGGTGATGGGCATAATAACACCAACAAAGCCTACTTTGACCAAGAATCTGCCCCGTCATCGTTAGGCTCTGCTTCGTCTTGCACAGTTCGGCACCAGTCACATTCGCTTAGCCCTGTGAGCCAGGGACCATCTAGTGACAGCGAATCCATGTACAGGTTCGGGTGAGGAGACGATAGCAGTAGTGCCAGCAGCGTCAGCAGTGTCACCCGTTCAGCGATGGACCCAGTTCGCTCAAGCTTGGAGGTCCCCTGTACCGGACCAGCAGCGTGGGTCGCTCGTCGTTCATCGGCTGGAAACCAGCGACCATTGCTTCTCTGAGCGGGGCATGCGGGCCTATTTGCCGATGCTCTGGCGAAGATGAGGAGACACGAACTGTCAAGGCCATGGGCGCCGCCAGGAAGTGTATGAGCGTGCATTCACTATTGTGCCAGTATTTGCTTTTTGTAACTTTGTTCCTTTTCGTTTTTTCTTTATTACCAACTACACTTGTATCTAAATAAGGCCTTTTAATAAGAAGCAAATACAAGTTCACGCAAGCCAGCCAACATACCACCACCATAATTTTGCTACAACATCAGCTTGAAAAAGAACCCTGATTCTAACGTTTCCCAGCGCGCACTTGATGGGAATTAGGCACCAACAAAAGACAAACCAGAACTATTGGCTTGTCAAACTAGCACGAGTCGCTTGTTGAGGAAGTATCAATCTGCTGGGAAACGGGGGGGGGGGGGGTTTTTTAATCTTTTTTTATTACAAGACGACTACATTGATGATTGCAAAAGGCCGCAATGGCCACATCTCAAGTATTTTCGTGCATCAAACTGGTTTTAATAAAAGTGTGCTAATGTCCTACTATAAATCTTATGTCCTACTATAAATCTTATGTCCTGCGACAATAGAAGCAGTGACCGAGTTTCAATGTATCCGATCGAATTGCCAACCAGGTTCAAAGCGGCCAGAGATGAGTTCATCTTGAGTGCCTCAGCCATCACCAGAGCGCCAATGTCTCCAATCAAATTGTTCCCCAAGTCTAAAGTGGCCAGAGTCGAGTTGATCCTGAGTGCCCCAGATAGTGCCAGAGCTCCACTGTCCCCAAATGAATTACGCCACAAGGTCAAACAGTCAGAGTCGAGTTGGCCTTGAGTGCTTCAGATAGCGCCAGAGCTCCATCATCTCCTATACGGTTGTGCGGCAGGTCCAAAGTGGTCAGAGTCGAGTTGATCTTGAGTGCCTCAGAAAGTACCAGAGCTCCGTTGTCCCCAATCGAGTTGCCCCACAAGTCCAAAGTGGTCAGAGCAGAATTTGTCTTGAGTCCATCAGATATTGCCAGAGCCCCATTGGCTCTGATCGAGTTGTTCTGCAGGTACAAAGTGTTCAGAGTCGAGTTGGTCTTGAGTGCCTCAGACAGTGTCAGAGCTCCGTTAGACCCGATCAAGTTTCCCCACAAGTCCAAAGTGGTCAGAGTCGAGTTTGTCTTGAGTGCCTCAAACAGTGCCTGGGATCCATTGTCTCCAATCGAATTGTTCTGTAAGTCCAAAATGGTCAATGTTGAGTTGGTCTTGAGTGACTCGGCCAGTGCAAGGGCTCCACTGTATTTGATCGAGTTGCCAGCCAAGCTCAAATTGGCCAAAGCTGAGTTGGTCTTGAGTGCCTCAGCGATCGCCAGAGCACCATTGTCTTTAATCGAGTTGTACCCCAAGTCTAAGGCGACCAGAGTCGAGTCAGTCTTGATTGCCTCAGCCAGTGTCTGAGCATCGTTATCTCTGAACAAGGATCTCCGCAGCTCCAAAGTCGTCAAAATTGAGTTGGTCTTGCGTGCCTCAGAAAATGCCATGACGGCTGTGTCCTCAATCATGTTCTGTTGCAATTCCAAAGTGGCCAGAGTCGAATTGGTCTTGAATGCCTCAGAAAATGCCAGAAGTCCTTGGTAACAGATTAAGTTGCCACTTAATTCCAAAGTGATCAGAGTCGAGTTGGACTTGAGCGCCTCAGCCAGTGCCAGAGCTCCGACATCTCCAATCTTGTTGTTCCACAAGCCCAAAGTTGTCAGTGTCAAGTTGGTCTTGAGTGCCTCAGCCAGCGCCAGAGCTCCGACATCTCCAATCTTGTTGCCGCTCAAGTCTAAAGTTGTCAAAGTCGAGTTGGTCTTGAGTGCCTCAGCTAGTGCCAGAGCTCCATTGCCTTCAATCGAGTTGTTCCACAAGTCCAAAGTTGTCAGATTCGAGTTGGTCTTGAGTGCCTCAGCCAGTGCCAGAGCTCCATTATCCTCAATCGAGTTGTCTTGTAAGTTCAAAGCGATCAGTGTTGAGTTGGTCTTGAGTGCCTCAGCCAGTGCCAGAGCTCCGACGCCTCCTATCTTGTTGTTCCACAAGCCCAAAGTTGTCAGTGTCAAGTTGGTCTTGAGTGCCTCAGCCAGTACCATAGCTCCATTGCCTTTAATCGCGTTGTCAGCCAAGTCCAAAGTTGTCAGTGTTGAGTTGGACTTGAGTGCCTCAGCCAGTGCCAGAGCTCCATTGTCTTCAATCGAGTTGTACCTCAAGTTCAGAGTGGTCAGTGTTGAGTTGGTCTTGAGTGCCTCAGCCAGTGCCAGAGCTCCATTGCTTTCAATCGAGTTGTCAGCCAAGCTCAAAGTGGTCAGAATCGAGTTGGTCTTGAGTGCTTCAGCCAGTGCCAGAGCTCCATTGCTTTCGATCGAGTTGCCTTGTATGGCCAAAGTGGTCAGAGTCGAGTTAGCCTCGAGTGCCTCAGCCAGCGCCAGAGCCCCGACATCTCCAATCTTGATATTCCTCAATTCCAAATTTGTCAGAGTCGAGTTGGTCTTGAGTGCCTCAGCCAGTGCCAGAGCTCCATTGGCCTCCATCGATTTGTGCCCCAAGTTCAGATTGGTCAGAGTTGAGTTGGTGTTGAGTACTTGAGCCAGCGCCAGAGCTCCGACATCTCCAATCTTGTTGCCGCCCAAGGCCAAAGTTGTCAGAGTCGAGTTGGTCTTGAGTGCCTCAGCTAGTGCCAGAGCTCCATTGCCTTCAATCGAGTTGTTCCACAAGTCCAAAGTTGTCAGTGTTGAGTTGGTCTTAAGTGCCTCAGCCAGTGCCAGAGCTCCATTGTTTTCAATCGAGTTGCCTTGTAAGTCCAAGGTGGTCAGAGTTGAGTTGGTCTTGAGTGCCTCAGCCAGTGCCAGAGCTCCATTATCCTCAATCGAGTTGTCTTGTAAGTCCAAAGCGATCAGTGTTGAGTTGGTCTTGAGTGCCTCAGCCAGTGCCAGAGCTCCGACGCCTCCTATCTTGTTGTTCCACAAGCCCAAAGTTGTCAGTGTCAAGTTGGTCTTGAGTGCCTCAGCCAGTGCCAGAGCTCCATTGTCTCCAATTGTGCTGCCCTGGAAATTCAAAGTAGTCTCAGAGTTAATCTTGAGTCTCTCTGCCAGTGCTTGAGCTCTGCTGGATCCGAGCTGCGACATTGCAGGCATGGCGCCAAAGATGATAGAGCCTGAGAAATAAAAAGGATAGGTTTAAGAGTGGCAGAAGATGGGAAAAAAAAAAAAAGTCATAAAACGATGGATGTGAATGGAAGAGGGGGAATCGAGAATTTCGAGATCCATCCCATCGCGCATGTGAAGAAGGAATATTTTTGGTCCTGACTCTGGATAGGGCGAAGCACAAACAGTCCATCCAAACATCTCTATCGGGATTAACACCCATTTCATCTTTTTTTTCTTTGGTGGTTTTGTATTTCACAAACAAATAAGCATCCACTTGCATAAGGTCTGATAGTTTTATTACTCAAGATTTTTGACGCCCGCCCTTGTTTGGTGTTTTGAAGATACTTCTAGCTTATAAAAATGATCCTGTTCAAGGACCATGAAGCAATGGAGACATTAGACGAACCACGTATCCCAAAGTGGAACGAATTGATGGAGAGAAACGAAAGAGGAGCGCGGTGTTGAAAGCGGCACCAAGTGGATTGGGTGCACCTTTGCCATTCGGAGTGAGGGTGCACCAAGCATTTTTAACGAGTGGATCGAGCGCACAGACACGCTTTGTGGATGAAGGTTCGGCCCAAAAACTCTTTGATTTTTGAAGACATCTCAATGTGAGTGACATCCCACAGGAACGCGGCGTGAATCACTGGATCATGAGAAGGTGCCTGGTTTAATCTTGTCCTTTTATGAGGGTGTCTGTGTGCTTTCCTTCTGAGAGAATGGAGACGAGTGAAGAAAAAATGACCTTTCTTTCTTTCGTGTTCAGGTCAGTTGTGGGTAAATGGGCCTTCTCGTTTGTTTTTCATTCGTGCATCCATTGGTGCATTGATTGAGATAGGAAGATGATGTAGTGTCCGAGGTTTTGCTATGAAAGCGTGAGCCCCAATATTCTTTGAATGGGCCCCAAAAGTCGCGTGGCATGACTGGGGAAAAATAAGTGTAAAAACAACATATTGAGTCTGCAATACTATGGTTTTTTTTTCACAAGGGTTTCTATCTGTTTGTAGGATTTGGAGGCGAAGCGAGGAATTCAGAAAGAAAAAAAATGATTTGGTTGGAGCAAGGACAAACAAATTCTCCATTGCTATCCCGAGCGGCCCGTTGATGAACCAAGGAATGCTACGTCTGTATGCAGTACTCAATCCTATCACGGCCACGACTGAGACTGCTCAGACAGCCGGCATGCTTCCAAGCAACAGCCTAAATACTCTAGCGTCTACGACTCGCGTGCCACCAGGACAAGATCTCTTTGCCTCCTATCTTCCCCAGTCAGCCCTCACCATCATCCTCAACCTCAACAACTCCAACCCCTCTCAAGTCATCCTCGTCCACCTCTTTTACCGTGCCACTCGGCATACTTTCATCCAACAGCTCAGCCCTGCCGACACTCCGAACAGGGCCCCTGCATGCCCCAAGATGGCTCTACGACCCTGAACCCTTTAGAGACCGAATTGGAGGCTCGCCACACTCTTCTGGTTTCCACCGCCTGCGTACCGTCTTTGCGGAACCTTTCGGGCACTGTCTGCGCTCATGGGAAAATTTGGTGTCTCCAAGTACCTCAGCCGCCCAGAACCAACACTAATATTCAGAAATATCACACGCCTCTGCCTTCACCGTCACAATCATAAGGTAGTCTTTCAACTACTCGACCAGCTCCAAGAACACTTCAGCGGGATTTGCCTTCTTCGTCTTTTGGAGCTTATTTTGGCACGCAGTCTCCGCCGTCATCGATGAAGCGACCATGGCCGACATGGCGGCCAGTCAGGATCGCAACCGGGATATTGATAACCGCCATCAGGACCACCAGCAGCATCAGGCCTCTCAACCAAGCTACCCGGAGCCCACCTCACCTTTGACTAGCATCAAGCTCCAACTCCTGATCATGTCGTCAGACCACCCACCTGTTGACCCCACTAGTGTGTGCTCTATTGTTTATGGATCTCAGTAACGCGAACGTTTGCAGCAGATCTAACAGATTCAACCAGAACGGCCGACCGGGGCCATCGACGACGGCGCCAGTGGTAACCCCATTGACGCGCTTCATCATCTGGGCCGATGCTGGGACAGGCGCGGCATTTACAAGAACTGCGGCAGCTAGGATTGTTAGGGCGGTCAAGATCCTCTTTTTTTTGGGTGGAAAGAGTGTCAGTTTGTTAACTTACGAAGGCGGAGCGAGAGTTTGGCGAAGGAGCCAAAAAAACGGGCAAGATAACACCACAACGTCAATCTCTTTATGTAGCTGTGAGAAAGGGGGGAATGACGGAAAAGGCGGTGAAGGAGAGGCGCGGGTGCGACGGTTAAGGGCGATAATGTGTGAGAGGTGTAATGGCAAGAGAAAACGTGGAGTGATGACAAAGAAAGTCGAAGTGGTGGCAAGATGGAGCAGAGGCATAAAAAAGGGATTGGTGGCAAATTCAAAATTGACGTTATTTCCTACACTGCAAGGAAATAAACAGTAGATGCCTCAGAGCTTTTTTTCTCCTCTCTCCACGGTCTTCTCTAGATAACCTTGTGGACATGCCATTGTTTTATTTCTTGGTTCTCTCTCTGTTGAACTCTCTCTCTTTCTCTCTTTCTCTCTTTCTCTTCACTTCTCTGCGGTAAACGTTTCTCAGGGAACCCTAGTTAGAACGCTGTAAGAAGTGCCTGTTTTTATACTTGTTCAGTTTTTTTTTTCAGCGGTTGCTGTTGCAGAAAGTGGGATGCTGCTTTAGGGCCTAATATCTTTTTGGCTGAAGGCGCTATACCCACTGCACTGGTTATGTTCTCTAACCTAAAGTACGTGTCATCCAGGATAAGGGGTTTACAGGGGTAAGAGATACAGTTTTATTAACTGCAAGCAGAGAAAAAAGTTTTGAATGGGAAAAAAATACAAGCGGGAAACAGATGAGACTATTAAAAAAAAAATTAAAGAGAAAAGGTGTGTGGCGTGGCCATAGGAGGCGACATCGGCGGGGAGAAAGAAGCGTGCATGGGTGGACGTGGCGACGTGGCGCCAGAAGACGGTGTGGATGAAGACGCGCCAGAGGCCACTACAGACGCATACGAGATGGGTGGCACTCCTGGTGACAACAGACCGACCGGACCACTGTGGTTGCCAAGGTCCTTGACCCTTTCCAAACCTGCGAGTGACAGTGAGGGAGGGAGGTTGTTCAATTGGGACAGTTTCTTGGTTCCACCTGACAACTTGGCGCTCAAGACTCGGAGAACTTCTTCCTCGGGCGTTCGCTCCTTGGGATGCTGTGGTGAGGGTGACGGCGCTGGTGATGATGTAGCCGAGGATGAGGGTGTGTATTGGCCAGTGCCAGCGGCTGCAACAACTGTCACGGTCGGAGAGGAAGATGCTTTTGGCGGACGGGGCTCAGGAATGTTGACTTGACTGAACGAAGTCATGGAGCTAGTGTTGTTGTTCACAAAGAACCCTTTGCTCTCGTCGGCACTGTTCTTTACCAAGGCGGCGTAGCTAAGTGTTGATGAGGGAGGCACAAAGGACGAAATAGTACCATTTGATCTTGACAAGGGAGGGAATCCGTTTCTGTCCTCGGATAGTTCTGAAGCCTCACGCGTCGATCCGTTGGTGAGGCCGTCTTTGTGGTTGCGTGGTTCATCAAGATCCATGTCCTCGTCCTCGGTGATGTTCACATCCGAGAGCTCGCCATCAAATCCAGAGTCCGTGTTGGCCACTGACGAATCAAAACTCTCCTCCATCTCGACATCCAGTGGACTGGCACCGTTAGCTGCGTGGGTTGTGTAAGGAATGACCTTAGCGAATCCAGAGTCTTCCTCGTTATCGTCATCCTCGAAATCGTCCATGGCGAGTGTGCTGCGGGGCATATCAAACGAACCCGGCTCGTTTGTATCAGAGTTCTCGCCATCCCGTTCAAAGTCCAGAAGATCGAGACCCTCCTTGGCCTGTTCGCCCAAGCCAGAAAAATCAATCACCTCCGTGTCGGCATCATCCTCCACCTGATCTTGCACATAGTCCCAGCTGGTCTTGGGCCTGCGGATCTCTTTGCCACTCACAGTCAACTTGTCGCCAACCATGACCTTCATGCCAATGCCAAAGCTGTTTCTGTTCCGAGGTTTGTTGGAGATGCCACCCGCCTTGGCCGACTTTAGGTACTCGGTGCTATCGTCGCTGTCGTCATCGTCCGAATCATCATCGTCGTCGCTGTCCTCATCACTGTCTTCATCTTCCATATTCTCGCCTTCGTCAAACAGCAACTGGACCTCGCCCTCCTCATCCTCCTCTTGGATGGTAGCGACCTGTCCTGCCTTAGGGTTTTGGTGAAAGACGGACGCCTTGGCAGCCTTCTTTGTCTTCTTGTCCTTGGAAGATTTTCTCTTTTTCTTTTTGGGCTTGGGCAGTTCGTCGGGACCACCCGAGTAGATGCGAACGTCCCGATCAGAGTCTTGCTGAAGAGCGGTGAGGAGGTCCTGAAGTCGAGGTGCGACCGGTTCGTCGCCATAGTACTTGCTCTCAAGAATCCAGCTCACTACCCGCGCGACCCAGATTCGGACGTTCACCACTGAATCCACGGCCAGTGTCTCAGCCAGCAATGTCAAGAAGTGCTCCTCAAACTCGGCAACAGTGATGCCATGATCCAACAGCGACTGAATGATCTGAACAGCAACAACACGAGACCGGAATCCTCCATTGACAGCAAAGTCGATGGTTTGTTGAATGACTTGATCGCGGATAGTTGTCATGGTACTTTCGCCACTGGCTAAGGTCTTGTTGTTGTCGCTATCGTTTTTGATATCGATCGCAGGCTTAGCTGCGGTGTCGTCGTCGCTGTCTTGATCAAACGACATCATGGGTCTTGGTCCGTCCTCAAAGTCTTCCAAATCTTCATCACCAGCTTGATGGAAGCTTCCCAGACCGCCAATAGCCTTATCCTCGTCATCTTCTTCTTGGTCCTGTTCAGATGCATTTTCCTGCTTGACTGGGGCTGTAATGGTGCCGATGCGACTGCTTGCTTCCCACAGGGCTGGGAACGACATAACACCCGACTCGCGGATAGTAGAGACAGAATCTGTGCAAGCCAGGACACTCAGTGGGATCAATACTTGGAGAAGATCCTGTCCAGAAGCCGTTTCGCACAATGCTGGCAGGTGTCCAGCCAATGAGTCGCGCAGGCGCCAGTTGCTCGACTTTTCCATTTCGATCCAAGCATCACGAATATCCTGCAGGCACCTGGAGCGGACCTCGGGTGACAGACAAGCAATAAACTCGACAACATGTCCAAGAACAGCTTCCTTGATCTCGCCCTCAGCTTTCAGGCAGTCTGCAAAGGCCACAGCCAGATCCCGATCAGCCAGCTCTGGTCCAAGAATCCGTGCAATCTCGTGGAGTGAGCATGCAAGTGTTCTTCGGATGGGTGACCGGAATGTTCCTGCCAAGCGCATATAGACGGGCTTCATTTCCTCCCATTTTGACCGACCAGCGGTTAAAACAACAGCTATATTAGAAACATAAGAGCGATAAGTATGACCATCCTCAGTTCATTTCAGCTCAAACAAATTTGAGAATGCTGTTCCTTATTACCCGGGAAACTGAAGGCACACATCGACGCACGCTCATGGTCGTTCATTGGCTGTTGTCCCATGCTTAAGAAATGAGTCAGCAACGATTCGGGAACCTATTGTCGAGGGCGATGAGTTCATCAGAAGGTTAGAATGCACTATCATTAATCTCAATATGAACCCGACAAGAAAGAGAAATTATGTGGTACGTACCTGGCCCTGCTCGAAACTAGCAATCACTGCGCCCAAAATCTCAGTGGTGGATATGCGGACACTGCGGCTCACATCCACTGAAAATGTGTCAAACATGTCGACCACCTTTGTTGCTCTCAAATCGGCAGGCATGGCTGCTGCAAAGGAGGCGAGAACACTACAACAAGCTCTTCGCACATGCCAGCTCTCGTTCTGGGTGCAACTTTCATACAAAGGCAGCAATTTCTCGATCAAGAACTCCTGGCTGACCACTCTACTCAGTTCGCCAAGTGCAAGGACGATTTCCTGGAAAGGTGGGAGGTGCATTATTTAGTGAAAACATTCATAGAATGCTAGAGAAAGTGGTTGTGTTCAGAAATGTTTACCTTTTGAACATAGAACGGAGAGGTATTCAGCAGCTTTTCCAGTGTCGGCACAACGATATCGACACATCTCTTTTCTCCGAGCAAGCGAGCGAGTGAAGTCAAGAGCTATATAAAATAAAATAAAATAAAAAAAAAGATGGAATTAGATAGCGGTTAGTCAAGGGCAAAGAAAAAATAGGACTGGCATAAGCTACACTGTTTACCATACCACAACAACCACAGCCTTGCCGATGACAGCCTCATCGTCCTGTTGATCCTTTGAAGGCCCATAGGGGTCATTTCCTGAATTGTTTTCGCCCTCCTCTGTTTCTCTGTAAAGATCGCTCAATCCAGCAAGAACACCGTCCAAGATTTCGCTCTCCAAGAGGTTTTCAGGAACATTCTCTGCGACCGAGATAACAGCGAGTTTAGCGTGATGTGCGATGCCTTCGTTTTGTTCCAGGAGCAGGCTCACAAAGACAGATGTGAAGAGGCCAGGTGGAAGTAGTGGCAACTCAGAAGCGTGCTCGTGCTCGTCGAATTGAGAGTATTGATCCAGAGGCAAGTCTGTGAGGGTATCATCGATCTGCGTATTCTAGAAGAGCAAAAAGGAAAAGGTTATTTATCTGGATCATTGAAAAAAAAAGGTATTATGGGTCTCCCTTCCAGATAGCACACATACACGCAGAAAGTAAAGGACGATCTTGTCGAGCTGCGAGGCCAGGGTCTCTCGGACGGTGTCCACGTGATCGATAGCGAGTTCTCTGACAACGGGAATCACCGACATGATGGCCTCGTGTGTTCTCATCTGCGACAGCAGTGTCGACAGTTCTCTTGCCAGAAAGGATCTATGTGGTAATCAAGCGAAGGAGATTACAACATCAAAGTTTAGATTGGATTCTCTCCCATGGAACGCAAGAACGGTTTGAAAGCAGAAAGCGAGAGAGGCTTAGGGTTGGTGCAACCACACCATCCAAGGAGACACACACACTCGATCACAAAAAAAGATTATTGGTTATTTTGTTGTGGCACGTTGGAAAGAGAGAGAGAGAGAGAGAGAGAACGGCAAGAGAAAAGAAAGAAATGTACTAATAACGAACGAATAACAGATGGTGAAGAAAAAGATAGGGCAAAATGTGATGTTCAAGGGTCTTACCGATGGAATTCGTGTTCACTCTTGGCGAACATGGAGATCTTTTCTGCAGGAGTGAAGCTGAGGTCGGCCAAGAGGCGGACAACATCTGTGTTCTCATCCAACTCGATGCCATGCGACATCAACGAGTCTATTTTGATCAACAACAAACGGCGACAAAACACACAGAGAGTGTGTGTTTGTTAGCCTCCTGCGAGGTCACCTGGGCAAAACATCGCGCAAAAAATATAAACAACTTTGGCTGTGGTGTACCTCCACTCATCTGTGCCAAAAGGTTCTCGGTGTCGACTGGGTCGAAAGAGTCGTCTTGGTCGTTATTGAGTACGAGATAGGACAGTGCCTTGTCCTCCTGCTCCAGTTGCTCGTCGTCCTCGTCGCCAAAGTACAAGCCAAGATCTAACAAAAAAACAGTTGCAAAGCGAGCACTGTTATTCAAGATGTTCGATCGATCGCCCACCAACAAGACCATGGGTGTTCTAATTGCCAATATAAAGCGATAAATTCCTGTTCTGTTTCCTGTTTGTTGTCTGTTGGTTGCCCTGGGAAGTAAGTGGATCTGTTTCTTCTGTGCCTTGCTCGACTCGTGTGTTGTGGCTTTCGTAACTGTTTGATTTCCCGCTCTTTTTGTTCTTGCTCCAGGATATGTTTTAATCTGACGGGTTTGTTGCAGCTCCCCTGGAACCACACGTCCTTCCTCCCTCTCTCTCACTCTCACTCTCTCTCTTTCTCTCTCATCTCATGCGTGGGGTATACATCCAAAGGTGTGTGTCTATGTTCATCAAGGGACGACGGATGACCAAAGCTTTGCCGTTCCTGTCTCCTCGATACTTGCGTTTTTGGATATTACATGCAGCTGGAAGAGGCAAAAACACCATCCATGCCTCCCTGTATGCAGGTTCCCCTTTTGCCTCGGCTGGTCTGTGTATCGACTGTTTTAGTCCTGTTCCTGTTCCCGGTCCCGTGAAGAAGCATGTTCGACTGAATTCCTCTGCGCTTGTTCCTGTGATGGGCTGGGTTGAGTTGTGTGTCATCCGACATTGTGGTCATCCATCCACTTACCAGCCATTTGTTTTCTGTGGGTGGTTTACTGGGTAAGTCTGTGGTGTGTCGTAAAAAAAGAAGAAAAAAAAAGAGAGAAGAGTAGGGTGATGTCTGAGAGCTAAAATGAAGTATTGTACAAGAAATATGCAAAGAAATGTCAGATGAGTGTGATTTAGAATGAGCAGGAGGAGGGATGGAAGGATGGAGGGATATGGAAGGATGGAGGGAGATGGAGGGATGGAGGGATGATGAATGAATGAGTGAATGAAGTGAAGAAAGAAAGAAAGAAAAAAAAAAAAAAAAGAAGGATGAGAAGGGGGGAGGACAAGAGGGTCGTTCTGTTCTGGGCTCTGGATGGGCGCAGGAGGCAGTGAACAAAGAGAGAATGAAAACAATGAAGAGAATGAAAGTAACTGAGGGAGTGAAGTGAGTGAGGGTGGAGTGAGGGTGGAGTGGTGGGTGGGTGAAGAGGGAAGCGTGAAGCGTGATTGGATGAATGAGTGAGCCACGCAGACACACACACACAAAGAATGAGAGAGAGCGAGATCGAGGTAATCGGGGTTGGGTTTGAGTTGAATGAGCAAAAAGAACAGAACAGCAAAAGGAACTCCTTTTTTTGTTCTTTCTTGTTCCTGTTTGCTGTTGGGTCGAATGTTGGGAGTGAGTGTATGGTCGTTGAACGGAGACTTCGCAGATTAGGGATGGACTATTACTCTGTCTGCCTGTCTGTCTGTCTGTCGAGTGGGGAGTGGATTTGTGTAGGGAGTAATGATGAAAAGGGAACAAGGAAAACGGATCCCACAATGGAAATGCAAAATGAAACGCAAGCTGGGCTCCTTGTTTCTTTCGTTCGTTCTTGCTCGTAGCGGATGGAGTTCAAGGGTGAGTGAGGATGAACAGCATGAATGCAATGTGGATGAGGATGGAGGGGGTGCCACTAACTTTTTGAATGCGGAATACCAAAGGCTCCCTTCTGTCGTGATATGGTATGGATGGATGGATGGTGGAGGGGTATGGAGAGAGAGGGGGGTTGGTTGGTTGGTGATGGAGTGAACAAAAGAGAAGGACGAGAAGGACGAGAAGGACGAGAAGAGAGGAACCACGAAAAAAAGTTGGATGAACCCTGTCTTCCTTCCTTTGCCGTGTAGGTCTGTCTCTCGTCCTTACTTTCGCTGGGTCAGGTTTAAAGAAAATTTAGGTCGGAATTTGGTTGGCCACATGAGGTTGGCGATGTTGTCGGTGGTGTTGTTGTTGTGCGTATTTGCTCACCAAAGTACTGCATCAAGTACTTGGACTGCATCTGCTCTATGCTCTCTGGGGTACATCGTTCCTGTTGGCTGACAGAGAAACAGAAACAGAGACAATGAAAAAAAAATGCTTCAAAAAGGTGGTTTGTGCAACATCCACTTTGCTTCCATAGATCCCTCATTCTCCTTGGGTTCATTTTCCTCGTGCTCACTCACTCATACTCTTACCTTGCACACACAACAAGTCGTCCATACACGCAATGCTATAAAGCGATGGAACAGATGCTGTCCACCTCTCTCTTTCATCAAAGGAGAACAGCGTCTTTGATGTAACAAAAACTGGTCTACGAAAGCAGTGCATGCTCCCGAGACTAAGATCTTGAACTCAAAAAAAAATGAGCATTTCTTCCGCATTAACCTTCTTGCGAGTGGGATGTGCACATGTCCGTCGTCTTGTTGTGTACTCTCCTGTGCGCTTCCTCTTCCTATGATCCACGCAGGAAACCCACTGCCTGAGCAACCACTAAAATTTGATCTACTTTTATTGTCGGGGGTGAAGAACATGACGAGCTGAAGTGGTAGATGTCAAATGGAGGGTAGACGCCCTCGGACCATAGACTACCTTCAAACTTCATCGTCCTCGTAATCATCGTCAATAAGAGTATTGATCTCAGAGTCGACCGGCAGGTTGTGATATGTCTGCGAACGCTTGGGGCGATAGCATTTGGCAAACAAGATCATGGCCATATCCTACAAGTTAAAATATGTGGGTGCATTAGACATTAGGGATCATAACTGAACAAAAAAAACTGAATCAAACGCATATCCATGTTACCTTGATAAAGTCAAACGCCTCAACCCAGGAATGGTAGTTGGGGATCTGCTTCAGTCCCCTGGCATGGTGAACAATGCGGTTGTAGGCAATGCCTCCGGCAAGGTACACAAACAGAGCAACGCCAAGACTAGACGAGTTTGTCGAGATATACATAATAGGTGAGAAACTTTCCTTGTGTCCATTGTTCGTATGATCCTCATGAACGGAACAAATTTTTGCATTAGTCTTGGCAAACTCACATGGTGCCAAAGACTCCACCGCTGTTGTCGCTCTTTGGCTTGTCAGTAGCGCAGGCCGAGGGAGTGCGCCACTCGAACCAGAAGTTGCATTCGTTGTTGTCGGCCACCAGCACTGGCTTGCCCTATTTTTCAAGAGACGAACAATAATAAAGGTTAACATCATCTCTCTCTTTTTTTCTTTTGGATCCTATTGACAGATTCATCACCAACGCGTCCTCTCTTTTACCTGTCCAGAAACGGAGGTGTCGCAAACAAAGTGAATAAGAGTCGATCTCTTGATTGATCCGTCAGTGTTGAGACACTCATCGCCTTTCGTGTACTCAAGGAGCAAGTTTTCGCTTCTGAAGAATGGGGTCTTGCTCAGCTGTCTAATAATGGAAAAGAACATACAGCCGACGAATTAGTTGGAGAAGAATATTGTTATCATGGAACATTTGTCGAGAAAAAAAAAAGAAAGTGAGTAAAATCTTTACCCTAATGATCTGCCCTTGCCTCTCTTGCCCCATGAGGCAACATCGCTTGGGTTCTTGACATCCAGCTGATCGTACAGGACAGTGTGACAGACGTTCAGCTTGTACTGGATCGCGTTGTCGTTTCCGGTATCAGGGACCCAATCCTCGCTAGAGGTAGAACGCAAAGGGGAAAGCGAAAGATTTTAGTCGCCTAGAAGTTTGCGGACCAAAAAAAAAAAAGGTCTTTGCTCAAATGCAATTCCCACGTTGCTTCTTTCGCGTTTGTTTCCATGCTCCATTCTGCATTGTTTTGGAACAATAAGTTTGGAGGCACAAAGCTCATCTATCTTCGGAACTGAGAATTGTGCCGCTCATCTAATCTTCGCTTTTTCCTTACCCTGATTCCTTGATTAAAGGGCGAAGATCATAAAACTTTCCATTGTGGGTGACGGTGCAATCGGGATCTTGGGCTAAGGCACCGATGGCCAGGGCAAGGGTGGTCACTGTCAGGGCGAGAAATTTAGTTGTCGTGTACATCTTGGAGACCCAGAACTTGGTGCCTGTGTGTGATGATGCTTATTGGAGTTGGGGACGTTGGCAGAATTGATAGATGGAAAGAGACGAGAGAACCCAAAAAAAAAAAAAAAAAAAAAAAAAGGGACGAGAGACGTGGCACGTCAATCGCAGTGCACTCCGCCCATAGACCCTCCTGTGATTTAGCCCGTGCACGTGATTTCTGAGAGATTTTTTTTCTTCGCGAGAAGAAAGAAACCATGCGAGTTTGGTTCAAAAGCAACTATATTGTACAAGAGGAAAGATGATATATGTTGAAGCTACAAGGTAATGGAACAGATTTCATGAATCCACCGCCAGAAACTCTTTCTGGGCCCTGATTGACTCGACCCACTGGGCAACTGGATCGATCACGGGCGAAGTACTCGTCTCGTGAACCAAGAGCACGATCTGGTCGCCGTCCTTGAGCGCATACATGTACATGGCTTCCTGCTCACCGTCGAGTGTCTCTAGGCTCAGGCCTGTATCGCGGCTCTGTGTCCGACGGAAAAGCGTTGTTGAAGACCAGGTCTCCTCGTCCTCGAGGCCCTCAGAGGTAGGGTAGAGCCGAGTGAGGAGTGACTTCTTGAACCGGTTGACAGTCTCAAACTGTGAAGATGCACAACGAATAGGAGATAGAAACAGATAGTAAAGGAAGAAGGGGGATGTTTGGGTTAATATCAGGGTTGCTAACCGTCGGAATTTGGGAGACAACCTCGCTGGGAGTGGAGAAGGAGTAGGCATTAAAGGAAAGAGAGTGAAGGTGGCCAAGGCGTTTGAAGGACTAGGGTTGGCTCTTCCCAAGAATATAGAAATGGGCGTAAAGTTGAGGAAGAAGGGATGACTTACGTTATCTACCAGAACATCTTCGGTGTAGTTACTCGTGGACAGGGGCTGCCATGATTGTTGTTGGAACGGGAAGCAGGGTTTGCCGGTCATGTATTCGACGGATACTCTGGCGCAATAGTTGACGTTGTCGCCGATACTAGTCAAGATAAACAACCCATTCGAAGAGGTGAAGAGATCATTAGAACTATTGAAGTCGTGTGGTACATGAGGCGTGTGCTTCTTTACCTTGTAAGATCTCTTGTGGCCGCACAGCGTCGCAGTCCTCCACCGCCGCCGTTGCTGCCTAGGGGGCGAGGTGTGGAGAAGGATTCGTCGATCTTTTCGGAAGAAGATGTGTCTGAATGGAATTTCGAGTCCACGCGGGCGTGTGTGGATTGGAAGTAGGTTCCATGTGTGTGTTGCTCTGTCATGGCCAAAATTGTTATGTGTATCGAGTGTGGTGGTTTTTTTTTTTTTTTTT
>KN042430.1:382756-401525 GCA_000739165.1 Podila verticillata NRRL 6337 | reverse complement strand
AAGATGAGTGAAGATGTTGTAGGAGAAAGGAAGAAGTGGAATGGGTGAGGCCGCGTATTTATATGCAATTGGCGGGAGAGGAGGAGGACCAACCATGCTTTCTTTTTTTTTTCTTTTTTTTTTTTGCCGGACTATGGCTTTGTGGAGAAGATTCAAGGGAAGAAGGAACAAATGAACATTGGACCAGGGCACTGATCTCTTTCATGAATAGACAGACACACAGATAAAGCGAGATAGATTGGACACACAACGCAATATATCACAATACACGAACGGCTTTCATTTGTTCTTGGTTCTCTTTGTCCAAATATCCGTCTTGATGGACGGTGTGGTCCACCCTTTGTTGCTTCAAGATAACAGACAGGCACACCCGTGCCCTCAACGAGAACACAATGACGACTGGTCCATGCATTTGGTGGGCATTTCACCAAATAACTACTCGAATGGTCTTTATTTTCCGGGACGCGTTGCTGTCTCTGGAAAAAAGGGGGGAGGGGAGGACATGGAGATGGCATGGGCGTGGGCATGCACAAGCCGAAGAAGAAGAAAAATCCTTCTCCCGCGAAAAAAAAAAAGAAAAAAGGACGGATGGACGGACGGATGGATGGCTAGAAATCGATATGATGAGAAAAAAATACTACAGCGAGCAACACAACATACAGACGAAGAGACACCGTTGAGTCGCTCATCAGCCATCTTGCATCCAATTCATCCACTTATGTGTCATCTTCTAATCGTTGTTTCGTCAATCTTGATCAGCCCAAGAGATGCAGATAACGCCTGCAATCTCCTGAGGCGAGGTGAGGTTTCTTTTTTTCACACTCTCTCCAAAAGCCATTTTCCGGTGTCTCTTCATCTATTGTTCATTTAGCTGCTCCTCCTTGATTTCGTATTTTTTTCTTTCTTCTTTTCCTTTCATCGAACGTTTCTTTCCTTCTCCTCCCTCTCCTCCCTCTCCTCCAGGAACCCGACTTCTGACCTGGGCACAGCACCCGGGAACTCGCATCTGCTTCTTTCCTCTTGTTCTTCCCTTTCTTCGTCTTCTCTCTCTTCCTCGTGTTCTGTGCAGTACAGCACTTTTCTTCGTCGGTATTCGACACCAAAAAGGGGACGATTTGGGAGGGAAAAGGAGGCTTGGCTTCACGGTACAAAACAGACACTGAACTGAACCCGCTTTGGCGAAGCGCACGAAGAAGGCGAGCCATCCCTGACCATCCCAATCTCCAAGGAGCACACTCAAGAACACCTGGGATCAAGAGCAAGGATGAAAAGAGAGGGTGTGGGGTACAAGTGTACCTTGTGGCTGAGGATCTATGTCCCTTGATGATGCATGCGGAACAAATGCGTGGAGTTTGTGCCAGCTTACGCGTTGGGTATTGAGCCCAAGAGGATGGAATAAAGGTACCTTGGACCAATGAGCGTGTGCCTCGAAATCTCTCATAATTTCATGCAGGCCAATGTCTATGTGTTCTGCACGGTATTACAATATCGAGGACGATAAAATGGGTTCATCTGGGTTTGGTGGGATCGGACAGAGCGTGAAAAGAATGCGCTACTTCTCTCATTTTCTCTGTCTCTGTCTTCCAACGGCACAGGGGAGTACAGGGAGAGAAGAGGATCAAAAAAAAGAGGGGGAAGAGAAGAGAAGTGGGAGACAGAGACGCCAGGATGGGCTGGATGCCAAGAAATGCTAAGCAAATGACCACAAGAAAACAACAGGGATGGATGCGCCTGGTTGGACCTTGGAAGCATGGACATGGACTCATGGCCAACTGAAAATGTATTTTAAGGAAACAGAGGCGGAGGAAGAGAAAGAGAGACCGAGCTGCATGCATGATCTTCTCTCTAGTCGCTGTTCACTTGGACTTACGCGGTACGGTTCTCATCGAGAGACGAGCAATGGAACAGAAACAAGAAAAAGATCAAAAGAAAACAAGGGTGGGAGAAGCAGGCAAAGAACGACAAAAGAACAAGGAAAAACCAGGGGGCAGTCTTTTCTTTTTTTCTTTTGGAGGGTGGGCACAGGATGGATCAAAAGAGAAAACACGGATCAAGATAGGTCAAAGTAGAATGTGGAACGTTAGTCGTGGACCATACAAGAAAAAAAGAAAAGCAAGGACAAGGACAATGATAAGGATAAGGATGAAGGACAAAAGCAAAGGAAGGAGGGAAAAAAACAAGGAACAGGAAAACGAAGAAACAAAGACGTGTTGATGCGATTAGAGAAAGAAGCCGTTGTGTTCAACGGGCACACACGCACACATAAAAGGATATCTCCATGATGTAATTGGTTTGAGTTGGAACGCGTCCAGATCTCCATCATTCCACTTGTCTACAGGGCCAGTCCGAGACACGAAGGTCGGTGCTAGAAGTGCATGTTAGCTATTGCAAGCCAGCTACTTGTTGCCACGCCCAGGACGCCAGCTGCAATCCATCCATGTGGTTCCAACTAGTATTGCAATTTACAATAATTTCTGTCTGAACTATGCCACCTCTTGCCAACCCCTCCTTCGGCCTTCTTGATCTTGTCGCCACCTTTACTCCATTAAGAGTGGCACCTGTCTACAGTTTGACCCCTATGCTCTTTTACTGTAACACATGGATCGTGGATCATGGATCGTGGATCATGGATCATGGAGATGGTAAAAGGTATAAGTATGACAATGACCATGATAAAAATGGTTGCCCAGCCCAAAGCTGTTATAAAATATCCAACTAGCTCTCTTTTTAGGGCAACCCGGATCGTAATCATCTCATCTCGTTTCTTCTTTCTTGTCATTTCGTCAGAAACCCTCGTATTTTTTGTCGCAAGAATACCACCATCCATTTTTATTTCTGACATCCATAAAAGCATGCTTATCAAAGACATCAACGACCCTGCATCTCACTGCTTGGGGTTGATCCAGCCATGTCTTTCAACCTACGAGTACGGCAATCCACATTCAAACCGGCTGGCCTCTGCAGAGACGCTATCTGCATCATTAGACCCGCCCAAGGACGTGTACGACTATGAAGGAGCACTCGATTTCCTATTCAACAAGTCACAGCAGAATCCAGCAGCCAAGAAACTCTGCTCAGAGATAGGTCTCATGCCCGCACCGCCCATCGAGGCTGGTGTGCTGCTGTATCTTCTTCGGATGCAGGGCATTGGTCGCATCAATGACTGGCCACTGCTCTTTGGGCCAGACAACTCATTTATTCTCTACATGTTGAACAAGATTGACGGAGAGAACTTTGTGGACAGCGAGAACGAGCGCAGCGTTTGGGAGATTCGGCGAGTCGAGACTGCAGAGTGGCTGAAGCAACGGACCTCCTAATGTGAAGAAATACATCTCCCACCTTTTATCCCTTGCCTATTTGACGCGTCTGGCACGCGTTCCTTTTCGATAAATGTTCCTGCATATCTGCTGAACGTTCCCAGATGGTAGAAAAAAGGCAGACAAATAAAAGGCTAGGATTTGCTTTATGTGATAATATGTTACGCCTCCACCACAACTTACTTTTCTTGGTACCACGAAAAGATGAGTTTCTGCACCAACACGCCTCCACCTCCTGGTGACGTGTCTTTGAACCCAATGGACCCAACCGAACACCCACTGAAGTGCCAGGCAAAACGAAATGGCAGTCACGAATTCGCTCGAATATGAGCGCGATTGCCCCTTCTTTTTCTCTTTTTCTCAGTAACCATTCCTCAACCTCTTTTTTTTTCTCACCATCCATTCTGCCTTTTATCTGTTCTTTTATTTTTCTCTTCTGTATTCATATTTCGCCAACAACTCGCAACCAACAGCCATGGATATCGAAAAAGACAATGTCATTGACGAGGGCCTCTACTCACGCCAGCTGTAAGTCAATGGAAGTCAATGGAACAAATTTCTCTACGTACTGCGTACTGCGGATCACCCATCACCTTGCTTCAAAGAGTGAGACTAACACCAGACTTTTCAATGTGCTTTGTTGCAACTAGTTATGTCCTTGGACATGAGGCCATGAAGAAGATGGGCACCTCCAACATCCTCATTGTTGGTCTCAAAGGACTGGGAATTGAAATCGGTAAGCATGACGAAATACTTGACTTTTTTTGTCACCCTGACAAATTAGCTGTTTTGCCTGTTCCTTGACAAATGACGAAAGTGGGTGGCGTCAAAGGGTAGCCAATGACTCACTGGAAGGCTTTTATTTGCTGGATACCACTATGTAGCCAAGAACGTTGTCCTTGCCGGTGTCAAGAGTGTCACCCTTTACGACCCTGCACCCGTCCAGCTCACAGACTTGTCCACACAGGTAGGCGATGACTTCACATGCATATGCGCGACTTTTCGGGCTGTTTCTTTTTTCTGTATCATTGAGTTATCCGTACTGAGACATTCTTCCTTGCTTTCTTCGGATGTTTCTACAATAGTTCTTCTTGACAGCCGATGACATTGGAAAGCCCCGCGATGTTGTCTCCAGACCTCGTTTGGCCGAGCTGAACGCGTACGTCCCTATCCGCGTCTTGGAGGGAGAGTTGACCACCGATAAGCTTTCGCAGTTCAAGGTATGAGAAAGACAAAAGACGACACAGCACACGGACCTTCCCAGACGCATGAGTTTGGCACGCTGTCCCTGACACCTTTTTTTTTTCTTTCCTCTCAGGTTGTTGTTATGACCGATGCATCATTAGAGAAGCAGCTCAAGATCAACGAGTACACCCACGCCAACGGAATCCATTTCATTTCGGCTGAGACTCATGGTCTCTTTGCCTCTTCCTTCAACGACTTTGGCAAGCAGTTCACTGTTGTGGATGTCACTGGCGAGGAGGCGCTCTCCGGCATGGTCGCCGAGATTTCGACCGAGAAGGAGGCCATTGTCACCTGCTTGGACGAGACCCGACACGGACTTGAGGACGGCGATCACGTCACCTTTGTGGAGGTCAAGGGTATGGATTTGAACGGATGTGCTCCACGCAAGGTCAAGGTCCTCGGACCATACACTTTTTCCATCGGCGATACTTCTGATCTTGGCAACTATGTCAGCGGAGGTCTTTTCCAGCAGGTCAAGATGCCCAAGCAGATTGATTTTGTAAGTCATCACTTCAAATGATAATTACAAACATCAGTTTTCATGCGAGATGATCAGGACATCTGTATCCTAACAGGTGCTTCTTTTTTCTGCTCTGGAATATAGTCCAGTCTCAAAGAGTCTCTTCAGAAGCCAGAGTTTTTGATCACAGACTTCGGCAAGTTTGACCGTCCTGCTCAGCTTCACATTGGATTCCAGGCCCTCCACACCTTTGTTGCTAAGCACGGTCGCCAGCCTCGCCCCAGAAACGAGCAGGATGCCAAGGAGGTCTTTGCTATCGCCACTGAGATCAACAACATATCAGCAGAGAAGGCCGAGTTGGACGAGAAGCTCATCCACGAGCTCGCTTACCAGGCTGTTGGTGATCTCTCGCCCGTGATTGCCGTTATTGGTGGTACTATCGCCCAGGAGGTCCTCAAGGCTTGCACTGGAAAGTTCAGCCCTATCCAGCAGTGGATGTACTTTGACTCTCTCGAATCCCTCCCTACCACTGTCCAGCTGACTGAGGCTGCCTGCCAGCCCATCGGATCTCGCTACGACAACCAAATCGCCGTCTTTGGCAAGGAGTTTCAGGAGAGAATTGAGAACTACAGAGAGTTCCTGGTCGGTGCTGGAGCTATTGGATGCGAAATGCTGAAGAACTGGGCCATGATGGGTCTGGGTACTGGACCCAAGGGCAAGATTCACGTTACTGACATGGACACTATCGAGAAGAGCAACTTGAACCGTCAGTTCCTTTTCCGTCCCTCCGATGTCGGCAAGCTCAAGTCTCGCTCGGCCGCTGATGCCATCGCCAAGATGAACCCCGCCACTATTGGACACGTTGCTGCCTACGAGGAGCGTGTTGGTGCCGAGAGCGAAAAGATTTACGGTGACGAGTTCTTTGAGAACTTGGACGGAGTTACCAACGCTCTCGACAACCTCGATGCTCGCAAGTACATGGACAGACGCTGCGTTTACTACCGCAAGTCACTCCTGGAGTCTGGCACTCTTGGTACTAAGGGTAACGTTCAGGTTGTTGTTCCCTTTGTGACCGAGTCCTACTCGTCGTCCCAGGATCCCCCAGAGACCTCCATCCCCCTCTGCACGCTCAAGAACTTCCCCAACGCCATCGAGCACACCATCCAGTGGGCACGTGATGCTTTCGAGGGCTTCTTCAAGCAGCCTGCCGAGAACACCAACCTGTACCTCAGTCAGTCCAACTACATTGAGGGCCTGCTCAAGGACCGTGGCAACAGCGCCGAGACCCTCAAGACCATCGAAAAGTACCTCGTCTCGAACAAGCCTCTTTCCTTTGAGGAGTGCATCACCTGGGCCCGTCTTCAGTTCGAGGAGCAGTTCAACAACAACATTCAGCAGCTCCTGTTCAACTTCCCCAAGGACTCTGTCACCTCCACTGGCACTCTCTTCTGGAGCGCACCCAAGCGCCCCCCTACCCCTCTCGAGTTTGACATCAACGATCCTTCGCACATGGAGTTTATCATTGCTGCCGCCAACTTGCACGCCTTCAACTATGGTCTCAAGGGCGAGTCCAACCCCGAGGTCTTCCGCCACGTCTTGACCAGCGTTGTTGTGCCCGATTTTAAGCCCAAGTCTGGTGTCAAGATTCAGGTGACCGAGAACGAGACTTTGCCCTCAGAGGAGAGCGACCAGGCCGAGCTCCAAAAGTTGATCAACTCGCTGCCCCAGCCTTCAACCTTGGCTGGCTACCGCCTGCACCCTGTCGAGTTTGAGAAGGATGACGACACCAACTTCCACATTGACTTTATCACTGCCACCTCCAACCTGCGTGCCTCGAACTACGGCATCACCCACGCCGACAAGCACCGCACCAAGTTCATTGCTGGCCGCATTATTCCCGCCATTGCTACCACGACCGCCATGGTGACTGGTCTTGTCTGCCTTGAGTTGTACAAGCTGATCGATGGCCGCACCAAGATTGACGACTTTAAGAACGGCTTTGTGAACTTGGCGCTGCCCTTCTTTGGGTTCTCTGAGCCTATTGCTGCCGAGAAGTTCAAGTACTACGACAACGAGTTTACTCTGTGGGACCGCTTCGACATTGGGCGGGACATGACTCTGCGCGAGTTTATCGACTACTTCAAGGACGAGCACAAACTTGAGGTTGTGATGATCTCTTCGGGTGTCAGCATGCTCTTCACTAACTTTATGCCCGTCAAGAAGAGAGAGGAGCGTCTTCCCATGAAGTTCTCTGAACTAGTTGAGACTGTCTCCAAGAAGCCCACTCCTTCACACGTCAAGTACCTGACTGTTGAGGTGATGTGCTACACCGACGACGGCGAGGACTGCGAAGTTCCCTATGTCCGTATCAAGATCGCCTAAATGTGTTCCACCATCGTTTAGACATGGGGCGTTCAAAATACAAGAATAAAATAAATAACAACAACCCAACTTCCAGGCACGCGCTTGAATTAAGCTATTTCTGAGGTTGTGCGCCATTATGACACGCATAAAAAAACGAACGAGTCGCCACCATTTCGCTCTTTCTTCATTTACTTTCTTGCCCCCAACATCCCCATCCCATTAGACCTACCAAAAAAAAATATGCTGCCTTCCCAACTCCCACTTGCTGTCCTGACAGACTCGTACAAGACGACACATCCATTCATTTACCCCAAGGCGCAGCGCATGGTCGCCTATGGTGAAATGCGCCAGGCCTACGACAAAGACCCTAATGACAATCGCATTGTCTTTTACGGCATCCGCTACATGTAATGCTACCTCGCCACATCTGTTCTAGCATAATGCAGCACGCACAAAGCGTACACGCTCTGTGCTCCTATGTTTTTGTCTTTCCTCTGAACCCCTCAACGCCTTGAGCCAAAAACGTCAAAACACCTTATTGCTTGGGACAACCCTCCACTCACCTATCCTGCAACCCTTGGTTACCTTAGCATCGAGAACTACGTTGCCAAGAAGTGGACCGCTGAGGATGTCCAGAGGGCGGCCCACTTCTTCTCAACCCACAACGCAGGCTTCACCCAATTCCCCTTCCCACAAGACCTCTTTGACAAGGTAAGAAGGAACTCTCAAGGTCACTCAAAAAAAAACACATGCAGGGAGGAGAAAAATTAAGTGCGTGTGAACCCACCCTTGAGAAAAAGAAAAAAAGGATAAACGGAAATGATAGGCTTTGCCGTTGAACTTTGCCAGAGTTAGAGGATGTGTTGGTCGCACAGATGATTGCACACTGATGTCCGCACCCAAAAAAAAAAATGACTTCACATGCTCATAATGATGATATCGATGTTTTTTTAGATCGTCAAGGACTATGATGGCTACTTCCCCGTCAAGATCGAGGCCCTGCCCGAGGGTACCGCCGTCCACGCCCATGTCCCGGCCTTCCAGATCACGGCCGAGGGGGAGATGAGCCGTCTGGTCACGTACCTGGAGACGCTTTTGACAATGGTTTGGGTAAAAAAAAAATCACTATGCATCATTTCATCGCTTGAGTTTTTTTAAAAGGACAAACGAAAAGTGGGACCGAACATACTTAATCTTCCTCCTTCCTTCCTCCCTTCTTTCGTTTCCTTTTCTTTCCTTTCCTTCTCAACCAAATTAGTACCCCATCGCTGTGGCGACCCTGTCCCGGCGCGCCCGTGACTTGATCCAGGACGCGTACGAGGCCAGTGTGGATCCGTCTGAGTTTTGGTCGCTCGAGAGCCGGCTGCACGATTTCGGGTTCCGGGCCTGCACAGGGCCCGAGCAGTCGGTCGCCGGTGGCACTGCACATCTGGTTAGTATCTTTTTTGTGTGTGTGCACGTGAGGAGCTAAGAGAGAGGGAGACACCCATGAAGCTATTCTTGGAAACGAGAATAATCTAACGAGCCCTTTTTTTTAGCTCAACTTCACAGGCTCGGACACTTTGTCGGCGGCGTACTACGCGCAATACGAGCTCAACGGTGGCAAGCCTGTAGCGAACTCGATCCCGGCGAGCGAGCATTCAGTGATGACGTCGTTCAAGACGGAGCAGGAGGCCATGATGGCCATGATCAACGAGTTTGGTGGCGGGGTCTATGCTTGTGTCATGGACTCGTACGACTATGAGCGCGCCCTACGGGATGTGTTGCCCGAGGTGGCGAGCTTCAAGCTCGAGAAGGGCGGATTCTTGGTCCTTCGACCGGACAGTGGGGATGTTGTCGAGTCGGTGCTGATGGGATTGAGGTAAAGATGAAAGAGAGAGAGAGAGAGAGAGAGGACCGGGAGATACTATCGATGTGGAGGTGAGGTTGATAAGGTGCCTATATTGACCTTTGTTTTCTTTTATTACCAACTTTCTCTTAGATATGCCGAAAAAACCTTTGGCGTCGATGTGAACCAGAAGGGCTTCAAGGTGCTTCGCGGGTGTGGCGTGATCCAGGGCGACGGCGTCGGGTATGAGAGCCTGAAGCGGATCCTGAAGGCCGTGCTGGAGGCTGGGTTCTCGGCGCAGAACTGTGCCTTTGGCATGGGCGGGGGATTGCTCCAGAAGCTGAACAGAGATACGTTGTCGTTTGCGACCAAGCTGAACCATGTCGTGTACGAGGATGGCACCAAGAGGTAAGAAAATCAAACTGGCGTTCTCGTTGTTTATGGTGAACTTTTGTGAGACTTTAGGGGGAAGTCACTAGCTGACAATTCGTCTTCTCGCGAAAATAGAGATGTCATGAAACATCCTAAGTCTGACTCGGACAAGATCAGTCTGCCTGGCATCTTGGATGTGGTTCGCAACGAGCAAGGGGTAAGGTGGGGCGACCCATTTTAGATGCGGATGAAATTATTTGACTTTCCAATTGCCATTTTCATGCTGACACGGCCTTATGTCGATGATGGGTGTAGATCCCAACGGTATACCCTCGTGCCGAGAGCGGTCCACACAAGGACAACATCCTGAAGGTGGTCTATGACCACGGTAAAGTCCCCATCTCTAACACTCGATCGACCGACCCCTTGTTCGCCGTCTCTGAAGCTTCTTCGTCCAGACCCACACTGTCATCACCCGAGGCCCTGCATGCGTGGCCACTGTTTGACGAGATCAAGGAACGTGTCAAAGGAGAGTGGGAAAAGTTGCCCAAGAAGCATGATCCAGTCAGCCAGGAGCTGCGAGACAAGATCAAGCGTGTTCGTGCTAGCGAGAAGCACTTTTCTTAAGGAGAGAGACGTGGCGTTTTTTTTTTTCTTTTTTTTTTTGGTCCAACATGTGGGCGATTAGGACATTTTGGATTGTAGCCTTTTTCTCTGGATCAACGATATGTTCAGACAAGTGGTGAATGGATGCCTTCGTTATAAACAGATAGTGAGAAAACAAAACATGCTTCATTTAAATACTGTACACAAGGAATACAATGCTACAAAAACGCCCAAAATATTGAAATGATGCCTTTTTTTTTATACATAAGACTCCACAAGCGAATCGCGCATATCCTCCACAATGGCGGTCTGGCCCGCATCCTGCAACTTGAAGATGTTTTCGATGACCGAGAGCTCGGTCGCGGTGGTGTCGCGACCGGCAAAGGCGCACCAGTCGTTAACCAGCAAGCCCCCGCCAATGACGTCCGAGCCGCGGTTCACGGTTCCGGCGACAAGGGGCACTTGGAGCAGGGACGAGAGCTCGTCCTGGTCTTGGATCGAGGTGTGGGGGTGGACCTGTTTTTTTTTTTTTTAGAAAAAGAAGATTAGCAAAAAAAAAAATTGCGGATTGAACCTTAATACAGTAAGGTTGCTGAGCTTTTGCTGCGGATAAAAGTGCCACTAAATTATTTTTTTCTTTCTTTTCTTTTCATATTCTTCTTACCAATCCACCTTGATTACTCAAGGCGCAGTATGATCCAACCAGAACATTGTCGGCCACAGTTTGCCGAAACACTTCAACCTGCAGCACATCCGCAATGATCTCCTCAGTCTCGCGGTCCAAATCCGGGTGCACCAGGGCAACGTAGTCGTTGCACACAACCACGTTCCCCAGCGCCGATAGCCGCTCCTCCACCCTCTGGATCTTCACATGCTGCGGCAGCGAATTCCGCAGGTGTTGCAGCTCCTGGTCCGTTGTTGAGGAAGGCACGAGCAACCCGTGTCGGTTGCCGACACAGAGCCGCCCAATGATCCGTGTGCCCGCGATGGATGTGTGGACGATCGGGATAATGTCGCCAAGCTCGGCTTCGAAGGAGGAATAAAAGTTGGTGGAGCCGCCCAGGGCGACGAGGCAGTATGCGTTGGTCAACATGGCGAAGACGCCGATTTCGTTGTTGTTTTCGAATTGTGCACCTACAAACAATGAACACGTTGGTCAGTAAAAGAAAGCAGGAAGGGGGGGAGGGATATGATACCTTTCTATAGGCATGGTGGGCACGAAAGGCTACTTACGAACTGCCATTGTTGTGTGTTGTGAATTAGGAAAGTGAAATGGAAGGGAAAGATATATGGGTATGTGCGTGAGTGCGGATGGTGGGGGTGTTGAAGAAAGGTGTGGAGGGGTAAGGGGACCTGGCTGACAGCTCCTTTTTATGTCCTCACAGCCAACATCCCGCAGCCAGGACAAACGGAAGAAATGCGAATGTGACTGCCTTTCCCTAAAGCCGCAGCTGCGACAGGAAACAGGAAAAAAAACTTTAACTTACGAAGGATACATAGGTCTTTGGGTGAGGCTGTCTCCCCAACGCGAGAGAGAGACACTTTAGATCAAGGTTCAACGTTCAACGTTCGTGTTGCATTTATGTTTGGTTCTCATGAACCTTGCTTCGACTTGAGTTTCGTTGTGCCTCATTTTACATGTCAAATGCCAGTGCTCCACAAAAATACCACATGGTTATTGCAAATTCAAAAACTGGTTGTTTTAATAAGGGTTGGTAGTATACAAGCAAAGGAGAGAGCGAGCGAGAGAGGGCGAAGGGAAGAAAAAGCAAACTGCAAAAGGGCTTCATTGATGTTACTCATACGAAGCACTCGTTTGACTTTGTGCCCTGAATATGAACAGAGGTAGGGGGAAAAAATAGTGGAGCGGGGAAGTTTTTTGTTTTTTCCTTTTGCAAAAGAAAAAGGGCGCGCACACAAAAGTACAAGGAACAAAAGAAAGAAAAGGCAAGATTCTATAAGCAATGGATGGAGAAGTAGAAGATGCAAACTAAAACGAAAGACAGAGGGGAAAAAAGAAAAGAAAACGCATTTCCTCTCTTCTTCTTATGACGACGATGAGCTGTCATGGTCCTGGTCATGATGATCCGAGGCGCCAAGCGATGACGTGTATGACGTGTAGCCAAACTCCCATCCTTGTGTCGTTGGTGGCAAAGACTGGTGGTAGTGTCCGTGAGACTGCTGTGGCGCAGAGAGCCCGCTGAAAGTGCTGGTTGTGACCGTGGGTGCTGGCGAATGGTAGCCCAAGGGCAGGTTGAACTCGTGTGCAGGGCTGGGCATCATCATAGCTGGAGATCCACCGCCATAGTGGTTGGGCGACAAGCTGTGACGCTGCTGGGAGGACGATGATGAGGGTGACCCTGCTCCTGAGGTCTGAGGATATGGCATGAAGTGGTTGCGGGAAGCCTGAGCCTGGTATCGGAGGGGAGGGGTGGTCGAGGCTTGGTCAGAGGACAGAGCGCTGGAACTCGAGCTGCTACCGCCATTAGAGACACCATAGCCAAAGCTTGGAGAAAAGTTGGCGTGCTGTGGGCTGTATGCGTGAGGGGATGCGTGGTGGTGTGGCGTTCCGAGCTGGGGCAAAGGATGGTAGGGTGGTGTCGACATGTGGTGGCCCGAGTGATGGTATTGCTTTGAAAAGTCGACGAGGGGTGTGCCAAGGTCTGGTTCGGTCTTGGTGCGGGCATGGCCTCCAAATCCTGAGGGCGTAAAGTCGGCTCCGTTTGCGCCCATGGTGTGGAATGATCCGCTGGGGGTACGAGGGCTGTGGTTCGATGCAGGAGAATGGAGGTTGTTGTGCTCGCCTAAATGGTGTGCATAATACATAGACAAAAATGGAAGAAAAAAAAAAAAAAAAAAAAAGTGAGTCAAAATACCCAACACCATCAACAACAAAAAAAAAAAAGCTTCTTTTCTCGTTCCCGATTGCAAGGAACAAGGTTTGCTTTTGACTTTGGGCGAAATCTCGGTTCTTAGCTTCTTGGTTCTTACCTTCAAACGACTGCTCGACGGTGGGTGGGATGCGGAAGTTCTGCTTCATCAGGAACTCGGGGCTGATCTCAAGCCCGGCGAGCTCGGGCACAGAGGATGGGGTGCGAAGTCGGCCGGCTAAGACGTCATCCTTGGAGTAGTACGAAATCAAGTGCTGCGAGACGCCGTTGACAACAATCGACATGGTCTTCTTGACCAAGCCATTCTTCTTGAACCGGTACGAGTTGGTGAGCGATCCAACTAAGGCGCGCTCCTTGTTCTTCTCCAGTGCCGACTCGGTGTCGCTCGAGCTGGAGCGGGAGGCACGATCGATGGGCGAGGCGTCCTTCTTTCCCGAGTTGCGCTTGTCCAGCTCGCGGTAGACCAAGAAGTTGCCGAGGATGCGGGAGGGTGACCAGACAAGTCCGTCGGTCCAGCGCTTGATGCCAGACTCGCGCTCGTCAAAGACAAAGACGGTGCCGGACTGCACGATGCGACGCTCCTTTTCCTGCAGACGACGGCAGATGCGAGGCAGGAGGCCACGGCGACATGCCTCAAAGACGAGCAATGTGTCCTGGGTGGTTTCGATGTAACCGTGAAATGTCTCGACAATGCTCATAGTGGTTGTCTGTTGAGTGTGATGATGTCTGTGGGCTAGGTGGAGATGAGATGAAAAAAGGAGAGAAAAGAATGGAAGAAAAGAAAGGCGTTAGGACACTGAATAAAAAGCTTTTTTTTTCTGGCTTCTGTTTGTGGTGTTTCTTTGGGTGAGAAACGAAACGAGTTTTCGAGAGCGAACAGAAAGCGGGAAAACGGAAAAAGGCAAACCCCTTTGCAGCAAAAAAAAAAAAGGCAGATCATCCAACAACAACAAACAAACAATTCGTCATCTCGAACCAAGTCCACCCACAATCATCTCCCACTCACTCACTAGATCCTTGCTTCTGCAAGATGGCGCCATCTCTTGCAATCAAATACACTCGAGCACACTTATTTAGTCATCGTTATGGTCCACTAGCCAAGTGGACTGCGCTTTGTACGAAAAAGCGGGGACTGTGGGTCTCGCCTCCTTCTCACTTCCCTCCCCAAATGACATCTCTTTTTCTCATGGCGATAGACATCACATCCGGGTATCCATTAAACAGCGCACAATTGGAGAACCTCAAGTAGACCAAACCAAACTTGGCGATCGATATATACGATCATTCACTGGTGGGGGGGAGAGGGGAGAGGGGACATGTGGCAAAGAAAGAGCGTGTGTACCATGTAGTTACCCACTGTACCATATTGTACGACAAAAAAAAAAAAAAAAAAAAGTGCTCAACAAAAACAGGACAGCCCACTTTTTTTCTTTGAGTGTCTGTTTGTGTGCAATACCCCGATGTCTATTCACCATCCACCCATGGCATGGGATAATGGGAGACATGGATAGGCTTGGAAGGAAGGCCACCTTGACAAAAACGATTTCCATTCTCTTTCTACACACACACTTTCTCTCTCTCTTTCGCTCTTTCCTCGTCAACAATGACAGGAAACACTCACCCCCTCATACCCTCATACATCCCCGTATCTACGCCCATAAAGTCATCTTCACTTCTGCACTCCCTACTCTTTGTACTCTGTCGCATTCTGGCTCATTTCCGTTCTCTTTCCCTATTTTCTTTAGTATGTTGTCATCGTCTTGAGCTGATGCTTGTTTTGTGTGTTCTGGCACAACCATACGCTCTTGGTAAACAGATGGTGAGGAAAACAAAAGAAAATCATCTGGGGAAGGGGGGAAGCTGACAAAGGGCCAAGGCCGAAAAGTGCAAGCCACCCGGGATGGGGGGAAACTCAGCTCTCTATTTTTTTCACCTTTCATCTTACACACGCCTTTGGCTGACATATTCGAGACAACAACATCCCATCCATCCCATCCAGCACACGCACAGAGAGAGAGAGAGCATTACAGCATGCAGGCAACATGTGGCCAAGAATAAAGAAGCAGACGAAGAAACAAGATCCTATCCCTCCTCGTTCCCTCTTGTTGCTTTGTGCTTGTGCATACACCAATCGATCGGCTCTCTTTTGTTGTTGTTGTTGCTGCTATTCTACTTCCGGATTTGCGTACTCTCCATCCCCCACCCCGAAGGAAGAGACCAAAGATGGCCGGGTTCAAAGGTCTTTTCCGGTTGTTGTTGGTTTGGATCGGAGAAAAAGGGGCTTTGCGATGGAAGAGGGAGGAGATGAGAACAAGACGATGATGGATGGAGAGTGGGAAAGAAGGCAAGGTCGATCGCCCGATCTATACCAACGAAAGAGAGAAAAGCAAGCCAAAAGCGAACCTTGATTCCTTTTTTCTTCTACCCCACACCACACAGACACACTCACACTACACCCATCTCCACATACAGCATGCCATAGATCCAAATCATTGTGTATGCTTTACCTTTGTTGACCGAGGTCGAGCTTGTCGTTGATGGCAACGGTCAGGGACGGGTTGAAGGGGAAGAGGTGATTGATGGTCGAGTCGAGTGAACTTTCTTTTTTTTTTTTGAAAGTGTCCGAGAAAAAAAAAAGAGAGTTTGTGACTGATCAGACGAAAAGAGGAATTAAGAGATGGAGAATGAGATTCGACCAAGAGAAGGAAGGAAGGAGGGAAGGAATGAGAGGTGACAAGGGAGAGTAAAGAGAGGATTGAGGAAAGAGCAAGGAGGGGGAGGTTGTACGCTGAGAGAAGAGAAGAGGAGAGTGTTGGTTTGCTGAAGAATAGCAGAAGGAAAAAGAAGAAGAAAAGAGAGGAAAACTTTTTTTCTGGGAGTGACTGAATATCGGGCAGGTTATATACCAGAGTCAAAATGGGTGGTAGGGGAAGCCAGGGAATCAGTTGAACTGAACAGAGAAAAGAAAAGAAAGGAAAGGAAAGGAAGAACTTGCCTTCGATCGGAGGTGATGATCACTTATTGTGTGCTGTATTGTAATGAGTATGAGTAATAAACTGATGTGATGCTCCATTGAGTGCGTGTGTGTGTTCCTGAGTATACAGCAGGGAGAGAGGGTAAACTATCTTTTCTTTTACAATACACCGTTCAATTGAACAAAAGAGAGTTTCTCTTTCCTTCCTTTCCCTCTTTTCATGACTTCCCTTTTGAGAACAACAACACAGGCAGTGAGAGAGTGTGAGTGAAGAAGAGAGTGCGGGTGATTGGTGCAAACGGAACGGAAAACACATACACAACGGACAACAGACAATAATTGAGGATAGGATGGGTGGGAGGAGTAGATAATGGAAACAACGCTCATTGGGTACCTTGGGCAAAAAACATGATGTAGACAACCCACCCATTACAGAGAGTGAGAACAGACAGACAGACAGCAACATGGCACTTTTCTCTCTCTTTCTCTTTGTGTATGTGTGTGTTGTTGTTGTGTGCCACCCTCATCGCTCTTGTATAAACACACTGTACCCACGTTCTCGCTCAATGGATCCACTCCAAATGGGGTTCCCTTTTGAATTTCTCCTCCTTTTCTCTTCCTTTCTCTTCCTTTCTCTTCCTTCCTTCTTTTCTTCTCTCTCTCTCTCCCTCTCTCTATCTCTCTCTCTCTCTCTCTTCCCATTCTATTCTCCCTTATTCTCATACCTGTGGGCCTTGGATGTCAAGCAATTGTCAATTACACTCCAAAGGAATCCATGTCAACAAAACAGAACCTCTCAGGACCAGGAAAAGGAACTTGAGCAGAAGAAGGGAAAAAAAAGCCGGATGGCCTCACTACAGTTGACGATCCAAAGGGGTGGATTCGGTAGATTCGGGGAGTGAAGAAGAGAAAAGAGGCAGAGGAAGAAGAAAAAAAGGAGAAATCCTTAGCCATTGCAATCACTCGTCGAGATTGATACAAAGGACACAAAGGAAAAGGATGTCATCGAGGGTAGACGAGGACATGATACAAGGAATCAAAGATACCACTGCTAAGGATACCCAATTGTCTGTCCTACCTATCTGCACTCATACGTCAGTCATTTTTTGGACATCCACCAACGATGCACCGTACCTGACTAATGAGTATCACTCAAAGGACAAGGACAGGACACTAACACAGGAGGCTCCTATTTCTTCAATGACATACTGGCGCACTCACATACCTTGTGGATAGGAATTTCTAGTCTATCCCGAGAGAGACCCTGAAGACTGAACCACCCATGTCGCTGGATCTGCTTGATGTCTCAAGGCATGCCCACCCAAATCACAGCAAATCCTATCGCCAACAAGAACCAAGACACAAACAATGCCCCCGATTAGCTGAAACTATGACCCCAGACGGTTCTTGGTTGGACCAGGTTTCCCTTCGTCGTCCGACAAATATAGCCTTGTGAGTGTTCGATACCATATTTGTCCAGTAGAAAATGAACCATTCAACAGAACCAGAGCAGCTCTTTTTCTCTCTTTTTTTCAGTTGCCCAAACCAGCTTGTGATTTACCTCTGTGGATACGCAGTTCCACAGTGGTGCCAGACTAGTCCCCCAACCCGGAGAAAAAGTACGTACCCGGAAGTACTTGTACGTTGGTGGACGGGCACTTATCTCTCTTTGTTTTCCACTCTTCCACTCTTGTTTTCCGGAGAATTTATTTGTTCAAGACATGATAGTGCAGTTTGCAACTCTCCTCAAACCATAACAATTGCACTTTTCTTTCTCACTCTCTCTTCGTTGTCAAACGGGCAAGAATTAGTCACTTCGACCATACCTTTTGCCTATTTGTCATATCTAATCTAATCTCTTGCTCGCGAGGCGCACTCGTGCGTCCATGCCGTACATGCTCTTTTTTTATTACTCCTCATGTTGGACAACGCCGTTATCTGGTCTAGAGAATAAATCAACACACGTATTCGCAATTGTTCACACGACTGCAAAAACTCTGTGTTCGTCAATTCGCTTTACTCTGATGCGATAGTTTAGATGGGCCAAACGTAGGTTTGCTTCTGCTTTTGCTTTTCTTTGCTTGGTCGTGTCGTGAAGCAAAACGAACTCAACCTTGTTTCCGCAAATGTACTTATTCCCAGGATCCCTCCCACTGGAGGTGGTCAGTCAAGTGCGTCATCTTGGAGACACTGATAGAAGAGGTAACAGCAACGCACACTGTCACCTATAGAATCTAAGAAACAATGCAGGGCAACCTTGGGTTGGAGTAGAAGACAACAAGCCTCTTGTCTTGAACACCAACGAAATACAGGTTGGTTTTCTGAGTATACTCTGGGAGTTCGAAATAGTGTTTTTCCTCCACAGCGTCAGTGTTTCGCACACAAGCAGAAAACTTTGAGATGATGACGAGAGGAGAAGGAAGAGGAAATAAAGACATATTTGTGCTACTCCCCGATGTTCTCAATTTAATGTAACGATGACTGGGTTTGACTATGGCGATGACGTTCTTGTCCTGCTTGCGAAAAGGTGACTATCGTAATTTTGTTCTATCGCATACTTCTCTACGAGGGTATTCGAGTGTCAGAACGCGGTCTGACCTACCACCTGAGGATCGAGCTTGTTCAACGATATTACCAATCATTAGTGTCCTGCTCGCCCTTTGATACAATCCGTTGTAAGGGTACCCAGACCAACCTTTTTTCCTTTTTTTT
>KN042430.1:294734-382656 GCA_000739165.1 Podila verticillata NRRL 6337 | reverse complement strand
GTTGATGGTCCGAACCCTTCTCTTCCCATAAACGCATACATTCACACCATGTAATGTACCAAAAACAGATTCTGAAAAGGAACCTTCGGAAGTTGGCCAGATTTCAGGTTTCTATAGAACTGTGCCTGAATCGAACAATCGTTTGGAAGACATGGCTCACAATAGGCCCACCAGGGATTGAGTTGTATAGACTTGGATTGTGTTGAGTGAGTTTGGTGTGGTTTGGCGTCACTATAATGTAAACAAATAAACAAAGCACAAGGACACAAACAAATAAAATAGCCCTTAGTTGCCATGCGACGAGAAAAAAACGAGAGAACGAAAAACGCAAGGGTCGACCACACGAAAAAAACATGGCAAAACAGGAAATCGCCCACATCTTCATCTCCGACTATTGTACTTTGTCAAAGGGAACAGCTCACTCGAAGGGAACAGCTCACTCGAAGAGCGTCAGTGCACCCATGCCAGTGCCATTTACTAATGTCTATCTGTCGACTTTCGGACCAGGCCAGGACATCAACGACCATGCAGGCGACATGATCCGTCGTGCGACACAATAGCGACAAAGAGTGTATAGACCAACTACTCGGTATATACCTCTTCGATCTAATATGCCGCTTGCCCCTTGCGGTAACCATTCTCTCCACATCTTTTCTCAAACATAGAAGAGAAGCCACGAATAGGGAGGTTCTAATAACAATTGTGACATAGGTAGTGGAGAGACGAACAAGTTGTTTTTTTGTATGAGAGCTCTGAGTGGTCAACTGCAAATAAACAAACAAACAAAGCAAAGCCCTCTCTCCTTCCCTTTATTGGACCCATCCGAGTCCCTTTGAGGGCCATGAATGCCCTTTCTACAAAGTATTTCATATCCTTACCCCTGTTCTCCTGTGGTCCTGAGGCAAACAGAAAAAAAACAAAAGGCCTTGAAGGAGTATTCGTTGTCCGAATGCCCTTTTGGCAACCACTACACACCAAACACGTTTTCCATTCGTCAATCCATTCGAGAGAGTGTTTCGCCTTGTTTGGTACCTTTGACGGTACAAATGCTTGCATGCTTGCATGGACACCCGCACACGCAACAAGCAACACAAAAAAGATGGATCAACATCTAATCCATCTACGTACAAGAGTGTGTCTCCATCCACATTGGGTTGTGTTCTCTTTTTTGCCCTTTTTTTTTCTCTTGTTGCGTTGACATTGACCACATTTTATCTCGTTTCACAACACAAAAGGGATATTAATATTATTATTTTTTAAAAAAAAATAAAAAAAAAACAAGATCCAAGTCACTTATGCATACCATTTTTTTCTTTCTTTATTCTCTTCTTCGAGTACAAGTAGAGTGACCTACGACCTTTGCTTACGAAGTGCCATCTTCATGAAGACGGTTGGGACAATTAACGAGAGTTTGAACAACCTCAAACTCAAACGACTGGATCGGGGTGCATTGGGCAATTGGGCTTTCCAGGGCCAAGAGCGGATATTTAAAAAAAAAAATTGAATCCAGGAAATTAAAAGCACGCTTTTTTTTGCAATCATTGCCGGAAACAGAAAGTGGAAATCAGTTATCATCATGGAGATTAGCAGGCATGTACGACAATGGGCCTAGCTTCTCGTAGGGCGACATAGAGAGCGGGCACACATTAACACACTAGCCTTCTGACTTGTTCCTAGCGAACTGTTACCTGTGTGTTATTGGTAGTGCATGTATGCAGATCGAAAGAGGAAAGAAGACGTTTGTCGATCAACGCGCTAAACAAAAAAAATTCAAGTGCTCTATTCCATGACTCCCCCTCTTATCCCTCTCATTGCACGACCTCGAACCACATCAACACATTCTCCAAACTTGCAGGGATCGAATATGCCTGGATCAAGGTGAGTCAGCACTAAATAACAAACAATAAACAACAAACCTGCACGTCCTTGTAGTTGGAGTGGAAGACAATCTTGCTTTTGCCAGTTGCATTTGTCGTATGAGTGCGGAAAATGCTAGGGGAGTCCAGAGTTGTGTCCCAGTGTTGTTTACCGTTCATCCGTCCACTGCACTGCGAATGCATCCAATTCTGACCCTCCCGTCCTATCCTCTTTAAACCTTCTTGGTCTCGATAAACAAAAACAAAAAGCAGAACATAATTATGGTTTCCAAAAGAAGCCAAAATGGAGAGATTGTGGAGTATGAAGTTCACTGAACAAACGGGAAACGGAGATGAAAATACAAAACAAAGGACCATGCACACCAAAGCACAACAACAAGGGCAGGGATTAGGGTTAAAGCGTTCGTTCCAACCATGCGACCATCGAAGCAAGTCTAATTTTGGTTTGAGTTCAGGCACAACGATATTGCCATGAGATGTGATTGGTCAGAAAGGAGAGTATGACGTAGTGCTGCATCCCATTCAGTGAGTGAGCCATTGATTTGTTTCTTTGGACATACACAAACAACAAAGACGAGGACGCACTCCTATTTTTTTTTGGTCTTCTCCCTCTCTCTCTCAGTTCAATCACAAAGAGACAAAGATGAGCGCCGTCTCTTTCCGATGAGGGTCGTCATAAATGCCGTCTCGCTCCGTCGAGACATTTTACCCCACACAACTCACACAAACCCACTCCCTTCTGGTTTTTTTGTTGGTGTCTCGTCAGCAAACGGATCATGGGTTTCCGGCCCTCCCGCACTGTCCATCTATCGAGGCCCCTCAACGTCAGCTCATTGCCACTTTGTTGGAACACACATTCACAACAAATAGTCCAAGGATACCAACATGCATAATATTGGCTGCTTACCCTTTGGTTTTTTTTCCGGCGAGCCATAGGGTCGAATAATCAAACTCATACGGCACATGGGGGTTAGCGTTATGCTCGCTCGTGGCCAAAGGGCTTATATATTGTCCGTAATTGTTCTTTCAAAAAAAAAAATCTTTTGGTCGCTGCCTCTCGCCTCCTTTATTCGCAGAAAACAGAGGTAGGCCATTGAGGTTTGTCGCACGTTCACGTACTTCTTTGCCGATACCCATCGTTCATCTAATGCATGGCGCGTTTTTTAGCCACGTTGCATTTGTGCTCTTGTTTTTTATTTTTATTTTGTTAATATTTATTTGCCAAAACTCGCATGCATCTTGTCTGTGTGCAACGCTACACCGGCCCTATGCAAAAAGTCTATTACCTCCCCCTGGATCTGTATTTTGTGGAGAAGGTTTATCGAGAGTTTTGCATAGGACAAGGGACCCGCTGCACACATCCATTGGGTGAATATTAACCGGGCCCAAGATCATGAGCAGGAGGAGGTAAAAGAAAGCGCAAACTAAAAAAAAAAAAGCAAGAGAGAGAGAGAGAGAGAGAGAGAGAGAGAGAGAGAGAGAGAGAGAGAGAGAGATCAATATAATCTTGTCTAGCGAGATACGCATCTCATGGCAAGTGAACAACAATTGTCAGCGATTATCCGAACTATGCTTTCGGACAATTTTCTTCTTGCCTTCTTCTTTCTGGTTGACCGAATCATAAACCATAAAAACCGGTCTCTATTAGGGCAAGAAGTTCTTTGTGTATGTACCGGTTGCCATGTACTACCACTAGTCAACTTGGATCTTCCTCAAGATTTGATAGGACTAGAGAAGAGAGATCAGTGAAAGAGTAGTTGTGAGTGTCTCGTGTTCCCCGATTATCAAAAATAATGTTTGGGAATGTTGGCGCACCAACGAGAAAGCTTCATGTTACATTGCAAACATATAAGAAAAGAGTATTGCCGAGACATTGTGGTATTGCGGGGAAGATGAGTGTTTGGACCAACAGCTGTGGAGATGTAAGTCATTGAGATCGGTCGCAGCGCCCAACCAAACCTAAGTAACGAGTGTTTTACTTTTACCAAATCACAAGTTGGTCCTCCACTGGCATGCTTTCCCCGAGAATAGGACTCGCGAGAACTAGAGAGACAGAGAAAGGGAAACAGAATCCAACGAGGGTGTGGTGCGAATCCGATTGGTCAGATTACGACTAGACAAGAGACAAGGGATGGTCGAAAGATACTTTTTTTTTTGCTCAGTGAATGGCGTCCAACAAATGCATCGGTACATGTGCCTGAGTGCATAGAGTAGGCTGTGGTTCTGGTGGCTGGGATATGCACTATGCAGAATGGCATCAATTGACGCCAGAAGGAGAGAGTCCAGACTGTCCTAACCTCTCTCTCTCTCTCTCTCTCTTGCAACTAGCGTGGCCATTTTGAATGGATGTGTCGCTCTTCGCTCTTCGCAAACACACACACACTCTCTCTCTCTGAGTGGACTCTTTTCGTCCCCATTCCACATCCTCCATGATCAAGGAGAGAACCCAAAGTTAGGTTTGAAAGCAAATCGGCTTTTCCGGTTTTACGCTGACAACAGTGGAGAAAGCATTGGCTGCTCATGATTGAGCGTTTTCCTTTTTTTTTTTTTTTTTTTTTTTTTTTTTTTTGTGAGGCGCTCCTTCATGGCCCTTCTCCTTTGGACTGAGCACAACCAAAACTGTGATATTCTCGACAGTGTGGAACCAATGGCTGCACTCAACGGTGATCTACCTTGAGCTACTCAATTGGGCTTGTCGATTGGACTTTTCTTCGTTTTTTAAACAAACTATCCCTGCCAACGTTGAGGACTCAATCAAAAAGACTCATTACAGTTACTCTTGGCCTGTTTTCATCGGGAGAGAAAAAATGACACGAATTGCAACCCAAAGAGCTTTTTTGCGTCCTGTGGGAATATCAGAGACAGCTATAGCGTATTTGACTGGACGTTCGAAAAAAAGAAAACTTGAGATCGTCTAACCAGAGGTACACCTATATGTCAATCAGAGTACAATACATTTGCGAGCTACCTTGGACTTCTTTCCAAACCACCAAGGTTGACGTGTTAGTACGGACCATTGAAAGTAAGTACTAGGATATAACCCTCTTGGGATGGCGCACCTCCCTGCGTTGCTCTTGTCAGACATGGATCACGCTCTCGACCGTGGTCCATTTTGTTCATCGCTTGGGAGACATGTAAGTACACTTGCAAACATGAAGAAATGCGGACCAAAAGGATGGAGAAGTGGCCTGACGGACAGACAAACTCGGAAGCTCAAAAAAAAAAAAAAAAGCTTAGTTTTGTGACAAACCGGTTTTTTACGTTTGCTTAAACTATATCAGCATTGAATTGGAAATAGACCCAACTGAGTACTTCCAGGTTAGGGCACTGCCACCTCTTTGGGGAGTACATGTCGGGGACTACAAGTATATGCCATCTGAATACAAAACGCATTCGACTCTCACTCAATCTGGCTTGCTATTTGTGCAAAAACAGAGTCGTTTTTGTTTAGCATGTGCAAATAAGTGATTGGAGTGCCAACTCCACCACTCACACACACAAACATTGATCAGCATCGTGCATTCCTTGCTTTTGTATCGTTGTACCTGATTACACAGCAAAAACAAAAACCCAGAAACTAAAAAAGAGTTTCTTTTTGGACCATTGGTCTGCCTGCTATCGTAAGTCAAAGCGAAGAACTAGCTCTCAATGAGAAATATTTTAAAATAAGCATGCCATGCACACTTTCTTGTGTACTAGTAACGGAGCTTTGGTCCGGTTCGAGGCCCATCACTGGAAGAAATTAGAAAGCGATCCCTATCAAGCCTGATGGACCAATGGCAAGTCCTCAACATGACCTCGATGAGAATAGGGAAAATGACAGAGAGAGAGAGAGAGAGAGCCTTTGGAGCGTGGGGATGAATGGAGGTGGAGAGAGGCCACAAGTCTGGCCCTTTCTTTTCCTTCCCCTCTTCGCAGCCAAGGCCGATTTCGGGTATGATAGTACCCAAGTGGCCTTGACCTTCCAAGTTTCCCCGCTTTTTTTTTTTTTTTTTTTTTTGGGTTGGTCCCAAACCTTGAGTTGAAGCAGTCCCCATCGTTTCCAAGAATACAGACAGTCTGACCGCAGTGACAAAAGGACCGCTCATTGCGCTGGGCGAAATAGAAAAAAAATAGAAACATCGGAACCCCCTCTCCCCTATAGGACCAACAAAAGCCTCAGGTGAGTGGATCTCGCATTCGGATCCAGTTTTTGCGTCATTCCATCGTTGTCCAATCAACGCCACTAAAATAAAGGAGGAAGGGGAAGGGGTTCGATCCGAAAACTAAGCATTAACTTTAGCAATTTGCTGTGTTCGAAAGTGAATCCGCACTCCTAGTCTGTCTGTTGGTTGGTTGGTTGTGGGTGGATGACTGGACGGGACTGGGGTAATTGTTTAGGCCTTCCTCTTCTTTTGCTATCCAGGTTCTCTCCCCACGTAAAAAAAACCCCCTCCCCTCCCCATTGAAGACAAAATAACAGTAATTTTCATTGAACGTATTCGACTGAACACAATTAGGACATAGAAGAAACGGCCTTGAAACGGGTCTTCACGTACAACATCCTGACTGGGGAGGGGAAGAGTCTCTTGCATCGCACAGTCTGGCGAGTAAAAAAAGATATATCCGAGAAAGGTTCCTTGGCTTGCTGAAGGGTATGGATGTGGTCTAATTGTGCCCACTTGTTACCAACAAACAGTCAATAAATAAAGAAGACAGAATGGTCAAAGGATGAGTGTCTGGTTTTGGTTCTTTTTTTTTAAACAAATGTACAGATTCCAAGACGTCAATCCAAGTGATTCTCATGCGCCACCCTGGTTTTTAAGAGGTGTGACAACATAAGGAGGGGAAAAGAAAAACGACAGCCCACAGTAAACGTATCAGTCGGGAGCCAGGCTCATCACTGTCAACCATGTTGCGATCATGAGAGTCGTGACGTACAGCCTGTAAGAGACCGACGCTGCAGTTAAATGCAAAAGAAGAGACTCTTCAGTTGGAGTGCTTCATCTTGTCAACCAGGTTGTAATGAGCACTGAGGTCATGAGAACCATGACGTACGGGATGTATGAGATAACACGTTGTAAGGAGATGAAACAGGTGGAACGTATCAGATGTGATTTCTAATTTTGCGATCAGCGAATACTTGAGACCATCAATGAAAGCCATTCACATGGTGTGAGTTGAAGTTTCGAAGAGGAGGGCGTGAGTTCAAAGATGGGGTCATCTTCCTTGAGGTTCGCCTGTCCACAGAGTCAAAGTATTTAAAAATAGTAGCTAATTCTTTGACGGACAGGTTGGGCTTGATCCCTGCTCCACTCTCGATTTTCTGGGTAGGGAGACGCATCGAGCAAATGCTGTGGCGACAACTCGGATCGTTAGTACTGACACCTCCCTCGTCTCATGGATCTATCCAAGTCGCTCATCTTCGTTTTGGCTTTGGAGGATGAGCTCGGAGCTGTTAGTCAAGACGAACTTGCTTGAGCTGCTGTCGTTGGTGTTTATCAGTTCATTGACCACATTGGCACCAGGATCAGGAGCGGCTGTCTGATCTGACATCTCGGGTTCGGCTGTCGTTGTGAGAGTGATGAAGTCCCTTTAACTGGTGTTAATGAGCTCACCTTCCAGATCAGTCTCATCATCCGGGATGATTGTTTGATAGACGCGCTCGGGTCTGTGGTTGCCTGAGATTCGAAAAATGTTACACAATCGCCTTCCAGATCATCACCAAGTTGTACTTGGGGGTCAGTATCCCACGTTTGGCTTGTTGGAACGAGGGCAGTTAAAAAAAGGTCAGTTAATTATGTTTACAAAAGCGATCGGAGGCCTGCAGAGTGTGTTATTGTGCATAGGTTGCCTACTCTTCTTGTGGTAGATACTTTTTCTTTCACATCAGTCATATCTGTGTTATTTTATATAGTCGAGCGACACCTGTTCTCTTGTGTGGGTATCGACGTTTTTTTAGGGGGGTTTTTTTAAGGGTTTTTTAACCTACAGCATGATAAAGGGCCCGGATCAGAGGATGGAAGGCTGGCTCTGACTTTTCGGTCAGTTGCACCAGTTCATGGGACAGATCTTCGATACTCTCATCATCTTCGTCATTGACAGCATGTCCAGTATTGTCCTCATCGCCATCCTCATCATCGAAAACTTCCTGACCCTCCATGACCTTCAAATCCACTATGACAGATTCATTTCTGTCGCCTCTTTCCACGTCTCAGGGCAATCGGGCCGAAGTGCAAAAGGAAAAACAATCAGAGGCTGCAAAGAGACTGTGGCCTGAGCCAAATATGTACGAATAAAAATATAAAATAATAAAAACAGAGGCAGAGAAAAGTAAAAGCGAAGATTTATTGTGCAAGGTTGTAGTACATGCAATGGTGTTATATAAAAGAAGCAGCTTGTGTTACATAAAAGAAAAGAGGATGAAGATGAACCGTAATTTGTACACGAAGAAAAGAGAATAAGTGCAAGCAAAAGTAGAAAAGAGACCAAAGACAGGTTGCGAGAAGCGGTTCAACAACGATGACGGCTGCACCATCAGGATCCGGAATGAGGGGGTGGAACTTCAACGCTCAAGCGACTGGGATCGTCATTTGCCTCTGACTCAGAGGCTTCCAAGATGGAGCCGTGACCGAGCGGGGTGGGCGTGAGCGTCGCGTGGTTCAATTCATGTCGATCCTCACCCTCATTTTGAACTACAGTGGATAAAATATGGAATAAAAAGTTAGAATTAATAGCGGTTCTTTGTTTTCAAGCTCACCGGAGGGACATGAAGTCATACCTGCTCCTGCAATCGAGAGTGAAGCGCTGAGGAGAGGCGGAGAACTCTCGTACTTGATCATGGGAAGAGCTGTGTGAGGTCGAAGTCACTCTCCATCAGGCTTACCATAACAACTTACAGAGAAATAAACGAAACAAAAACAACAAAAAACTACCTTGGATGATGTCCCTATGCGCCTCCAACTCTCTCGCTGTGGCTTCTCCGAGTCTTTGGGCTTCTTGGGCCAGGATCCTGATGCGCTTCGACGCGTCGGCCGTCTGTTGTGAAACTGCTGTGGCCTTGTTGGCGAACGTTCGCAGCTCCTCAAGGTTTTGATTCTGGAGAGCTATCGTCGTCTCCAGCTTATCCACGCTGACAAGTTTCCTTTTTAGCGACATCTCTTGTACCTTGAGAAACTCGTCCATGTTAAACCTTCCCTTGTTAATGAGATCTTCAATCAAGGTGAGTTGCACTTTTGTCCCAAAGACGATCTGAGCATCAGAGTCTGGTTGTTGGGGAATGGGAGGAGAAACGGTGAAAGGTTTGCGGACGCCGGCTCCGAAAACGAATTGCTGGGTCCGATCGACGGAGGTTTCCTGGGATGCAATTGCATGGTTTTCGTGAATGACGATCGAGGTTTCCTGGGGTGTAATTGCATTGTTTTCGTGAACGACGGTCGAGGTTTCCTGGGGTGTAATTGCATTGTTTTCATGAACGACGGTCGAAGTTTCCTGGGATGTAATTGCATGGTTTTCATGAGTGACCATTCTTAGCAATTGAGCACCAAGGCGTACATGAACGTTTAGCTCACTCGGAAGACGCAGCATTTTTTTAAATGCCGATGCATGTTGTTTCTCCTCACGGATGCACCACACAGACATTGACAATTCCCAGTCGACGACATCTCAAGGGAGATCGCCCTGCCATTAACTGTGAATTCCGGCATGTAGAGGAAGAGGGGAGAGGTAGAGGGAAAGGCGAGGGAGAAGCAGAGAGGGAGCAATTGTCAACTTATACAGCAGGGCAATGGTCAACAGGCCTCTCTTGGCCTCCTTTTGCCTCCCTTTGCCTCCCTTTGCCTCCCTTTACATCCCTTTACCTCCCTTTGCCTCTCTCTGCCTCTGCCTCTCTTTGCCTCCCTCTCTCTTTGCCTGCCTCTGCCTTCCTCTGCCTCCCTCTGCCTCTTTGCCTCACTTTGCCTCCCTCTGCCTCCCTCTGCCTCTCGCTGCCTCTCTCTGCCTCCCTATGCCTCCTGAAAAGTTTAGGGCCGATATTGAGGAATATAGGTCGAAGAAAGAACTCTTTATTAATTGGGACAACACAAATTATGTGTCTGTCCCTAGGTGAACGCCACCAACATATCGCACCTCCCTTTGCCTCCCTTTGCCTCCCTTTGCTCCATCTGCCTCCCTCTGCCTCCATCTGCCTCCCTCTGCCTGTGTACTTGCCCTTGACTCTTGTCTTGGCCCAGCTAGCGGCCTTGACAGTGTTTGTGGAAAGTGGGTCCGAGATGTCCTTGCGGGGACTCCAAGCGCCGTGTGTGTTGTCAACAAGCTTTGGGCGACCACGTTTTTTGGGCTCGACATCACAACAGGTGTCGTCCTTCCTTACAGAGATGCATGCTGCTCGTATGACAACTACGGCACAAAGAAACCACATACCTCTTCAAAAGCAAGTAAGAAATACTGAAAACAAACAAGTATGCTCTCACCTTCACACCAGGCACCAACTCGGCGTTTTGATGTACTCGTTACAAACATAAACGTTGCTGTGTCATACTGTCCCTTTTCTTTCGAATAATGATCTATAGTCGTCGTAAAACTCGTATGCCGCCATACACACACACGTGAACGCTCCTATTTTCTTTCTTGTCTTATTTTTGCCGCTTACAACAGGCCCAAGCAAATCCAATCATATTCGAAGCAATTGATGCAACCAACAAACGCCATGTGTTCACTGCCTCTATTGTATTCATGATTTTGGTTCAAATAAACATAAGAAATATGTGGAATGTGTGTGTTCATTTTAGTAACGTGTTCTGATCTGTCCGCCAATGTTGCCCTTGCGTCTGCATGGCGCCTAGAGCGTTTGCCTCGCAGTCCATACATTCTCACACTCACGGCTTTTCCCATTTTCTAGATGAATCCCATTTCGCGTTTTCTGCACAACGTATCGCATATAATGCTTTTTCTCGCATTCGTCACCCCTCTCCTTGACCGCTCCACTCGCCGTTCAGAATCGTCACCAACCCAACGACTCCAAATCATTGCACACCAACATACCCTTCCACACCGCTATCTATCCACCATAGATATCCAACTTCTACAGCACACTTCTTACTCGAACTCTGGTCACCTACAGCCAGGTTGGGGATCGACATATCAACAGTGCAATACTCTTGGCTATCTGGTGCCCAACACCGCTTTATGTCCGATGTCGACATGGATACTGTTTTACGGTTAAAAGTTAAAGAACACCGTGTTTTTGTTGCAATAGGGATGACCTGGTCAAGGTTAGTTTCGATGTCACCGCCTCCTAAAAAGACTGGGTCAAAAGTTGTATCCATCACCCAGACCCCCTGTCGTCATATCCAGGCAACCATTCAGCCCCGCAGCTCCATGGGAATCTCATTCTACTCAGTCTTACAATGTCCAAATCTCCTTCCTCAGCATTGCCATCGCTCCAGTAGTACCCAGGACCATTTGTAAGTATTGACGCTTTTATTTTTGGGACATGTTGAAAACTTGTTTGTCTTTGCTTCATCCAGAACACTTTTTTTTTTTTTTTTTTTTTTTTGTTCAGAATTCGTCGATTCGCCTTAAAACCTACAGACAGATAGAAAACCTTATGAGATCAATATAGCATTGCAGGCCCCATATTTTTTCTGAGGCTTATTTTTCCGTACTCATGTCATGCGACTTCTGGGGCCCACTCAAAGAATGTTGGGCTCACACTCACATAGCAAAACCTCGTACACTAGATCGTCGTCCTATCTCAATCAATGCACCAATGGATGCACGAATGAAAAACAAACGAGAAGGCCCATTTACCCACAACTGACCTGAACACGAAAGAAAGAAAGGTCCTTTTTTTCTTCACTCGTCTCTATTCTTTCAGAAGGGAAAGCACACAGACACCCTCATAAAAGACAAGGTCCAACCAGGCACCTTCTCATGATCGAGTGATTCACGCCGCGTTCCTGTGGGATGTGAAGGGCGGTGGATGGCAAGGGCACACAAAAAAAGGAGTTCAGCTGGAATACAGCTAGAGGAGAGGGTGGACGGCGACTGGCAGGAGGGAGAAAGGTGCCACTGACCACTCCTGAAAGACCAGTGTGAGAGCGGATTGGAGAAGTGTAATTTCAGCTGTTTGTTCAGTGCACGAGATATAAGTGGGGGCAGAAGAGGGGGAGGTCAGGGACACAAGAGACAGTGGTCAAGGACAAACAGAGGCAGAGTTGCGCCAACGAGTTTGCCGTCAAGTCAAATAATAAATCAAACATACTAATAACCAAACTCCGGAACTATTTGCTGTAAAAAGCCTAAACGTTTATGTAAAAAGAAACAAGACTACAGCAATCGCCTAATCAATTTTGGCTCAAACATTCCTGAGCGCATAAATTTGTACATGTCATCCTACAACCAGGTCGATCCATCGCATCCTTTGAATTGCAATCGCAAAAATCGAGGTTGTTGGCCGCTTCAACACACTGCCCTCTTGACTCTATTTTTACTGTTACAGTTTCGGGAGGCCCCTCCTCTCCGCCCCCAACCGTATCTTGGTAAGTGCAGGAAAACTGTGGCGAAGCAGTAGCAATTGTCAAAAGAGCTACTAAACAAACAACCTTCAGATGCATTTCGTAAAAAGTTTGTACAGGACACCCCTATAGAAGATGTATGAGAATGTTGACCTAATGTCATTAAGCAATCCTTATATCATTAAAATCGCGAAGAGCAGTCACCGACTTACTTTGCAAGAATGAGAAGCCTGGTCCAGATCGAGGTTTGTGGTTTACAGCGTCGTTCCTGTGAGGGTTCCGCGAGCGGTCCGTGTGTCGCTTGTTGCCGCAGGTTGTTCGGGGTTCTTGCGATGGTTCTCACGAGCGTTGTGTGCGTTTGTGGCGGTTCTTGCGACAGTGGTGTTTGGTAAATAGTCGATGCGATTGTTGAGAATGTTACTACGAATCCTGGGGTTTGAAGTAGGATCAGATGAATGTCGATACAGGATGCTAGTTGGCAGTTCCTCTTTATATATGTGACGATAGTCAACAAGAAATCGAAAATAAGTCAAGGAATGCAGGAAAGTGAAGGGTACGGTATCTTGATATTGTTGGTAGGCAAAGCGAGGGCAAGGAAAAGCGAGGGCAAGGAAAAGCGAGGGCAGGGAACAGCGAGGGCAGGGAACAGCGAGGGCAGGGAACAGCGAGGGCAGGGAACAGCGAGGGCAGGGAACAGCGAGGGCAGGGAAAAGCGAGGGCAAGGAAAAGCGAGGGCAAGGAAAAGCGAGGGCACGGAAAAGCGAGGGCAGGGAAAAGCGAGGGCAGGGAACAGCGAGGGCAGGGGCAGGGAAAAGCTGAAAAAAGGAGGAATATGGAAAAAGATCAATGGCATGAAATAAAAAGTAAAGAGGCACGTCGATAAGTAGATAGGACGAGGACACCAAAAAGATTGAAAAATCAACGGACAACTTCCAAGGCAACACTTTTGAGCAACACCAAGTGGCCACACAAAAGGGAAATCAACACCAAGGAGTAACATCATTGGAACAACGAGAGACTACACCACGACAAAAAACTAACGGACAACACCAACGGAATACATCAGCGGATAGCTGGCTTGTGGCAGCCAAGCGTTCATAGCGACGTTACTTTTTGATCCTTCGATGTCGGCTCTTTCTCTCCTTCCTGCAGGAGAATTCCGGGGCGCGTTCGTACGGATTGTTCATCTCCACTTTACGTATAAAGGTTCACGTGTCACTTAAGGGGTATACTAAGTCTGGCATGTATGCGGATTTATCTGCTGAGAGCCTTCCTGTCAATCGATGTTTTCTGATCTTTGCTTGCTGGGTGCTCCTGGCTAAGGATGGGTAGTAGAGGAGAGTGAGGTGGATAGCAGTGGAGGAGAAAAGTGGAGAGTCAGTGTCACTCACACTGAGATATCTTCAAAATCAAAGTATTTTTGGGCTGAACTTTCGTCCACAAAGCGTGTCTGTGCGCTCGATCCACTCGGTAAAAATGCTTGGTGTACACTCAACTCACTTGGTGCCACTTTCAACACCACGCTCCTCTTTCGTTTCTCCCATCATTTCGTTCCACTTTGGGATACGTGGTTCGTCTACTGTCTCCATTGCTTCATGGTCCTTGAACAGGATCATTTTTTATAAACTAGAAGTATCTTCAAAACACTAAGCAAGGGCGGGCGTAAAAAATCCTGTCCAATAAAATATCGGACCTTATGCAAGTAGATGCTTATTTGTTTGTGAAATACAAAACCACCAAAAGGAAAAAAAAAAGTTTAATCACGATAAAGATGTTTGGATGGACTGTTTGTGCTTCGCCCTATCCAGAGTCAGGACCAAAATTATTCCTTCACATGCGCGATGGTATGGATCTCCAAATTCTCGATTCCCCCTCTTCCATTCACCTGCATCGTTTTATGACTTTTGTTTCCATCTTCTGCTACTCTTAAACCTATCCGTTTATTTCTCAGGCTCTATCATCATTGGTGTTATGCCTGCAATGTCGCAGCTCGGACCCAGCCGAGCTCAAGCACTGGCAGAGAGATTCAAGATTAACTCTGTGGCCACTTTGGATTTGCGAGGCAGCACAATTGGAGGCAATGGAGCTCTGGCACTGGCTGAGGCACTCAAGACCAACTCAACACTGACCACTTTGAGCTTGAATAACAACTCGATTGAAAGCAATGGAGTTCTGGCACTGGCTGAGGCACTCAAGGCCAACTCAACACTGACCAATCTGGACTTGGGGTACAACTCGATTGAAGGCAATGGAGCTCTGGCACTGGCTGAGGCACTCGTGACCAATTCGACTCTGACCTCTTTGAGCTTAGCTGGCAACTCGATTGAAAGCAATGGAGCTCTGGCACTGGCTGAGGCACTCAAGACCAACTCGGCTCTGACCACTTTGGACTTACAAGGCAACTCGATTGAAGGCAATGGAGCTCTGGCACTGGCTGGGGCACTCAAGACCAACTCAACTCTGACAACATTGGCCTTGATCCGCAACAAGATTGGAGATGTCGGAGCTTAGGCGCTGGCTGTGGCACTCAGATCCAACTCGACTCTGACAACTTTGGACTTGAGCGACAACATGATAAGAGACGTCGGAGCTGTGGCACTGGCCGAGAAACTCAAGACCAACTCAACACTGACAACTTTGGACTTGACCGACAACGAGATAGGAGACGTCGGAGCTCTGGCACTGGCTGAAGCACTCAAGACCAACTCGACACTGACAACTTTGGACTTAGAAGGCAACAAGATCGGATACAATGGAGCTCTGCGCTGGCTAAGGCACTCAAGACCAACTCAACTCTGACCCATCTGGGCTTGAATGGTAACAGGATTGAAGGCAATGGAGCTCTGGCTCTGGCTGACGCACTCAAGACCAACTCGACTCTGACAACTTTGGCCTTGGCCCAAAACAAGATTGGAGATGTCGGAGCTCTGGCGCTGGCTGAGGCGATCAAGTCCAACTCGACTCTGACCACATTGGAGTTGTCCGGAACCTCAATCTGGTACCAAGGACTTCTGGCATTTTCTGAGGCATTCAAGACCAATTCGACTCTGGCCGCTTTAGACTTGGGGTACAACACGATTAAGGACACAATCGCCATAGCATTTTCTGAGGCACGCAGGACCAACTCAATTTTGACTACTTTGGGGCTGCAGAGATCCTTGCTCGGAGAAAATGAAGCGCAGGCATTGGCCGAAGTAATCAAGACTGACTCGACTCTGGCCGCTTTAGACTTGGGGTACAACTCGATTGAAGACAATGGTGCTCTGGCGATCGCTGAGGCACTCAAGTCCAACTCAGCTTTGGCCAATTTGAGCTTGGCTGACAACTCGATCACATACAATGGAGCTCTTGCACTGGCCGAGGGACTTAAGACCAACTCAACACTGACCACTTTGGACTTACAGAACAACTCGATTGGAGACAATGGATCTCAGGGGCTATTTGAGGCACTCAAGACTAATTCGACTCTGACCACTTTAGACTTGTGGGGCAACTTGATCGGGTCCAACGGAGCTCTGACACTGTCCGAGGCACTCAAGACCAACTCGACTCTGAACACTTTGTACCTGCAGAACAACTCGATCAGAGCCAATGGGGCTCTGGCAATATCTGATGGACTCAAGACAAACTCTGCTCTAACCACTTTGGACTTGTGGGGAAACTCGATTGGAGATAACGGAGCTCTGGTACTTTCTGAGGCACTCAAGATCAACTCGACTCTGACCACTTTGGACCTGCCGCACAACCGTATAGGAGATGATGGAGCTCTGGTGCTCTCTGAGGCACTCAAGACTAACTCGATTCTGACTGTTTTGAACTTGTGGTGTAACTCAATTGGAGACAGTGGAGCTCTGGCACTGTCTGGGGCACTCAGGACCAACTCGATTCTGGCCACTTTAGACTTGGGGTACAACTTGATTGGAGACATTGGTGCTCTGATAATGGCTGAGGCACTCGAGATGAACATATCTCTGGCCACTTTGAACTTGGTTGGCAACCCGATCGGATACATTGAATCTCGGCCACTGCTTCACGTGTCGCAGGACATAAGATTTATAGTAGGACATTAGCACGCTTTCATTAAAAACCAGCTTGATGCAGGAAAGTGCTTGAGATGTGGCCATGCGGCCCTTAGCAATCATAAATGTAGTCGCCTTGTAATAAAAAAAGAAAAAAAAAACGTTTCCCAGCAGATCGGTACTTCCTCAACAAGCGACTCGTGCTAGTTTGACAATCCAATAGTTCTGGTTTGCCTTTTGCTGGTGCTTAATTCCCATCAAGTGCGCGCAGGGAAACGTTTGAATCGGGCTTCTTTTTCTAGTTGATGTTGTAGCAAAATTATGGTGGTGGTATGTTGGCTGGCTTGCGAGGACTTGTCTTTGCTTCTTATTAAAAGGTATTAGGTAGGGCTTATCATATTTCGATACAAGTGTAGTTGGTATTAAAGAATAAACGAAAAGGGACAAGTTCAAAAAAACAAATACTAGCACAATAGTGAATGCACGCACATACGCTTTCTGGCGACGCCCATGGCCTTGACAGTCTGTGCCTCCTCATCTTCGTTAGAGCGCCGGCAAATAGGAGCGCATGCCCCGCTCAGAGAAGCAATGGTCGCTGGTTTCCGACTGACGAACGACGAGCGACCCACGCTGCTGGTCCGGCGCAGGGAACCTTCAAGCTTGAGCAAACTGGGTCCTGCGCTGAGCTGGTTGATACTGCTGACGCTGCTGGAACTACTGCTGTCATCTTCTCGCCGGAAGCTGTACATCGACCCACTGTCACTAGATGGTCCCTGGCTCACAGGGCTAACCGAATGTGACTGATGCCGAACTGGACAAGACAAAGCAGAGCCCAACGATGACGGCGCAGATTCTTGGTCAAAGTGGCCTTTGTTGGTGTTATCATGCCCATCGCCCTGCTCGCGCCTGTTCACGGGAGAATTACTTGGGGAGTAGCAGTCATGACCCACAGGACCATGGTCGTCGCAGTCCCTCCATTGATACGTCGGCTTGGACCAGCGGCAAGGCCCTCGAGAAGAGTCTTTAGAGACCTGCTCTCTCATCTCGAACTTCCGCCCAGTCGGCCGTTGTGCTTGAACCTGATGGATCTGCTGCAAACGTTCGTGTTACTGAGATCCATGAACAATAAGGCACACACCAGTGGGGTCCACAGGTGGGTGGTCTGGTGGCATGGTCTGCAGTTGGAGCTTGATGCCAGTTAAAGGTGGGGTGGGCTTCGGGTAGCTTGGTCGAGAGGCCTGATGCTGTTGGTGGTCCTGATGGCGGTTATCAATATCTCGGTTGCGATCCTGACCTGACCGCCATGTCGGCCAGTGGTCTCTTCATCGATGATGGCGGAGACTGCGCGCCAAAAGAAGCTCCAAATGACGAAGAAGACAAATCCGGCTGAAGTATTCTTGGAGCTGGTCGAGTAGTTGAAAGACCACCTTGCGATTGTGACGGTGAAGGCAGAGGCAGTTGGTGGCTTCCGATATTTCTGAATGTTGGTGTTGGCTCTGGGCGGCTGAGGTACTTGGAGACACCAAATCCTCCCATGAGCGCAGACAGTGCCCGGAAGGCTTTGCAAAGACGGTACGCAGGCGGTGGGAACCAGAAGAGTGTGGCGAGCCTCCAAGTCGGTCTCCAAAGGGTTCAGGGTCGTAGAGCCATCTTGGGACATGTAGGGGCCCTGTTCGGAGTGTCGGCAAGGCTGAGCTGTTGGATGAAGGTATGCCGAGTAGAGCGGTGAAAGAGGTGGACGAGGATGACTTGAAAGGGGATGGAGTTGTTGAGTTTGAGAGTGAGGGTGAGGGATGCGACAAGGGACCGGGGAAGATAGAGGCAAAGAAATCTTGTCCATGGTAGCAGGCGAGCCGTAGATGCTAGAGTATCTGGGCTGTTGCTTGGAAGCATGCCCGCTGTCCGAGTAGTCGCAGTCGTGGCTGCGATAGGGTTGAGTACTGTATACAGACGTCGCACTCCTAGGTTCCTCAACGGGTCACTGGGGATGGCGAGTGAAACTGTTGAAGCACGAGACAGAGTGCCGTGACATGATACACACAACGTAAACATGCTCGATGGTCACGCCGCGGTGTCAAGTCCACCACCGACATACAAGCGAACGTTGAAGAGGTCTGAACCACCATCCGCTTAACGAATTCGAAGAACATCTGTGTATTCGTTGGAACCCGGTGCGCTCGATGACATGATGCCAGGCCGGTTCTAGTAAAAGACAGGCGAGCTCGAGCCCAGGAAAGGACAGTGAGCAAGGTGCTGAGGTACGTTGGGCGAGGCGGTAGAAGACGACGTCCTTGATCGTTCGAAGGAGCCGTTCAACTTGGCTTAGTCCTCGCTGGCAACAGTGGAGTGCAGGGGCTTGTGACTGATATCGTGGGGATGGTAACCCCAAAGGGCCTGAGGCTCGTCCGAGACACGAGCGCAGATAAATTCATGGTGAGGAACAACGTCGCCAGAGCTCCGGTAGGGCTGGTGTACAGCCACTGCGTCTGCTTGACCTGTGGGTAGTAAGAGTTCTTTTCGAGCGGGTGGTTGGATTCTGAGTGAATGGAAACAGGTCGTTCCCGGTATTCTTGTGGGCGTTGTGGACGATAGACAACAGATGAGCGATCCTCTGCATGTGAAGGGTAAGAGGCGTGGTCATCAGGAAGCGAAGGGTAGCCTGATGGGATGGGGCTAAGCATGTTATGTGGTACAGGTGAAGATAATTAGATATTGGCTAAGTGCGGGTTAGGCTTATCAAGGTTAGCAGGGATGGATCCATGACTTTCGAGATGTGATCTTGGGAGGTGTGTGGCTGGCTGTCCTTCTTGGCATCTTGTAGTTGGCCGACTTCTCTCTGCCTCTGTCTGCCTCCCTCTGCTTCCCTCAGCCTATCTCTGCCTCTCTCTACCTCCCTCTGCCTCCCTCTGCCTCTCTCAGCCTCTCTCAGCCTCTCTCAGCCTCTCTCTGCTTCCCTCTACCTCTCTCTGCTTCCCTCTACCTCTCTCTGCCTCCCTCTACCTCCCTCTGCCTCTCACAGCCTCCCTCTGCTTCCCTCTGCCATCACTCTCACGCCCTTCTCGACATGACGGGCCTTCCTTCAATTCATCATCGCACGCCCTTTGCCACCAATCCCACGCTCCGCTCGCTACTGAGACAACTCCCACGCCCCTCATCACCTCCTTTTAGTCATAATACTCCCTTTGCCACCCACCACTCCCACGCTCTTTCATCGCCTTTGCCATTACTCCTTCATACGCCTTTGCCATCACTCCCACGCCTTTCTCATCAATATACGCCCTTGCCACGCCCGCGGTTTATCCCTTTCATTGGCGTCTTGTTTCATTACTCTTTTCCTTCTTTACTCACGCACTCATTTTCATAATTTTTTTTTGTTCCCTTTCCACCATCTCTTTGCTCGTCTTTGTCTTGTTTCCTTCAACTACCTTTTGCTTCCTCCTGTAATCCTTTTTTCATCATTGTCTTTACCCCTGCCTCTTCTCCAGGTTACACGTCATCACATCGCGACCATCACTTCGTTTGTATCCTCTCATTCCATCACCTCGCTTGATCATCTCTTAAGTTTTCCTCTGAACCCTCATCATCTCTCCATCACTTGTCGTTTTTTTGCTAAATTTGTCCACGCGTCCTTCAAACATATTTTTTGCTCTCATTGACGCATTAAGAAATCATTGTGTTCAGCTGTAAGTACTTTCGACCCCGCCTTTTGTTTGAGGTAGCATTGGGTCATCCAAGCCAGCTGGATTTGGAATCAAGGAGTGTGTTCTTCAGGCTCCTCCTTAACAGTATGGTATGCCCGCCAAACGACTCGTCGGTTGGGAGGTGGATGGCCTATAAGCGTTGAACGACTCCCATACTCGGTCAGCGCCTGCTACAAGTAGTATCCTCGAGATGAGGATAATGGAGGGTTCGAGCCGGCTGGATTTGGAATCAGTGACTTTCTTAACAGTTCGGTATGCCTGCCACACGATCCGTAGTCTATATGACTCTGCCACCTGTCATCTGAAAAATGATGAAGGGTATCGGGTGGGAGGTGGATTCCTTTTATACGCTGGACGACTCACAATCGGTCAGCGTCTGCTTGGGCAGTGCTTGCCTCATTGCTCATTCTTCAATATCCTTTTTCAACATGTCCGTAATTTTGCACTCTCAAAATCAACACGACTTGATTACATACTGAGATTTCATACCCTGTTCGAAACTGCAGAAGATTGAAGTCTAATGTTTTATCATGACAAGAGTAACGCGATAGGCTCCTCCTGTAGACCTCAGCATTATTTGATCGCCGACGGAGGAAAAAGAGTAGCTCTGTCTTCTGCCTATTGCTCACTTATCCTTCATGATGGACAGGACTCCAGAAGCAGGATGGAAAGCTGCCATTGACGGCAGCAAACCAGGCGCCGACTTTTTCTTGACCAGGACACCTGCTGAGTACAATCCGCTATCCTACTTCAAGCATCGTGGAGCGACATCCTCTCTTCGAGAACGCCTAACACATGAATTATCGCAATGGATCAAGTACTTTTCTGCGTCCGACAAGCAGATTCATCGTGACATCGCCAATTCCCTCAGGTCTTACCGGAAACAAACAATGTCGAATTTCTGGAATGAAATCGCGGAGCGAGAATCCCAGCAGCGACACCATGAGCAATTGTTGGAACAGAGAAAAATTGATCTCCGCAGACAGAATGTCACCCAGCTCGGAATTGATGGTGACGCCCTGACCAGGGAACTGGATGAGGCACTGAATGGTAGGTCGCATCCTGTTATATAGGAATCAGTTCCACGGCTGACTCCATATGATGAACTCCGACATAGGTTAACATTGTTATGTGAATGAAGATTCTTATACATCAGTCTTTGCGCAGAACTGAGGAAGATACTAACGCACACATCTCGCTCTGATGCTCTTTTACTTCAGCGTCGTCGAAAAATCTTAATCGACCTAAAAGATCATCCGCCGAAATCGCTCCTGAGCCAGAGAGTGTGAGCACTTCAAATCAGGAACGACCCACCAAAAAAGTAGCATTCCAGTATGCTGAGTTTTCGTCTCAAAGCGGGAGCGATTATATTAACTCCAACCCGTCCTCGACAAGATCATCTCTGAACTCCATCGACTTCAAGTACATCGACCACTTGGTTGGGCCAGGCACAACATCGTCTCAACTCCACACAAGCAGTCGTCTTATTGTAGAAAATACCAACGTTTCGGAAGTACTGATGAACGCTCGCCGCAGCATCCTTAAGAAGCAAAGCGAAATTGCAGACGTGTCTGATCTCTTGTAAGTAGTTACTGCATGTTAGCGTTTGTTACGTGAACTGGTGTTTATTCTCACTGTTTTTCATGATATATGGGTCCTAGAGCCATCAATTTCATCTTTGATACCAACTTCTTGAGGAAGCACCTTCCGATAGCAATATCTGAATTCCTCTTGGATGTAGCTATGCCTAAGCCGACAGCTGACGAACTGGCGATTCTTGTGGATTGTTCTATTTTTGCAGCCACTCATTCGTATCAGGAAACAAAAAAGCATGTGAAAAATAGAATCCAGAAAGAGACAGAAGGCGTTGTCACTTCCATCCTTCTTCCGTTTACCGAGAGACCAGGTCTCTGGAAACAAGTCTCTTCTCATCCCGCCCCTTCACAGTTCCTGGCACAGAATGAGGACACTTACACTCAAAATGTAGTTAGGAATGTCATCTTTGGCATTGTAGGAGATCTGGATGTAGTCGACCATTGGTAAGTTGAAAATATGGCTGATAATTTAAATCGCTTTTTAACCAGTATTAACCTTGATTCGATGCTGCTCTGCGCTACAGGAGTCGTGACCCACTCCCCACTCCCCATGGGTTTGAGGAGCTGTATTTTCCCGATTATTTCGCAGAGCTTGACAACCTACCTCTGTTTGTGGTGGAGATCAAGAAGCCCAATGTAAAGGACGATGATTTGGAGGGTGATCAACGAAAATTACCATGCATGATGAAGCTTATCTTGAACCGCATACTTGAGGCTGGCGTTTTGGTTCCTTCAGTGATTGGACTTCTGATCAAAGGTAAGGTTTTGTGTGTTGCCGTGTTCCATCGCAGTCTCTCTAGGTGCTGACACTAACTTGATACCTTTCAGGGTCTCGCTGCGAGGTGTCTTCAATCTCCTTGGACGTTGAGGCTCTCTACATGCACAAGCTGATAGGAGTTTTTGAGTTACCGACAAACAATCTCCAGCTTGGCCTGCTGTGCCCCGCCATTGGCCCCTTGAAGTTTGCGCGTGTAAGTGAACATGCTCAAGATTCCCCTTGGCAGTCATTGTTGATCAATCTCTCAAGCTGCTTTTATGTATCAAACGTGAATAGGATGTGGTCAAGCAAACGACGAGTTCTATTATAGCCCACCGCAGTCGTGAGAGCAAGAAAGATAGGTGGCGACGACCGTCTTATTATGTCAAAGGCAACCGTATTCCAACACTCAAAGCAGCTACAGGTCAAGAGGATGTGGCGCGGGACTCATCGTCATAAAGATGCCGGTCTGGGAGCAATGTCACAACAACAAGCAAGAACTGCTGCAATAACAATGGCCAGAGGAGAGCAAGTCACGCGTGTCATGGTATCCTCTTTACTGCCATAGATACATGAATAGTCTAATTTGACAACAAACAATGGCCTAGATGGCGTCATGGCGCATGGTGGGATTTTAATTACACATCATTTGGCGTAGAAATCTGATACTCGACAGATAGACATAAATCTCAGAAAAGATGGCCGGACATGTCAATTGACGTATTGTTTGGGTATAAATTACGCAACGTCTCGACACACTGCACAAGCCTTCTCTTACTCATCTATAATCAATCAAACAGGCCATCCCAAGCCAACTTGGTATCACCGTAGGTTAATAAATTCGTCTTTGTTTCTCTCAGCACGACTGTTTTTGAAACTGACGCAAGTCCTACGTTTCCGTTAGTAAGGATCGTATTTTGAATATATGCAAAATGTACAAGTGAGAACAAATTTACGTTGTTCGAGAACAAAGACGACATTGCAAGTGTCGAAATCATCAACGAGTACAACGTCGGCAGGGGAAAAAAAGCTGCCTGTTTGAATCATCATAATGGTGAATATATATGGTCCTGATCTATTGCCCTAGCACTTGTTCGGAGTCTATTCAGGTCGAAGTGAAATCCTTTGAAGGATATATCATTTTTTTGGGCACTACCAACAGTGAGGTTTGGATGGATCTGCTAAGCATAGTGCTAAGCTAGTGCTAAGTATAGTTATTATGTGTAAGATAGAGGAAAAGAGAAAGATAGAGGAGCAATGCGCCCTTTAAATCTAGTGAAGCAGTGACTGAAAGCACTGGCATCAATGGAAATTAAAACGTCACAATGGAGAAACTGCACGAGGTTGACACAGAGAATTTGTGAGGGTTAGGGACAGCCGCAACACAGTCCAAAGAGAGCATTAAAGCATCTAGTGATGGAGACGGAGGTAGTGGGTTCGAATACAGACAAAGATAATCATTTCGTATCTAAGTAGTTAAACCCTGAAGCACCTGATTTATGAGAGCCCACAGACCATCACACGTGCACACAGACACACAAACACACTAAAGTAGGGTAATCTTGCTCTATTGCTGACTTAGATGTTTTGTGTAGTAAGTTTATTGCACTTGTATTTGATTCGCGTATGGCGAGTGAGTGGATCAGGCAATAGACTTGTTTGGTCTTGGCTTGTTAGAACGATCTTTATCGTCACTGTCACCGTCTCTAGCAGAACGTTCTCTCTTTGTACCCTGCACTACAACCTTCCTTGTAAAAAAATGACATTCAGTTTATTGCTATTCCCGATCCCGTTTGCGGCAGGATTTCGCAAAGGAGATGTCTAACTTATCTGCAATGCCTCCTCTGTTATGAGGATTGTCGGAAGGATCATGGAAGAGCAGTGGCCGCTCGTCGTTTCTGCAGTGGAAAATGTTTACAGGCATGAATTGATTGGTCGTCGGCCTTTTATCACTGCACTTTAAGCAAACACGCATTCCTAGGCAGGACGGACAGTATTTTGGGCTCTGGAGCTTCATCACCATGTCAACCCAGGCCATTCCATACGAACGCTCTAGACACCTCCACAGAATTTGTAGTGGCAGCGTTTGACGCCTTTTTTTCCATGGCTTTGACGGATAGTTGATTGGGCGAAAATCACAGTACTTGAAAAGCACTGTGTTGGGCCTCTGTGCTCGCAACTGAGGACACTTATGGCAGGTTGACTGGCATTATGAAGAATCAGTATTAGCGTCTGCAGTACATGAATCGAATTCTTATTTGCTGCGGACGGACATGCGCCAATCTCTTGTTTCTCTTGGTGTGGCTGTAGTATATATGAAGAACAAAGAACAAAGAACAAAAAAACAAAACAGACTCGATCAACCAAGAACGACCCAAATACTTCTTTTAGAATACGAACAAGATCGCCGATCGTTATTGTTGACTGCTTTCTTCTTCTCGTCATTTGATGGTGGCGCTTTTTGTCTTCACTCAACAGATGATCGCCAATCCCGCTTTTCTCTTCCTCAAGGGCACTTGACACTGGAGGTTGAGTATCCTCATGCTGGATCCAAAGCATCATTGAACGAGGCAGAACCTCAAACCCCCAGATCCCAGATCCCAGATCCCATTAGGGTTTGTTCTGCTAGCGCTTTCCATTGAATAGAAATCCATTTCTAAGCTTCGGCAGCCGATAAAAAAATAGGTGAGCTGATGGTTGGGAGGCGGATCATGCTTGTCTCACAGACTTCTTGAGCAGGCTTTCCCTTGGAACAGATTGGTGGCGAAATCCGGAAACGTCGAACATAAAACGGGATAGTTTCCTCCCTCTTCCATCACTCCACCACTCACTCATCCACCTGTCTCTTCACACATTCGCTGATCACTCACCCTCCTTACATTCACGGACGCAAGGTGAAGTAAAATGATTCATTAAACATTTCCATCGGACAAGAAGGCATCCCTCACATCCATGTTCCCCCCCTCTAAGCGTCTGATTCTTTCTTAGCCGGACCTGTATTTAGTTCTGCGGCAGTAGGGAGCGGAAAGTGGAGTGCAAGTGTGTTGGATGGAAGAAGATCTATGGTCGCGGTCGAAATTACTTTCTTATGAGACATGTCACTAACCACCTTTTCTTTTTTTTTGTGTTCTGTCCGAGTATAATTGTTGGATCGAAGAGGCAACGACCTCGACCACAGCCAATGGCAATAGTAACATATGCGGTGATACCGATTGGAAACATTGGACGACGTTAGCATGGCTCCCGAGAAAAATAGACAGCCTTCCACACTCAGAATAAATAAGCACAAAAAATAATACTCTGATGTTCACTTGTGAACAAGACTAGGAGCCTCGATAGTTTGATACAAATGCCCCTCGCCCGGAATCATGACCTGAAAGAATAAGTGCAACAATCGTGGCAGAGAGATGGATTACAGATAGTGACAAAAAGGTTTATATGAACAAAGACCTGCACTGCTATGTATCTGGGAAGGAAAGGTGTGACAAGGCTGCACTGCATCACACTAGCCACGGTATTCCATGGCTTGGAGTTTGGGACAAAGGTCTTGGGAAACCTACTGGGAGAACAATCCTGGTCGGGTCGACAATGCCTTTTACTCCCTTAGTTTCCGGTAACCACAAGGACACTGCTAGGTACCAAGCCCAGCTCGTTCAAAGTCTTTCCCTGATCGGCTCCATCCAGAACTTTCCTGGAATGTCCGCACGATGAGAAGACGACGAGAAAAGATAATCAGTAAAAATCAGAAACAAGGTAAACATCAGCATCAAAGGATTGCAAATGAGTGTCGCGCTAAATCGTCTCCTTACCTGGGGAAAGTGGTCATAAGTTGGAAGGCTCCTTGGCGATGACTGCGGACAAAGTCATACACCACGCTCAGCTTGTCCGAAGCTTGGAATGCTATTCATCAGATCCAAGATAGGGGTTTGAGTATTAGCTTAGAACGAACGGGTATTAGTATCGTTGCCTCAATAGCAGAAGCAAGTCTTACTATGAACAATGGGCTGCTGGCCCTCGGGCTGGCGGATCTGAAGTCTGGTCTCGGTATAGACCTTGGGCGGCGCAGCTGCAGCGGCCGCAGCCTCTGAAGCCGCCACCGCCGCCGCCTGCTGAACACCCAGGGTAGCCTCCTGCTTCTTACGGGCACGCTCAGCCTTGTCGGCGTCAATCTTGGCCTTGATCGCCAGCTTGGCCAGGCGGTCCTGCTCCTTCTCACGCTTCTTGGCCTCAACCAACTTCTTCATCTCCTTCTCTTCCAGGCGCGCCTTGGCTTCTGTCTGATCTTGCCCAGCCTTGCGGCGGATCTTTTCCGACATTTTCTGGTCCTCCTTATCAGCCAGTGCCTTTGCGGCACGCTTCTCGGCCAGGCGCTGCTTCAGCTCAGCAAGCTTGGCCTGCTTCTCATCCTCGCTAAATGGGGTTTTGTGTCAGATATGAAAGGCGACAATGTATGCGAGTGAGATAATATTTTTGGACAGCATAGCCCTAGGGTCTGTATTCCAAGGCGGAGTAAATAGTTTCTCAAGTACTTACGTCAGAGGCTTAATAACAGTTGTCGACTCTGCAAAATTGACGTGTTCAGTCCTCATGGCGTGTCTTTGTGCTGCGTTCTCTATTAGCGTTGTTCACAATGGGCGCCCCCCATGGTTTCAATATGTTAGCATTTCGATATCTCTCTTTTCAGCGGATGACCATCCTTCTCCTCCAACAATCACTATCGTAGATGGATTCAAAAAAAAACGCACCATCTCTGAGAATCATGTTGCAGTCCTGGCAGACCAAAGAATTGGCTGTCTGCTCGCCGTCTTGTATGACATCTCCCTCTAAGTAAATGAAAGGAGCAAACGTTAAATAAGTGAGCATGTCAGCTACTAATCATGTTTTGCGGATCCGTTCTCCTATTGAGGTTGCGATTTTCGCTCCGCGGATTACCTTGCTCCTTCGAATCAGTATCATTTGCAGAGGACGAGGACGAAGACGCAGCTCCGAGGGTTCCTCCAGTGGTCTCGGAGATAGGGTCATCAATATCGGCGTCTTCAGAGTGCTCCACCAGCCTATAGTTCATATGTTTTGCATGTGAGTGTTTAGTCAATAGATCTCCTTATCGTCCTCTGAAAAGTCTCGTTTCATTTCGATAAAGGTGAATAGCGCTCCGATAGTAGCCTTACCAGTCCATGGCGGGCTGGAGACCAGCCCCCTTGGTCGCCTTCAGGGCCTTAAGACTATAAAAGATACGTATAAGGAGCGCGAACAAAATAAAACAACGACCAGGTCAGCGCACACGAAGCCTTTTCGCCATGAATGCACACGCACACGGAGTCAGGTGAGCACATTACACTCGGTTCTTAGGGAAGCCCATTTCAATAAGCTGGTCAGCATCAGAAGCCATGTTTTTCCTGTTCTTTCGATGCTTGGACGTGTTGTGATTGTGTAGTGAAATGGAAATGGAACAGAAAGGAATGTCGTTTGATGGGAGCGAGAACCAACTTTGCTCTTTGACGCGCACGTCTTGGGTTTGCCAGTGACTGCGGTGGTCGAAGTGACGAGGTCCAAGCACCCCTTAAATCAATCCGGATTGGTGGCAAACCAGGAAGAAAGTGCATGGACCTTGGGACGAAAAAGACGGGCTGTAGTAGTCTGCTTTCGTTTGCTTTTTTTTTTTTTTGGTAGTTTTTATTTGGGTCTCTCGTTACCCGGGGATTTATGAGACGAGGATGCCCAGCAGGGAGAAGTGCCTGTCTTCTGCATAAAGTATGAGTCGTGTGTTGTGCGTGCGATATATTTTCTGCTTTTTTGCCGTCGTGATGTATTTGTTGGTACTTCGTGCATTAAGAGTCGTTATTCGTGTTGCTGCTGATTTTGTTGTGGAGCTGAGATCCTGGGGCGGGTGGTGGTGCAACCGAGGACCCCTTGCGGGTCATCAGTGACTGGAAGAAGGAAGAAATAGCCTCGTTCTCTGCTACGCCACGGACACCGCCAGTGCCTGGAAGGACACTGGCCGAGCCTGTGCCAATAGTGCCTGCGCTTCCAGGACGTCCCAAACCAGCGCCCAGACCACCCGCGAGAGTCGAGCCAGCCATGCCTCCAAGGGACGAAGGCATGGACGATGGAGGCGATCCAGAGTTGTTGCGTCCTAGTTCCATCATCATTTTCATGTTGGCTGGCGACAAGCCCGAAGTAACACCGTCCTGGCCGGGCAGTGCTGGTCCAATGATGCCACTGTTGCTTCCTGCACCCTTGCCAGCTGGTTTTGCCAGGCGCTTCAGGCGGGCGTCAATATCGTCCGAGTCGTATCCGTTGGCTCGGGTTCCGGCACTGCCAACTGACTGTGCTCCCGTCATGGGTGGTGGGCTAGAATGGTGACTGTTCAGCATCGAAGTGTATCCTGATCCCAGAGGTCCAACCACAGGCGGTCCACTCACATTGCTGTGAGCTCCGTGGCCGCCTGCAACGGCTCCACCTCCCATGTTGTTTGCCACTCCCGACCTCTCATTGGCTCTCTGTAATGTATCAAAGAATCGGTCCAGGAACACTTGGTCATCCTCAGCCGTGATAATTGGTTGTATCGTGACAGGCTGAATCAAGTCAAAAGGTTACGAAGGTTTTAGGAAAACAATACTGATTGGATGGTTGTGACAGGAAATAAACACCAAAATATACTTACAGCATGGTTGAGTTTGGGGTTGGTGATCACATCCTCGTACACGAAACGTGCGCCGGCAGGGTTGCCATTTGATTCTGAGCCCTCTGAAGATGGCACTTCGCGCTTCTGCTCATCCAACTCCCAACCTTGGGCAACTCCCTCGCAGTCAAAACCAGTTCGCAGGACTTTGATCTTGCCAAAAGAGTCCCATCCTGCAGGGACCATGACCTGGTCGCGCTCCACGACCTGGGCACGTTTCTTGAAGGGGAAAGAAGAGGGCGTCGTTGGGTTGCTGAGGGTCGAAGGTGTCAGGAGACGATGCAAGAGGTATTGGCGGAGGTTTGCAAAAGTATGAGGATGATGAATTGAGGTATAGAACAAACTGGCTCCGTCTAATTAGGTTGTTGTTAGCAAATCGCATAGGAGGTTAGACGATATCGACTTTCTTCGCACTGAAACTAGAGTGTCGTTAGAAGGTTTCTCCTTACATTTTAAGCAAATTGTGCGCAAAGACTGTTGGATATAATCAAAAGTCTCCTCCTGGTAGTCTCTCTCGCGCTCCAAGTTGTTGATGTGGTCCGACTAAGAGAACAAGACCGAGAATATACATGGAGGCATGTGAGTGTTGAGGAAGGCGACTTGTTTGATATGAGGATGGTGAATCATTACCTTAGTGCAGACAACAACAATAGGCAATCCAGTGTTGCTCGTGAGACACCCTTCGGTCAGGGGAAGGAGCACATTCTGTGTATCGCTTGCTCCAAGTCCAAAGGTCTGGCTTTCGTTGAAGATAGTGGTCGCGCCGAGTGAAGGGTGGGGCTGCGGCTCAGTGTATTCTTGAAGGTATCGACCCACTACCGAAACAAAACAAAAAGAAAGACAATACAGGATGGAGTTAGCAGCTTCTTTTGATATCTGACTTTCAAGTAATCCTCCGTGACATTTGTTGAGTCGAGATGTCCGCATCCTGCAGACCATGTGAAAAGACAACACATATTGCGATGCCTGTTCACAACGCATGCAACCCCTCAACGCACTAGTCTTTGATAAATTGCTCTGTCCTTGTTGTTGCCTGGCCATCCCCCCAAAAGAGAAAAAAAAAAAACGTGGCTCAGGGTGAAATGTGATCAGCGTCATCTCCAAAAACAAACATGATATTTGATGTTCGTGCTGTTGGCCAAGAATGGGTCGGGGTCACAGACAAAAACTCAAAGCGTGCAATCCGAGCTATTAGCAACACCAACCAAAAAAAAAAAGCGCGAGAAGCTTCAAACTTACATTTCTCTTGAAGCTCGTCCATCAACGCTTTGCCCTTTGTCCATGTTGCTGTTGCGACGGCGCCCTCTTGACGGACCTGTTCGATAGCACCCTCTAGGACCTTGACCCAGCGCTGTAATGTCTCCATGAAGGTCCAAGGGCGTGACCAGTCCAGAACAATCAGGATAACTGTGTCGGCTATTGTTGTTGTGTTGAGGCAGTACTTGAGCAAGGCATGATAGCTCTTGTGCGATCCCGCAATCTGGTATATTCCGAGTCTTGCCACAGTGTCTAGCAGGTTCCGATAGTAAAAGTCAATGGCAAAAGAAAAGGGCGGTAAGTATCTCCTTTTGACCAAGGTAACGTGGAATTTTGGGCGACAAAATTTTCGTCCGACTAAGAGAAAGGAGGCTTGTCTGACCAGACAAACACTGTCGTGTCCTCCTTTTGTCATGAGATACAGTCCAACATGAGAGAGCTCGCTCGTTCCACTCGGCATAAGTGTGGATGGAGTAGTGTGTCAAAAGGTCCACTGTCATCCGCAATTGACACACAGCGTGGTTGAAGAGGCACGTATGGATAAGGCCTCCTCCCCAAACCGCAAAGACAACGACAACCAAGGCTGCTATTCGCATGACAAGCCAATAATCCTCTACCTTCATTCTCCTCGTCCTCGACATTCCAGTACGAATAGCTCAGGGCCAGGTCATTCTTCTTTTGTGCGCCGGCAAACATATTGTCCTCACTGGTGCCGGTACCCATTTCGACCATCACTGGTGCAGACCCATTGCCAGTATTGCCATTGACACTTCCTGCTCCGTTGGGCAGACTTCCATTGGCCGACTTGGCAGCATCGGCATTAGGATCTGATGAAGGCGTGGGCTGGGCAGTCTTGAGGAGCTCAATCAGGGTCGATTTGCCCGAAAGTTGGTCGCCCAGGATGATGACATCTTTGGTGGGGACCAGACGGGACGATGCAACACTGTCCAGCAGACTGCTCCAGACATCAGTGGTTCCTGCGGGTCCATTGGCAATACCTCCTGTTCCATTGACAAGGTCTGAGGCGGTGTCTTGTCCATTGGCTGTGGTGGTTGTGGTGGTAGTTGAAGTGGTCGTGGCTGACATGGTGCCTGTGCTTGTGGTTCCTGAGGCTGCCATCGTTCAGAAGAAGAAAATAGTGTTTGCCCTGATGAGAATTACGCTGAAGGGGTGTTTCTCTAAAAGACAAGAGACGTCGAACAAGTGTGGTTGTCGTTTGATTGCTTCTTTTGCGTTCGCTCTAGGAAAACAGAGAAAGAAGGCAGAAGCGTCTATGGATGTCGAAAGTTGGGCAGATGACAACAAAGAGGAAAGAAACGAATAAAGAAAATGAAGTTGTGCAAATGAATGGAAAAACAAATGGCAAGGGCAAAGTATTGATGGGGCGTAAGGACAAACTAAAGGCGAGCTTAAAAAAGGGACCAACTTTTGTGAGTGAGTGTGTGAAGGGGAGGACAAAAAGGAAAGTGATGATTTGTGTTGGTTGTCTTCTTCCCCCCTTTTTGGGCCATTTATCAAGTTTGCGGTCATCACTATCATCGTCATCCTATCTGTTCACACAAGTCGACAAGAGTACTTGTTCTGTTGGCTATGCGTGTCTTCTTGTCTTTCCCCCAACTGCTCCACTGGGTGTTTTCTTTTTTTTCTTTTTTCTTTTTATTCTGCGATTGCTTGTATGATTACAGGTAGTTCTGGAGTATATATCGTTTTGCTTATCTCTCCACGTCACTCTTCTCAGAGGTTACGCCTTTATCGCGAGGACGAGCGCGACCTGGAACGGGCACTGGACATGGATCTTGATCTGGAACTCGACCGGGAGGGCGATCTGGACACTGAGCGAGCGTCACTCTTCTTGACTTCCTTCTTAAGTGACCGCGAGCGTGAGCGAGAAGACATGGATGCTGATCGGTCCCGTCTAGGAGCCTTGCGGACAGGCGACCTGGATCGAGACACAGAGGGCGAGCGTCCCTTTCCTGATCCTCCACGCTTTGCTCCTGCTACAGGCGAACGTCCACGTCCACGTCTGGCATTGGGTGAAACTGAGCGCGAGCGTGAGCTTGAGGGTGAACGTCTTCTCTTTTCCTTGTCATTATTGTTGTTCTTGCCAGTGCTCTTGGCGACAGGTGATCGTGACCGGGAAGGCGAGCGAGATCTGGAGGGCGAGCGTCTTCTTCTATCGCCCTTCTTGGACACTGGTGAACGAGATCGTGAACGGGAACTGGATACAGAGCGTGAGCTTGCTGAAGATGCCGAGGAAGCCGCGGAAGGCGAGCGTCTTCTGCGGCCCCGCTTTGGCGAGCGGGATCGGGATCGGGAAGGTGAGCGTCCACGACGTCCCTTGGATGACTTTTGTTGTTCCTGTTCTTTTTGTCTCTGAAGAATTTGTTCCTGTCGTGCAGCAGCTCGTTCGGCGGCGAGTGCCTCACGAGCAGCCTCGGCCTTGGCAGCCTCCTCAGCCTTTTTGGCGGCCGCTGCTGTGGCCATTCCCAGCAATACTGTCAGCTTCTTCCTGAGCGCATCCACCTGCTTCTCAACTTCCTCCTCGTCCAGTCTATTGGAGTGAAAAACATATGCCCCCAGAGGATATTAGTGAAAGGTGGCCAACAACTCGAAACCCAGGCTACCTTTCGAAACTGAAGTCACTTACCCTTCATCCTCAAGCTCAGCTTGCAAGACAGCACACTTGACCTCAATGGATCGCTTCTGTTCATGTTGCACAAGCTCGGCATTGGGCTTGCGAATCTTGGGTTCGTCATCGTATTCATCGTTTCTTCTGAAATCCTGGCGGCGGTGTCTGATGGCACTCAGGTTCTTAACAACATATCCGTTGGTGCCTGAACCACGCGCTGTACTAAGTCCGATTCCGTTATATGACATGGATGTGTAAGTGTGTGTGAGGTGGTTTGAAACTGGGAGTGAAGAGAAATGGACAAGGCCTAAATGATCTGCTTGGCCACTTTTGAGCTGTCAGAAGCTAAGCCACCATTTCTTTGGTCACTTGGTCTCCTCGGACTGAAACTTGTAAGGCGAAAGGGGTATTGTTTTTGGTTGGCATGCATCGAATTCTGAGAATTGAAATTCAACTAGATGGGACGATGGAGACTGATTGGAATATACGATTTGCATTAGCAACTGTAGTCCGATTCGATGGATTCCATGCAATCTTGAGCTGCTTCATTAATCGTTGATATGGACCTGAAGATGTGCGTCGAAAATCTTGAACCTCTTAAAACTTCGGACGACAAAGGTGGCGCTTATGTTAAAAAAATGAAAAATAATATTATCTTCTATCCTCGTGTGTATGAAATGCTCGCTCTTAGTCCTATCTTCTTCGACCCTTTTACATTCTGAAGACTCCGTATGGTGTCTCGCCAATGGGGGCGTTATAGGCGGCAGAGAGACCCATGCCGAGAACGTCACGGGTCTGCTCAGGGTTGATGATGCCGTCGTCCAGGAGGCGTCCTGAAGAGACATAGGGGTGACCTTCCTTCTCGTACAGTTCAACAATGGGCTTCTTGAAGTCCTCCTCGGCCTTGGGGTCCCAGTCCTCGCCACGCTTCTTCATACCGTCACGCTTGACCTGGGCCAACACACCGGCGGCCTGCTCTCCACCCATGACAGAGATACGGGCGTTGGGCCACATCCACAGGAAGCGGGGCGAGTACGCACGACCGCACATGCCGTAGTTACCGGCACCGAACGAGCCTCCCAGAATGACAGTGAACTTAGGCACCTGTGCGCACGAGACGGCAGTGACCATCTTGGCACCGTTCTTGGCAATACCACCCTGCTCGGCAGACGAACCAACCATGAATCCGGTAATGTTCTGCAAGAAGACGAGGGGGATCTTACGCTGAGTGCAGAGCTGCACAAAGTGGGCCGACTTGAGAGCAGCCTCTGAGAACAAGATACCGTTGTTGGCAACGATACCGACGGGGTATCCGTGAATGTGGGCGAATCCAGTGACAACTGAGGTGCCGTAGTTCTCCTTGAACTCGCTGAACTTGGATCCATCGACAATACGAGAAATAACGTCCTTAACATCAAAGGACTTCTTCAAGTTGTCGCCGACAATGCCGCCCAACTCGGAAGCAGGGTACAAAGGCTCTTCGACCTTCTTCATGACCGACTAGTTCAGTTCATAACAATGGTAGAAACAATACAAAAAGTTAATATACCGATATCTGGACACATATTGTTTAGATCGGGAATCTCCCGTGTTGTTACCTGAGGCTTCTTCTCGTAGTTAAGGTTGCCAATGACACGGCGAGCAAGGACCAAGGCATGCTCATCATCGACAGCCAAGTGATCAGTGACACCAGAGACCTTGCAGTGCATGTCTCCGCCTCCCAAGTCCTCAGCCGAGACAACCTCTCCGGTGGCGGCCTTGACCAATGGAGGACCGGCCAAGAAAATGGTTCCCTGCTTCTGAACAATGATACTCTCATCGGCCATGGCGGGAACGTAAGCACCACCAGCAGTGCAGGAGCCCAAAACGACAGCAACCTGGGGGATACCAGCAGCAGACATGTTGGCCTGGTTGTAGAAAATGCGTCCAAAGTGCTCCTTGTCGGGGAAGACATCCAGCTGGCGAGGCAAGTTGGCTCCACCAGACTCGACGAGGTAGATGCAGGGCAAGCGGTTCTCTCTGGCGATTTCCTGAGCACGCAAGTGCTTCTTGACAGTGATGGGGTAGTACGTGCCTCCCTTGACGGTGGGGTCGTTGGCGACAATCATGCACTCAACTCCGTTGACGCGACCAATACCGGCAATGACACCTCCGGCAGGGACCTTGTCCTCGTACAGTTCATATCCAGCAAACTGTCCAATCTCCATGAAGGGCGAACCATTGTCCAACAGGCGGTCAATACTATTGTTTGGGATTATTTCGCATTAGAAAGATGGCCGAGGAAAGAAAAATGTAAACAACAACGGAGTGACAATGGCCAATAGCAATGCACCCCATCAAGAATACAGAGGCTTAATAAAGCAAACAGTTGTGCATAATCACAGGTGAACGTACCGGTCTCTGGGCAACAACTTGCCGCGGCTCAAATGTCTCTCTCTGGCAACCTCTCCACCACCTAGGAACAATCAAAAGTACAAACGTGGATCGGTGATGAAAAAAGTGTCAGAAAGAGTGCGATGAAGGGCTCGCTACATGGTGCCCACGGTTCAATTTTTCCCACGTTCCCCCACAGCTGGCCCAGGCTTGTAAAAATAAAAATTCCGTGAGCAGAAAAGCGGATCCATGAACATACCCAGCTTGATCTCTGCGACCTTGGCATTCATGTCATCCACAAGGGCCTGCATTCTAGCGGCATTTTCCTATTATTGATTCGGTAGAGATTAAGCGTATATGTGAGTGATCGATTCGCTTATTTTTTTTGATGGCCTCTCTTTTCAGGAACCCTTTGATTCAATCCACAGTGTTGTCTTGTCCCAAGTGAGGTACAGGGACCAACCCCACGCCTGTTGTTTTGTTTTTCTTCCTGGTTATACCTTGAACTGAGGCTTCTGGGTGTCAATGTTGTTGGGGAGGATGGTGCTCTGATCTTCATGGGCACGGTAGTAGGTTCTGATGATGCCGACAGCAGCGGAGGGGCGCATCAATCCGATGGAGCGCGACATGGCGGTCTGGGCCATGGCTCTAGCGACCATGGGGGCGGCCTTCTTGTAGAACATGCTCATGGTGGATGTGGTTGTGGATGAGTGGAGAAAAAAGAAGGAAAAGAGAGTGGGGAGAGATTTATTTTTTGGGATGAGATGGAGCAATCAAGGCATTCCCCCCCCCTCTTCGCTTTCTCTTCTTTGTCGCTTCCCCTCACTTCTGAGGAAACCCGTGGGAATAATTCAGATGATCACGTGATGTACCGATTTGCCAACATTGAACAAGCCACTCACCGGACTGAAGGTTGGCTGCAACGGGAAAAAAAAGAGTCGAGGTCGCCACTCACAACGTGCTTTGTTCTTCTCTCATTCCATTCCGAACAAGAAAGCAATGGCACCATTCACCAGGCTCGGGAGACTCGCTAGGACAGTGCAGTGCCTACACAGTCCGAGAACACTTTTGTCAATACCAACCAGGACATATCTCACCTCTTCCTTACATAGCCTGCAATCGCTCCCACTCGCCAGCACTCACCACCACTGGCGTTCAAGACTCGGCCGAGCATCCTTCACAACCTCATCACCCTGCCCTAAAAAATCGTCCGCAGATCAAGTCATCTTCCACAACCCCATGCTCAACAAGATGAAGCCCAAACTGCAGTCCATGCAAGAACTGCACGACAAGCTCCTCAAAGAGATCAACGGTCAGTCTGCCGAAGTCGAGGACCTTTCCCCCACCAAGTTCGCCGAAAAGACCAAGCAGCTTCACGATCTATCCCAGATCACCGACCGTTACGGCGAGGTCGAGTCCCTGATCCGCGATCTGTACTCACTCCAACAGATGCTGGAAGACCCAGCTACAAACCAGGACCAGGATCTGTTGGAGATGACACAGGAAGAGATCAAGTCGACGACAGAAGATATTATCGAAAAGGAGAAGGAACTGTTGCTGTCGATGCTGCCCACGGACACTGCAGACGAGGCGAACGCGATTCTTGAAATCAGGGCTGGCACAGGTGGTGACGAGGCTGGGTTATTTGCAGCGGATGTACTGAGAATGTACGAGCGGTTCGCGGAACGACAGCGGTGGAAGTGGGACGAGATTGCCAAGACTCATGATGGCCTCGGCGCTATAAAGGTATTAAAACATGTGTTTTGGATTTATTTTATTGTTTTCATTTACTGAAAGGAGTATTGAAAGTAAAATCTTTCTAACCACGATCCCATCCTTCTTATGTCCACTTAAATAGGATGCTACCATTGCGATCACAGGACACAACGTATTCGGTCAACTCAAGTTCGAGTCCGGCGTGCATCGTGTGCAGCGTGTTCCTGCGACCGAGACCCAAGGTCGCATCCACACCTCAACGATCACGGTGGCGATCATGCCCCAGCCGACCGATGTCCAGGTCCACATTGCCGACTCTGACGTCCGTGTTGATGTCTTCCGCGCCTCCGGATCGGGCGGCCAAAAAGTCAATACGACCGATTCTGCGATCCGTCTGACCCATTTGCCTACAGGGATCGTGGTCGCCATCCAGGACGAGCGTTCGAACCAAAAGAACCGTGCCAAGGCGTTTACCATCCTGCGGGCGAAACTGTTTGACCTCGAGAGAGAAAAGCTGGCAAACGAGCGGAGGGATAAGAGACGTGCACAGGTCGGCTCAGGATCGCGATCGGAAAAGATCAGGACCTACAATTACCCACAGGTAACGACATCACTGCCCTTGAACTGAAGTTGTACTTTTTCAGTTTGCTTGGACTTGATTTTCTAACGTTTTGCTACGTTTTTTTTTTGTTTCTTTCTTGACCCCATAGAATCGCGTCACAGACCACAGAATCAACAAGACCCTGCACGAGCTCGAGTCAGTCCTCGACGGCGAGTCTCTTCCAGAATTCATCCAAGCCTTGCGTGTTGAGGAGCAGACAGATATGCTGATGGCTATGAACGACGAAGAATAACAGCCACAATACCATCATCTTTTTAGAATGTACTATACACAATTTTATCCACAAAAAAAAAAAAAAAAAAAAAAAAAAAAAGCATTGTTTAATCAAAAAGCGACTCGTCCTGTGCTGTGCCTACAGGCACCATCTAGTACTTGTAGAAACCACGGCCAGCCTTCTTGCCGACCCAGCCAGCATCAACCATCTTGCCCAAAAGAACACTAGGTCTGTACTTGGTGTCGCCCAACTGCTCGTGGAGGACCTTCATGATGGACAAACAGGTATCCAAACCAATGAAATCAGCCAAGGTCAAGGGACCCATGGGCATGTTGGTTCCGAGCTTCATGGTGGTGTCAATGTCCTCCTTGGAAGCGATACCCTATAGCAGTTCATGGAAAAATAAAATAGTTAGACGGTCGTGGTAGTTTCTCCAGAGTCTTGCTCGTAGTGGAGAAAGACAAACTTACAGTCTCGTAGGCGATGATGGCCTCGTTGATGTAGGGCATCAAAAGACGGTTGGCAACAAAGCCGGGAACATCCTGGGAGAGAGTGCAGGTCTTGCCCATGGCGACAGCCAAGTCCTGAGTGGTCTTGAGGACCTTGTCCGAGGTGGCAAGACCAGGGATGATCTCGACCAGCTTCATGACGGGGACGGGGTTCATGAAGTGCATACCGATAACCTGCTCCTCACGGCCCTTGGCAGCGGCAGCAATCTTGGTGATGCTGATGGAAGAAGTGTTGGAGGCCAGGATGGCGTGGGCAGGGGTGGCCTGGGCCAGGTCGCGGAAGAGAGTGGCTTTGAGGGCAGGGTTCTCGGAGACGGCCTCGATCACAAAGTCAACGTCGCCAAAGTCAGCCATCTTCTGGGTGGTCTTGACGCGGGAGCGAGTCTCGTCAGCCTGAGCCTCGGTCAAGCGGCCCTTGGCGATATCCTTCTTAAGCAATGAGTCTGCACAGGTTGAGATCGACGGTTGAAATAACAAAAAAAGGGTTGGAGAGTGAGTCTCGAAGGTCTATCTTCTGCACAATTGGCCTGAAAAATTGAAAATTGTATTCCGACTGTTCCGAGGCTAAAATTGATTTATTTTTCCCACGGCTCCCCGAGGGATCTGTTGCCTGCGCCTGTGCCTGTGCCTGTAAGTTGTGTCTCTGTGTCCATCCTGAGTGAAGCTTCCTTGATGAGAGTGTCGTTCTACGAGTGGCTATATCTCCATGAACAACTCGTTTCAAGACGTCCTTACCCATGAACTTGAGACCCTTGTTGAGCTGGTTCTCGTTCGAGTCCAACAACAGGACGGGGAGCTTGGAGACATTGGCAGCAACAAGAGCAATTCCCAAACCCTATGAACATGGAACGTAAAGATGAGTCCCAAGTTAGATGCGAAATGCAGGTTTGATGGCATCGAAATCTACTTTTGGCAATGGCATCAGTTGTGGCTACCATCTGTCCAGCGCCGATGACTCCGACTCTCTTGACGCCATGCTAAAGCCACACGAAAGACGCGAAAACGTGTTAGTTGTGTACAGTGCTTGCTAGATGCTCCATGCAAGTCTGGGTCAATGGCCTAGGCAGCATTGCAATACCAAGTTGGCGCTGGAGGAGTGGAAAGACTATCAGGGGAACAAGTTGGAAGGAAAAGGGACGCCATGTGTATATCGAAGGTTAGTGGGATGTGGATGTGAATGAGAGATCATCCATGATCTGATCAGGTAGTCATTTCACGGCAACTGGGCTGACCTTGACGCTCCAGTGGGAAGCGCGGGAGGCAGCACGGGCAATAGCAAAGACCATGTTGGATAGTGAGGGAGGGGAAGGGAGGAGTGAGTGGAGAAGAAAGAAGAAAAGACGAACGAGATTTTTATTTTTTTTATTTTTGGGTTACATTTGGTGAGACGTGAATTGGAGGACAGATCCAACCGCGTTTATTATGATAATGATCTACTATTACTTTTTTTGTTGTGTATATTGCTATTATTTTTTTTGTGCTCGCGTTGGTCCATAGTTGGGAAGCTGCACTTCTTTCTGTGCCCATAGCTGGCTAGACATGTTTGCTTCCGCCAGTCGGCTTAGAGATCGACGCATACCCCCCTTTCCCGTGGATGGTCCCGCAAAAAGAGCACACACACAAAACGCCCGACATCCGCTTGCGGTTTGGTTCCTAGTTGTCGTCTCCTCCAAACGGATCATCGTCGCCTTCTAGAGCACCTGCATTAACCTGGTGATATATTCGTGGCAGAAAATTGAACAGAATGAAGGGATGATGTTAGTGCGTGTTTGCTACTGTTCCAAGAGATCAGTATACCAATTCCGAACCATGTGCACCCATGGGGTCACATACTCATACATACTCCACTTTTGTTTCTTCTTCTGCAGTACCCCCCTAAACAAACCCCCAAAGTAAACTATTCACTTACCCATGCAGTAAGATCATCCATGCTCTTTTTCGCCGCCAGCAAATGCTCCTTGCTTGGCTGCATCTTGGCCCCTCCTGCTGCCGCAGCCACCAGTGGGCCTTCGCCACCGAGTTTGAGACTCGCAAACTGGTTGAGCATGGTGAGCGACTTGCGGTACCTAAGTGCCTTTCGCTCCAGGCTGGCCATCTCGGCCGTCTCGGGGTCCTTTGTAGGGGAGGTGTCGTCGTCTTCGTCTTCGTCTGAATCTCCAAAGTCGCTGTCGTCGTCGTTATGATGGCGGGTCTCCAGAGTCTCGCAAAAGGAGATGGTGCGGCCCTTGCCAATGTTGGTCAAGCCTGAAACGGGGTTCTCGGATACGAGTGCCATTGGTGATATGAATGTATATGTGTGAATGTTGGGCGTGAAGTGTGTGGTCGTGGGTAAGAATGTGGTTTTGAAATTGTCCTGCGTGATTTGGAGATGTGCGGGTGCGTATGGCGGGAGAAGACAAAGTCGTTGTCCGGTCAACATAACAGTGGTCAGGGGATGAAAGATGAAAGAAGTAAAAAAAGTCAGATGTTAGCGAGTTGGTCACACACCTCCACATTCCTTGCGGAAAGAAAAAAAGCGCGCGAAAGCAAAGCGTATCACAAACCATGGCCATCAAGTGCGCAGGCACATACCTTTTTTTTTCTATTCAAACGACAGAGGCAGAGCGTGGAAGAAAAATTATCCTTGAGGTGTCGTTATCAGCAGGCTGTGTTGGTCAGGTCGTTATACAATGAATAGGGTATATGGTGTAAAAAAAGCACCTCCTGAAAAGTGGAAAGATGGAAAAAGATGTTGGTCTTGAGGAAGTTCGTTATTCATAAATCGCTGGCGAGATGAGGCACCTGAGGGGAGGAGTGGGATCTTACGAGTTTTGCAGAATAGAAATGAGCAAAGAAAGACTTGGAGGACCAGGACAGGTAGGGAGTGGTGGTTTGTTTAAGCGGTGAGAGAGAAGAAGAAAGAAAAAAAATGTCCGCTGTGGAAAAATGGGGGAGTACGATAAAGGCGCAAAGACGAGGGACTGGAATGGGGGTTAAGGATGAAGGGGATGGATCGGTAAAGGTGGGGTTGAGAGGAGAGAGGAAAGAATAGGAGGGGAACTAGGAGTGGAAGAAGAAGTAGAAGAACAGGAAGAAGAGAAGCGAAGAGACGAGTGAGGAGACAACAACAAAAAGAAAGGAAGAAAGGAAGACAAAAATGTGCAAAGACATACTATGCTTTTATACGCAGAATGATGGTCCATCCCTGATTTCCTTTGTTCTTCTTCTTTCTTCTTTTTCTCTTCCTGTCCTGCTCCAGAAGGTGGACGGGAAGGAAGAAGAAGGAGCATGGGGTGGGACGGAGCGAGGCGTGGATGGATGGATGACCCTTGATTTGGACCATTACTGTACTGTACTGCAGCTGTACCCTTATCGAACGAAGAAAAAAAAGGGCTGCCTGATCCATGATGGCCAGGTCTGTCCAGGGCCAATGGAGCTATACAAGTGGGTAAGGGAAGACAGGCGCTGAGCTTGCTTACCTTGCAATGCAAAACACCATTGAGCATTGAGCAAGTAAGTACCTTGATGAAATACAAGGACACATCGTCATTCTGGGTAGACAACATTGTGTAGTCAGTGAAGATAATAGAGAAAAAAAAAAGTCAGGGTCAAAGACCTTCTTCCTTTGACCTTGTGATTTTAGTGTCCATGCCCCATTAGATACAGCTCCGTTCTCATCGAGTTTTTTTTTTTTTTTTTTTGAAGGAAGGAAGGAAGGGGAGGGGGAGGAGGGGAGGAGAGGAGTTGGCATGTAATATCCGGTGTCTGGATAATCACTTTCGCATGAACATCCTATAACTACTTTGTAGAACGAGGCTGAAGGAGAGGGAGAAAGAGGAGGGAGCGTGAGCAGAACTTGACCGGACACCCATGTTTGTTCAGTGCGAATTGCAAACTTCGTCCATGCATTTTTTCTCTCTTTCTCTCTCGCTCTCTCTGTCTGCCTATATGTGCGGAGTGTGCCCTAGCCATCATGTGTTGGTTGACGAGTTTGTCATTATGCAAATGGGAAACAACATCTCGTTCCTTTCCAAGTTTGCATAGGACATGCACAGGAATGCATTCCTGTGTATGAAAGCTAGGGGTTCAATGGATATGTCAGGTCCACGATCACATCTTCAAATATGCAAGCGAGTTGGTGGCAACATGCTTTTTCCTCATCAGTGAAACCAGACCAATGGGGTGGTCTATGCGAGATATATTGGACGCGTGAATCTACACACACTCACAGCAGAGTTTCGGGGAGCTCATCGCAAACCAAGGAATGCAAAGCGAGAGTGGATGGCATAAAGTGAACGAGGGCCATGGGCTTATTCCGTTGCATGCTACTTGGTTTTACCATGTGTGACACTGCCGCTATACCCATCCATGAGTGGCGTGAATGTTTCCCCCCCCCCCTACCTGTTTTGAGAGATAACGATGAAGATATTTGTATTTTTGCAAAAGAGTATGGACTGAGAAGTGAGAGGGAGAGGGAGAGGGAGCACGCGCACTCTTCAGTGCATCTATGTTTGTAGTCTTTCGTCAGCCTTTTCTCTTTCCTGTTTTTTGTGTTCACAGCATCAATACAGGACAAACGTTTTCTCAAAATGACTTGTGCTCTAAATCCAATTCAAAGGCCAAATCATTTCACATATCAGAGTCCGAGAAATATGTCGTTGGCTTGTGATAATTGGGCACACCTGCATGTTATTGTTCCTTTTTAAGGACGTGAGGTCGAAACAAAATACCCACCGCACAGGCTATCTTTTTTTCTTTCTTTCACTAGGACCCTTGCTTTTTCCTTCAACAGCAAAAGATGTTAACAATACTAAATTCAGACTAAATAGACCTCGCTGATCGTTGATCGCAGGGGACGTCTGAACTATGAATCAGAAAGCGTCAACTTCTCAAGCACGAGATGTTTTTTTTTTGTCAGTTAGCCATTGGCAGTAGGCTGGCTGAATGGATGGACCTTTTGATCGCCTCCGTGAAGAAGAAGCATGTGTTGGCCAGTTGTGTTACTTCAAATGGTATAAAGCCACCACAGAGAGTAACAATTATTGTCGAGATTCAATCAGAGGCGTCCATAGGGCCGTTGAATGACCTCCCTTTGGATGGATTGGGGAGCGATTTGGACTGGAAAACTCAAAATGCATGTGCTCAGATGCAGGGAACTAACTTCAAATTTCCAGGGTGCACCCAACCACACAACGGAACACGCTCATTCCAAGCCTTGCCAGTCCCAAGAAGCAATCGCCACGGACACTATTGGACGGGAGGACGATCCTTTGTTTTCTCCATTGTCCAGGAACACGCTATGACACATGAATGTTGCTCGAGCAAAGACCGTCCGTAGCCCATGGCGGGAAAGGATGTCTACATATATTCTCAAACATAACATAACACGTTAGTCATTGCTTCATGGTTCCAACGTACAACATCAGATCTGGGAAACTATATAGATGCCCAGTACCTCCTCGTTGCAGCATTATTTTCTTTCCAAAAAAAACACATCATCATACCCTTCCTTGGACGTAAGTACACCGTTGTGCTCAATCTGTTCTATCGACTTGCTTATCCATGCTATGGAGTATGTTCAGTTTTGCTATTCCTCTCACTCTTGGCTTCGTTGATGTGTTTTTTTACGCTTGATTTGGTTTTGCTGTTGTATTATGTCACCGATGGGTTCAAGCCTTCAACAATCGGATCCACTTTTTTGAGAGCAAATATTGGGTCCACGCCCATTAGTGCTTTACATTTTCATCCGCCATCATGAGACTCGACAAAGCATCGAGTTGTTTACTTTCAAGGACTGTGTGAAAGGCACTGTTCGATATTTGGCACCCTAGTTGCTTTAGTGTGGTTGTGACAACAGGAAAGATACGCAAGTAATGACTGGCAAGGAAGGATTATGTGCATATGAACGGGCAAGTGGACGAGCCACACCACATGGCAACGAGCTGACACGAGTAAGAGCGAGTTAATAAAAGAAAGATGAGCTGTCTACACAAAGTAGCTGGGCTAGGTGAGTCCGAAGCCGAATAGGGTCGAAGTTCATTTTCTCACGTTGGCCTCCTGTGTCCGCACCGTGTTTTTTTGGTATTCTTGTTTGGTATAAGAAATGCACGAGATGGGCATGGCCATTAGATTACCATCTCAGAGATACCAAGGCTGGTTCGGTCGCATGCGTATCCTTTTGAGGAGGTGGATGGTGCGCACATTGCCACCTCCCTTGCTCTGCTTACTTACTTTACTACTTTACTTTGTATCTCGTTCTCGCCGTCTTTCATTTTCTTTTTCTTTTTTTTCTTCATCTCTCACATCAACTCCATCCTCCCTAATACTTTTGGCTTTCACTTTTTAATGACCTTTGGTCACTCTTTAAAGATCATCCTCTCCCACTCCCATCCCCAGCACTCTTCATAGAAACCAACAACAACATTCGCTACTGAGGTAATAAGACCATCCATCCTATCCACCACTCTCTCTCTGTCCGCCCCCTGCAACCAACCAAAGATACGCTTCGGCCACTTTTTTTGGGAAATAGTTTCATTACTACCCCACGCACACGAACACACTCCTCACCCTCACACTCTCACTCACATTCACACACACGCACACACACACACACACACACTCACTCACTCACACACTCGCATACACACATATTCACCCTCGATAATTCATCTTTTCTCGTTCACTCCACCCACTCGACTCACTCACCCAAGGAAAAAGCATTGTCAATCATCCATCCCTCCTTCCTTCTGTCCTTCTTTCCTTCGTCTCCTTCGTCTCCTTCGTCTTCACTCCCTCTTTCTTCTTTCCCCCTCTGCTATTTGTCCCCTAGCCATCGTTCTTTTCTTGTTTTTTTTTTTTTTTTTTTTTTTTTTTTGCACACGTATCTTCATTTGCACTCACTCACCCACCCATCCGCTATTCACGCTCTACCCTTGTCTTGATACCTGCCATAACGACCATCTCACTCCATCTTCCTTTACACTACTTTTCTTCTTTCTCTTCTATATCGTTTCTTTCCTATCACAAGACACGCCATTTTCGACCCACCCAACAGAAAGAAAGAAGTTCCATTCCATGACCTACTCACAGCATCACCATCATTCTGAATCCTCGGCCCCTGAGAAGATTCGCCAGGAAACAACGACCACGACTATTTCATCCACCACCACAACAACCGCCTCGACCATGCCACTCACCTCGGACTCGGAGCCGACTTACAGCTCCAACAAGGCGCACTACCGTCCCAACAATATGGGCAAGAGCAATGTCGATCACCACCACAGAATCAGCACAGCTGATGTCGACCTTGGCCAGAAGCAGCACCTCAACACCAGCGCCAGCAATGGGCGTTCCTCGTCCCTCTCCTCAACGTCCTCCAATGGGCTGAATGGCAGCCCCAAAAGCAACCTTCAACCAAAACAACAGCCTGGGCTTCATACCCTCCCCAACAGCTCCAGCTCGAATGTTTCGACCCAGGGACGACAGTCGTATCCTCCTTCCAGTAGTGGCAACCGAGCCAACCGAGACCCAAACGACTACTCGAACGGTGCGCATAGCTGGCCTATTCTCTTTGCGGTGGTGCCGCCCCTAGGCGCACTTGTCTTTGGCAAGTCGGACATCTGGAGCGACATCTTGACCTTGGCTCTGATTGCCTTCTTCCTCTACAACATCATCAAAGGTATGTTTTATGCATGGACACATCGTCCATCATCTCGTGGACCCAATCTATCTATTCTCTCATATCTATACACGCTCTTCTTTTATGCGTCTTCCGACATGTTAATGGGTGTTCCTGAGTTGTGGTTGTTGTGGTTATTGTTGTGGTTGTTGTGGTTATTGTTGTGGTTGTTGTCGTTCTTTCCTTCTTGGCCTGGCTCTTGGCCTGGCTCTTGCGTAGGGACAATACAGTTCATATTGCACTGGCCAGCTGTTTGGGCCACTCGCAATGAAGGACATAGGGTGGGGGGTATGTGTGTCTTTGTTGTTATTTGTTGCTGGTTTCCCTTCTTGTGCGATGCTCACTTTCACAAGGCAAAACAGGAGGAAAAAACAACTTCAGCAACGAAAGTTGGTTACCTGTGTGTACTAGAAGAGACTGTGAGCCATTCTTTGGTTGTGTGTTCATGTTCTTGTTGATGTTGACGTTGATGCTGATATTGGCCAGTTAGTGAGATGGCATTGAACAGGGCATCTCCTTTTTACGAGGAACATGTGGATAGCCATGAACTTCTTTTTGTTTTTGCATTACTGATGATAACCTTGTCTGCATGCTGAAATATGATAGTGCCCTGGGAACTGTACTACGCTGCTAGGACCAGGAGAATCCTCTTGTCGTCGGTCAGCGCCAATGCACCCGTGGACCCAGTGCTGGAAAAGAGGCGACAGAACGCTGCGACCAGTCTTCGTCGCCAAGAGATCTTCTCGCTGTTATTCGTGCTCGCATCACCGTTCCTCGGCGGATACACTCTCCAGTATCTCAAGACGTTCTTCTCGTCATACGAGGATTACTTATCGGCCCTGAATATCGAGCTGTTTATCATTGCCTCTGGCATTCGACCTTTGACCCACCTTGTCAGCTTGCTCAAGGCACGTGCCCTACATCTCCAGGAGCAGGTTCACTACCCCGATACCGAAGTCGAGAACCTCCGACGCAAAGTCGCCGCCATTGAGGGTGAACTCACTCAGCTCCGTCGCGCTTTTGCCACCAAACGTGAAGTGCTTCAGGTGCAAGACAATGTCGAGCCTACACTCCATCAACTGACCAAGCAAATCAAACGCCACGACAAGAAGGAAACCATGCTTCGCTCCTACACCGAAGAGCGCTTCGCTGCCGTAGACGAGAAGTTGCGCGAATACGACACCCTCTTGGCCTACCGTCTAACAGAGGAGCAGCATCGGACCAGTGGACTGTTGTTCTTGCCGCTGAACATCATTGTGGCCATGATAGGCTACTGCACCTTCTTCCTGCCTTCACGTCTGACGGGTGGCAAGCAGCAGCCCATGCTCAAGAGTGCTCCAACGCCAGCGGCCATCGGTGATGTCTCTAGTGACCATCTGCTCCATGCTGGCCCCAACAAGAATATCCCCGGACGTCCTCTACACAACGCCACTCGAGAAACTCGTGTGTATTAATCGTTCTCATATACCACGTCCACTTTTTTCTTTCTCATTCGTCTTTTTTGGATGGGTGAAGAGATCATGTCAATATCTAACGAACTTCACAAGAACAACCAATTATGTAGTCATACTCACATCTCTCTTACGATAACAAAACAGCACCACATACATACCTGAATAGTAAAAATAACAACGACAACAACAACAAAAGAAAAGAAAAGAAAAGACACTCATCGAGCGCGTCTCCAATGTACAAGTGTTTATGCGACGATGCGCTTGTTTACTCAAACGATCCAAATGCGAGCATGGGTACTCGTTGTGGCGAGCATGGATAGCATTTCCGTTCGAAAAGTGTGCATAGTGCATGGTTGCTTCGGGTTATAGCGTACTTTTATGTCCTTGTTCTTTATCCCACGATCACTCCTGAACTCAATTTTGCATAACGCATGTTTTCTGGCCACTTGGTTGTGCCGTATGTATTTGCAGGCAGAGTCAGTACTTTCCACCGCCAACGAACATAGTGAAGGAAATGATCGCATTATTTACAACGCTCTATCAGAGCTGGAGAGAAATACGATTACAATATGAACGACCAACTCTTTTAACGCCAATGCGTTGAGTGTAATATTTGGATATTGCGCAAAAATTTCACTGCTGGCGCTGCACGTGACTTTAATTTTTTTCTTTCGGTATTTGATGTCCAAGTCGCTGCAGCCTTTGCACGGCCTTTCTCCCTCATCTCAATTTCTTGGTAATTCAGAGGGGAGCGCAAGAAATTTCACAAAGCGGAGGATCCATGGATGCGTTTGGTCACAAGGACACCCATCCATCGATCCATCGATACAATCAACGGAACACGATCGAGCAGGAGGGCGTATTACGACACATCCATGGATCAACAACCACCATGGCACTTTTTTTCAACAGCCGGGCAACATCCAGCAATGGCATTCATTCAACCTGACACTCGATTACATGAAAAAGCTCTGCATGGAAAATCCATAGAAAATCTTCTGAAGGTGGCTCGGAATGATTTCTCTAGGAAGCCTATTCGACATGGTCGCAGCATGAAGTATCATCGATACCCAATCAAAGACATCAATGAGCAGAGAAAGCATGCCTTTCGAAAATAGTAGGCGATCAGCCCAAAGTCAACATCAATCGTTCAACAACTGGGAGCAAATAGAGCAAAGGAAGCGTTGCAACCGTGGTGTTCGTGGCACCGTTACTCGGATACGACTCTCTAAGACCAATCAGGGATCGCAAGCGCAACACTACTCGGCAACCAATCGTTGACATCCAATAAGCAGGACACTACGCATGCAGGAATTGATCACACAGCAAAGTGGTTTTGTCCATTGGGACTAACGGACATCTATCTTCTTTTTGTTCAATCTACTTGGGAAATCAACAGACCATGAAGCACAACAACCAATTGCCCGGAGAGGTGCGTATTTTTGCTACAACAGCAACAACAAACAGTCAAAGGAAAGGGATCCAGAGCGATTGAAACCAAGGCAGGAAACAAACCTGAGGCTGCAAGCTTTTTTTTCTTTGGACGGATGCAGCCAGTGATGACTATGTAAAGTTGATCTGGACACAGAGATCAATCAGCAAAGAAAACACTGAGCATACTCTCCAGAGACATGCAAGCTGATAGCCCGAGGGAGTTTTATAAGTTCTTGTTTCTCCGTTTTCGCCTGGATCCCTGTCCAAAGACATCAATTTTATCATGGCCTTACAAGAACAGCAAAACGGAAAGAACAAAGCCCATTAACGCAACCGTACGTTACCTCATAACCCCTAATAGCACTTCCGTAAGGACTGGCAGTCGCGCGTCAAGACCTGGTTGGACCAGGCCGGTCGCAAGAAGTCCCGCCGTATCGCGCGTGTCCAGAAGGCTGCCCGTATTGCCCCTCGCCCCGTTGATGGCTTGATCCGCCCTGCCGTCCGTTGCCCCACCGTCAAGTACAACACCAAGCTCCGTGCTGGTCGTGGCTTCACCCTCGAGGAGCTCAAGGTACATATCTCTGCATGGAGCGCACCTTGTCGATCGACCGACAAGAGAATACCGGGGGAGCTCAAGAACGCTTGGACATATGCAGGAATCGCAACCGAAGGAAACTTGTCTCTATTGACCTGTTCATTTTCAAGCGGACGCTTTCAAGCTATACGATTTATATACCGGACAAAACAACACCATGGAACAAGATGATCGACAAGGATTACTTGAAATATTTCATCTCTTGGAAAAGAAAGAGAGAGAGAGAGAGCAAAACCGCATAGAGCCAAGAGATCTAACCAAAAACCGTGTACTTTCTTTTCTAGGGTGCTGGCATCCGCCGCAAGGAGGCCCTCTCCATCGGTGTCTCTGTTGACCACCGCCGCCGCAACAAGTCTGAGGAGTCTCTCCAGCTCAACGTCCAGCGCCTCAAGGCCTACAAGAGCAAGTTGATTGTCTTCCCCCGCAAGGCTGGCAAGGCCAAGGCTGGTGATGCCGAGGCCACCGAGCTCTCTGCTGCCACTCAGTTGACCGGCGCTCTTTTCCCCGTCACCCAGGCTTGGGGCAAGGAGAAGGCTCGCAAGATCACTGAGGAGGAGAAGAACAACTCTGCCTACGAGCAGCACCGCAAGGCTCGCTCCGTTGCCCGTCTTCACGGCATCCGCGAGGCTCGCCGCAAGGCCAAGGAGGAGGAGGAGGCCAACAAGAAGAAGTAAATTGTTGCTTGCTATACTTGAGTCTCTCTTATCTTTTGATATTAAAAGCGCATCTTCTGGTCAAACAAATGAAGAAATATACACCAAAAACAACGTAGTGTGGTTTATTGATGTAGGTGTGTAGAAAAGTGTGAGGACAGGGGCCTTGTGGCCTTTGGTCTGCCCACCAACTATTTTGGCAACGTGGGATCTGATAAAGAAGAAGGAAGAAAAAAATTGGACATGTGCGTGATTTTTTTTTCCTGCATTGGTGACAGAAAAGGGGTGGTGGGTGCCCAATGCAAAGCAGCGCATACAAAGCCAAATGAGCTTGTTCATGCTCTTTTTTATTCATGCTCTTTGTTCTTTCCCGCATGGGCATGATAGCGCACAAGGTACATGGTACAAGGGTGTGTTTGACAGTCTTGCAGTGACCTAGGAAGTGAAGGGAAAGGAAGGAGGTAGGAGGCGCCATTTTTTCTTGCTTTTCTTTCCCCTGATGACGACGATGGAAGAGGTTGGTCTATCACGTTTTCAGAATGATGCGCCCATCGATCACCTATTATGTAAGGCACTGTGCACAGCCAGATGCCCCAGATCGGACACTTTCGCAAACAACGGATTGTTGCCTCTTTCCTCTTTCCTCTTTCCTCTTTCCTCTTTCCTCTTCCTCTCACCTCTGTCTCTTGCCTTTTGCCTCTTGCGTGCTCCCATTCCATTCCAAAGCTCCTCTTTTGCCTTGTTTGGCAACGAACAAGGTTTCCCACATCTCACAACTCTCTTTTTTTTTTTTTTTTTTTTTTTTTTTTCCTTGTGGTCTTTGACCGTGCCTGTATGCTTGCTTGCTTGCTTACTGACTTCTCCTTCACCCGCTCTACCGTCTTGTTTCCTTCGATCCAAACGCAAGCCAACCAAGCCAAAAACTGCCAAAGCAACGCTCTCCTCTCCATCCATCTCAGTTCTCGTTCTTTTTTGCTTGGTGGTTTGTTTGGTTTGCTGTTTGTTTGTTTGGTCGATTCGCCCACTGTTGTCCTTTTTTGAACTCTTTTTTTGTTGTCTTTTCGTTCTCCCACCGCCCCACTCCTTTTTGTCTCAGTTCCATTTCGACAAGCTCATACATCCAGTTCAATCCCATCCAACAGGAACAAGACCCATTAAACGGCTTTGCATTGTCCATTCATTCCTACCTGACCAAAATATCCCCTTCTCCACCAAGCCAGGAGAAAAAAAACCTAACCCTTTGTCATGGCTCACAGGGACAGGGACCACAGGAACGAGCCTGCAGCAGACCCTCGTCAGGTTGCAAACGCAATCAGGACACGCACCAACAGGCCCTACTCCTCCCCCTCCGTGCCAACCGCCAACTCTCTCCAGGGCATGACCAACACAACCCCAACCCCTGCCGCCTCCTCCTCCCAGAACACTCCTCCAGGATCAGCCGCTTCTTCTATCCGCACGCGGAGACCGCCCAATGCAGTCTTGACTGGCGCAGGTAGCACAGCAGGAACAGGCGGTGCAATCCGATCAGCGACCACGCGGCCAAAGACCGCCTATCAGGCCGTCACCTGGAAAGAGAACCTGGACGCGTTCAACAGGCGGCTCCGGCGTGGAAGTCTCAGTCTCGACGCAACCGCACAGGAAGAAGAGTTTGCTTCGCAGACCATGGCTCGAGCCAAGGCTCAACAACAAGCACAGTATCACCATGATCAAGGTACAAACAAGCACACAGTTTGCCTGTGCCCTAATGGACCTTGCAAAAACAAACAAAAAAAAAAATGGTGCAAGGATGTGTGTGTGCTTTATGTACCCAGTTCTTATGACGCTGACCTTGGTCACATTGTCTTTCCGATAAAACTTTGGGGGGTGGTGCTGGTCTTTGATAGGAAACTATAATGGAGAAAACGAGCAGACAAGTCTATTGGGCGACCCTTCCTCCAAATCCCTCGGATCCTCCTTTTCGAATGGCAAAGCATATGGAGCGACAGGTCTACCCAAAGGAGACGCCCCAGAACATCACCACAACCACTCTCAGCACCATCAACAGCCACAACAAGAACAGCAAGACGGATCTTCGTATGAACCAGTCTTCCCCACCCAATTGAACCCAGCCCTCGCCACCACGAAGTCCTCAAAGCTTGGCGTCTTTTCGGGCGTCTTTATACCCTGTGTCCTCAGCATCTGGGGCATTATCTTGTTCCTGCGTTTTGGTTTCATTATCGGACAAGCCGGCGTCCTGGGCACGATGGGCATGTTTGTGATCGGCTATGCGATCAATATTCTGACAACGTTCTCGCTCAGTGCCGTGAGTACCAACGGAACTGTTCGAGGTAGGAAAAGAAAGAAGCTTTTTCTTTTGGTCTCTTTTATTTTTTCTTCATCAGTTTACTGCGACGGTAGTGCAGGTGATTGATAGAACACTAACAAATCGCCTTTCTTCTACTATTCATGTGTGCGCGTTATGCATGGGCACAGGTGGAGGGCCGTACTATCTCGTCTCTCGCAGTCTAGGGCCCGAGTTTGGTGGAAGCATCGGCGTGATCTACTTTTTCGGGACAGTCATTGGATGTGGCATGAACGTCCTTGGTTTTGTGGAGCCTCTAATGTCCAATTTTGGCGAGTCATCCGGGACAGTCTACAGAGTGCTGCCTGAAGGAGCTGTAAGAGGAACTTTTTTTTTTTTTATTATTATACTTTTAAAGTGATGTTGTTGTTGGGAGAACTGACCTCTTTCTTTTATATGTGTGTGCTTTGTAGGTCTGGGGATTCATTTACGGAACGATTCTGCTGGTTCTGTGTACACTCGTCTGCCTTGTTGGCTCCAAGGTAAAAACATCTTCAATTGAAAGCAAGCAAGCTTACTTTCACTCAAGGGCCTTCGACTAATAATCTTGCTTATTTTTAATAGCTATTCTCTCGTGCATCACTGGTGTTGGCAGTCATTATTCTGCTGTCGACCTTGTCCATTTTTGTATCGTTTGCCACCATGCCTGCATTTTCGATCCCGGAGCGCAACATTGAGTACACTGGTTGGTCGTGGGAGACATTGCAGGAGAACATGTGGCCTGCGTTCACGGTCACGACTGGGCCCGATGGGTCCAAAGAGAGCTTTCAGACCGTTTTTGGAGTGCTTTTCCCAGCCTGTATTGGCATTCTTGCAGGTAAAGCGAGATAATATATTTTTCGCCGCTTTCTTGCTAACTATCAGAAATATGATTCTAACTTGTATGGTACTTCTTCCAGGTGCATCGATGTCTGGAGATTTGGAGGATCCAAGCAAGTCGATCCCGAGTGGAACTCTGTGGGCTGTGGGAACCACTTTCTGCGCTTACACTTGTATCGTTATTCTCATGGGAGGTTCCATCTCGAGAAGCACCATGTATACAGATCTGAGTGTATTGCAAGATGTAAGTCACGACCTCTAGGCTCGAATAATACCATCACAAAGTACTGATTGCAAAAAGCCGGGCTCAATCGTCTAACAGTTTACCTCGTTGCTACTATCGTAGATCTCAATATCGCCACTGTTTATTGCATCCGGAGCCCTGGCTGCCTCAGTATTTGCAACTCTTGGATCTGTGATTGGTGCGGCCAAAATTCTTCAGGCCATTGCTCGCGACAATCTGCTGCCAGTGCTTTCGATCTTTGGCCAGGGCACTCCCAGGACAGATGAGCCAACGTTGGCCGTGCTGTTGACCTATATTCTGTGCCAGTTCTGCCTCTTCTTGACCGACATGAACTCGATCGCCACCTTTGTGTCCATGATCACACTCTTGACCTTCTTGATCATCAACCTCGCCTGTTTCCTGCTCAAGATTGGATCCGCACCCAACTTTCGTCCCAGTTTCCGGTTCTTTCACTGGTGGACAGCCTTTACGGGCATGGTTCTCTGTGCTATCGTGATGGGCTTTGTGGACCTGGGTAAGAGTCTGCTGAGCGGTCTCATGGTCGCAGTTATTTTTGTCTGGATCCACTACTGGTCGCCACCAAAGCGATGGGGCGATGTGACCCAGAGCTTGATCTATCACCAGGTGCGCAAGTACCTGCTCCGACTGGATTCCCGCAAAGAGCACGTCAAGTTCTGGCGACCCCAGATTTTACTCCTGGTGCATCACCCACGTTCCGAGTACCACTTGATTCAGTTCTGCAACCACTTGAAGAAGGGGGCTCTATACGTGCTTGGCCACGTTATCCAAGGCGACCTGCGAGACGTTTTGCAGGAATACAGGCGGCAGCAGGTCAACTGGCTCAAGTTTGTAGATGTACTGCAGATCAAGGCCTTTGTGAACCTCAGCGTTGCCGACAGTATCTGTATAGGAGCGAGGAACTTGCTGATCGGAACGGGACTTGGAGGAATGAGGCCCAATATCGTTGTCATGGGATCATTTAACCTTCAGCGATACCTTCAGGAAATGGAGCTACAGCAGTCGACTGATCAACGCCCTCTATCGCCATTTTTGGGTAAAAAGGCACCTGTAACACCTCTGACTCCAGGATTTGCGCCATACCAGGTCCAAGGCCATGGAGATCACACCATCAATATCCCTGTCAGCCTGCCTATCGACAATATTCGGATAGAGAAGCCTATCAAGATCACCGAGTACGTTTCCATTATTGAGGATGTGCTTTCGCTCAACAAAGCTGTTGCGATTGGCTACGGTTTCGACCGTCTCGAATTTCCCGACGAGCATCCCAAGAGCAGCTGGAAGTTGTTCAACTTTGCGTCCATGTTATCGCCATCGTCCTCGCGTCGGTCCTCTTTGCACCACGGCGAGCCCAAGAAGAAAAAGTACATTGATCTCTGGCCTATGCAGATGTCCGTCGCCCCACTGCCCTTTGATGTGGCTCCAGGACAACAACCATTTGGAACCAAGCGTGCCTCAAGAGATATGGGATCACCGTATTCGCCTATGGTGGGACACTCGGCAACGTTTTCGGAAAGCCAACCAGGAGCCAAAGTCGAAGCCAACCTGACGAATTTCGACACGTACACCATGGTTCTTCAGATGGGCTGTATCCTGCACATGGTGCCACACTGGAAAGAGAACTATTTGCTCCGCGTGATGGTTTTTGTCGAGTACAAGGAGGATGTAGAGGAAGAAAAGCAGCGGCTGGCAGACCTTCTGGAGAACCTGCGCATCCCTGCTGAGATCAAGGTCATGTGTCTGGATGGAGGAGACAGTGAAACCTATGATCGCCTTGTCAAGGGCGAAGTCTTTGAGTTTTCGCCTGTCGAGTCTACAAACGGATTTGCAGATTCGCTTGTCAAGGATCAGAGTGCCAAGGTTCCCTTAGTACCCTACCTTTACAGGGAGCTACAGCAGATGGCACCTCTGCAGCAACCGCAACCCAAAAACACCCATTCCCGCTGGACAAGCGAGCCCGTGATGGAGGAGGAAGAGTTGGAACCCTCGGGTGATGAGGTCCCTACGGTGAACAAAGATGGAGAGCAGTCGTCGCATGAGATCGGGCCGTATTCTGGCATTGCTGGTCAAGTGAGTGATCGCACAAGAACCTTGTCATCTTCCGGAAACAACGACACCGATATTCAACCTCTTCACTACCCTGCCTTTGAAGCTTCAGGACCACCACCACAGCGGCGTCGCACCATATCTCACCCTGATCCGCCATCCCACATCAGTCAAAGCGGACCAAAGCAGGCTCCTCTGCGTGTCAATACTGCTTTGTCACCAAGGATGCGCCAGGGTCCTATTGGAATATCCTCTGCACACCCTCGTCAACTCCATCATTCGTCCTCGACTGGAGTACGCTATCGGTCAGTGGGTGCGCCAGGCTCCACATCACCACAAGAGACACGACTCGGCACATCCGTACCATTGGGTGCTTCGATGAACTTCCGCATTGCTGTCCCTTTGCCTCGACAGTATTTTGATCCCAACAGCATCGATTCTGAGAGCGAGTCGGACTCGATTAGCAGTGAAGACGATGAGGACGATTATGACCGCAATGACGATGATCTTGTGTATGGAGCGCACCACCCACGCTCCACTTCTCTTGGCCAACATCGGACACCACCGACTACCATGGTCCAGCGGCGAGCATCGATGGTCTTGCCTCTTTCAAGGACACCGACGCTTGAGCAACAACGTCTACGACAACCACAATTACAACAACAACAACCGACACAGCAATCACAAATTGCTTCTACCTCTATAGGTTCACCTTCAGGCCTGGGTATAGGACTCGGACTGCCAACCGTCCATTCCGAGCCAGATATCATCGGCCACCCAACTCCCACTACCCTGTCTTCGCAATCGATTTCGTTTTCTCAGGGACAACTACATCCACAAAAACAACAACCATATACCCTACCTTATCAACATCACCAACAGCCGTCGTCCTCATCTCTGGGCATTGGGTCAAGTAACCCGTGGGCGACCGACAAGCTCTCGATTTCGCCCTCCAACTCTGTAGCGCGCAATGACCTCTCGAGCTCTCCGGGCGCCATGTATGACTGGAGCCGGGAAGTGATTGTGTCAGCAGCCGCAGCTGCTAATACAGAACAAGGACCGCCACTTGACTCTTCACTATCGAGCACGGTGACAACAACATCTGAGCCAACCTCTACACTGGGCCAGCAGCTTCATACGCCGGTAGATAAGCATGGCCATGAAGGAGAAGCAAGCCAAAGGCCTGAGGAGCCATACTTTCTAGACTACCCAAAAGCATCTCCAGCTTCGCCAGGACCGGCAGTGCCTGTACAGTTCGACCACCTGGGGCCCGAAGCCCAATTGATGATCCTGAACGAGCTGATGCGGATCCACTCGTCGCCCGAGACAACGTCGATTGTGCTGACGACGATGCCGGCCCCTGAGCCGGGGACGTGCTTGCATGAAGAGAGCTCGTACGCGTACCTGGAGAATTTGGACGTGCTGATGGACCAGCTCGAGGTGCCGGTGTTGTTGATCCATGCCAAGAGCCTGACGGTGACGATGACGCTTTAGAGAAAGAAGGAGAGAGGTCATAAAACAAATAACAAAGAAATATGGGAAACGATAGCATGTCCGCCTTGCCCGGGACCTTCTCTCATGTTGGACTTGTAAGGAACAGGCCAACATTTTCGTTTTTTTTCCCCTTGGAATGATGCCTTGCCCTGGTGCGGAGGTGCGTATCCTCACAGTTCCCCTTTCTTCTTGGACCCCCCCCCCCCCCAAAAAAAAAAAAAAAAAAAAAAAAAAAAAAACCTGTTTCCAAACCCATATCTGCGCGTCGGAACCACCTCGGTACTCGTCAGCCCTTCTTTCAGGAGTGACAGGCGAAGGTGTGGTCATGGACCCACGTTCACTAACACTCCCACCCTGCATGTATTTCCTCCGAAGATGAAGGACTAAAAATGTTTCCATCTTACATCGAACTGGTTCAAATTGGTTTATATTTTTATTTTTCATGCTTCTCATCCTGGTACTGACTCCATTGTGGGTGCCCTTACCCTGTCTTGTTTTGTTCCGCTTCCTTTCGGATCTGTTCGCCATGAACGCCGGAGGGTTGAGGAGATGGATGCTGGTCCATTGTTGGTTCACATTACTGAAAAAAAAAAGACCTTCTCACTTAGTTTTCACCACCAAGCTCGCCCACCTTCTCTCTTTCCATAATCTTTCTCATCTCAAGAATTGAATTTCTTCACCGTCCCCGCTGTCCTGGCCACCGAAGTCGGTTGCGCAGGCCATACACGTCCCTGGCTCATATTGTCTGAAAAGCTCAAGGATACGATAATGATCCTCCTACCCGTAGACGGGAAAATACGGCCTCTCTTCCTCGGACGCTGACGCTGGCGCCATCAACGCTCCCGGCGGTCTTCCTCATCAATCCAACGAGTCGTTACTGGTCAACCCAGTAAATACTTGATGAGCAGAAAAAAGAAAAAAACAAGGGCGTTCCGAGTGGACTAACTCTTCACCCAGAAGACCAACGGATGTGCGCTGGAGCTATTAAGCCACCCTGAGTGCATTTATTTTTGGCTGTGGGCGTGGTGTATGCTAATTGCATCGATTGGCGTAATGGGCCAGCTCGATGTAGCCCGATGCCCTGATCCATGTCAAAGAGCTACACGGAGACGCTGATGCTTGGACAATTAGACGAGAACGATTGGCGCATTTTTTATTATTTATTTTTTGGCCAGCGTAAGGTTGCGAGAAGGGCATCGTCTCCTCACGGCACCTTCCACTCTCACCCCCGGGCGTGAAAAAAAAAATCCTAAAGTCTGAGCCAAGTGCAAGAAAAATGAGATCTTAAATCGGGGAGATTCGCCCACTCCTGCCCTTATCCTGTGTCCCCCCTTGTCCTTGTCCTACTGCCTAATGCAATGGCTATGGAATCGCACGATCGCAGGCAAACAACATTATATAGTCTTGAGCATTGGCACCCTTGTATCTTTGGATATAAAAATGGGTGAATTGCTTGAAAACCCTGCACGCGCTAGATGAGAATAGTATCCAAATACAACTTTCCTAGACTCAGAGTGCATGTTTTACCAGACATTTTTTTTTTTTTTTTTTTTTTTTTCCGCTGGATTACGAGGACGGTATTTGTTATTATATATACTTTTTTTATTTTTTTTTTTATTGTGAAGCCATGGACATGATGAGAACGTGTTTGCCTCTTTTTTTTTTTTGTTTATATTGATTGTCCATTGAGCGGCGTTTGAGCGGCTTGAGCGGCCTGGGCAGCAGCCTGGGTAGCCATCTGGGCCTTCTTGAGCCGAATACACTCTTCCAAGTGCTCGCCACGGTATTTGGTCACATACCCACCGCCTTCCTTTTCGGTCACAGTTTTGTTCACCTAACACAAAGATAAAAATAATAAAAAACAGCGTTAGGTCAAAGTGAACATACCCTGCTTGGAAGTTCCAGAAAAAAAAAAGACACCACCACATGAAGAAAAAAAAACTTACAGTGCATCCAGCCGTGCTATTCGAGCACTTGTAATAAATGCTCTTGCACCCAGTCTTCTTCTGGATTGTGTTGCCGTTGTTTTTCCACAGGTACGGATCAATATGAGGCTGGGGGGAATCCACAATCTTGTTCACGGGCTGCATCTCGCGGCGCTTGCGTTTCCGCTTGTAGTCGTTCGTCAGGGTCGTGGCCATGGCCCGCAGGCCCTTGAAGGGCAAGCCCGCAGAAGCGCTATTGATCGTTGTGGTGATTGTGGTCGTGGATGGGTTCGAGGAGGTGGAAGAAGGTGTTGAGCCTGAGTTGGTGGAAGTCGTGGACCCAGAAGAGAGTGTTGGCACGTTGTTGCTGTGGTGATGAGAGTGGTCGTACGACGAGGGGCCTCCAGATACGGAAGCCATGTCCGAGAACTCGAGGGTCAGTGATGTTTCACCGTTGCCACCCACATTGTTGTTCATGCTCAGGGCCGATCCGGGGCGGCTAGACATGTTCCAGTGGTGGTCGTCTTCATCTGAATCCTCGTCTGTTTGTTGTTGTTGATGATGGTTGGTTGTATCCCGGAAATACAAAGCATATGAAAAATGGTGAGAAAAAGTAATCATAATATGAGAGCAGATATTTTGGTTAGTTAAGCCATTAAAAATGAGATGAGCCAAAAAAAAAAAAAAAAAAAAAAAAAGGCAAACAGGGAGTTTGAACCCTCGATCATGACCCCAAATAAAAAAGGTGAGAAGGTGAGTGTGGGAGAAAGAGAGAGAAAACGGCCAAATAAAGGAGTTTGTCCAAGGAAAAGAGAAAAAGCGCACTAGGCCCAAAGATATCGATGTCATGGGCACGTTTTTCTGCGTTGTGTGACCCATGAGAAAAAAAAAAAATGGTGTGAAAAGAGAAAAAGCATTGCGCACAGTGCTCTTGCCATGCTGACGAAAGACCAAGAAAAAAAACACAAAAAGTGAGGAGAGCAAAAGTGCAAGGGTTCACCTTGCATGAAAGAAAAAAAAAATAAAGAATCACAAGCAAACAATGGCTGATAATGGCAAACAACAAAGAATGGGAGACCAAAAGAAAAAAAACCTTACCACTGTCATCGTCCATAGTACGAATAGAAGCTGCACTTTCGTTCCTGGGCCGACCAGCCGCAAGTCGCTGTTCCGTCACTGTAGTTGGGCCGATATGTGACATCGAGTTGGTCCTCCGGATCGAACTGTGATGGTGCATGCTTGGTACACTATGCTGGGAGGCAAACGAAGGGTGTCCCGAGTATCCAAACTGGGGCGGGAGTGCTTGCTGGTGTGGGAAATGTAATCCCAGTTGTTGATGTTGTTGTTGCTGCTGCTGCTGTTGTTGTTGTTGTTGTTGTTGTTGCTGTTGTTGCTGTTGCTGCTGTTGTTGTTGTTGGAGGTGGTAGGCCATCTGTGGATGCTGTGCATGATACCCGTGTTGTGAGAAATCCGTCATTCCCAACATTTGCATCCCTCCTCCGGCTCCTCCGGCTCCACCGGTTCCCAGCGTCGAAGGTGTTGGGATTGAGGACAGTGACTGGGACCGCATGTGTGAGTGAACTTCGCCCGCAAACGTGACTGACCGCTTACGTGCCAAACTTGGGTCAACATAGCCAAATGCTTGTCCTCCTGTGCCTTGACTCATCATGGATGGCATCCCACTAATACCGAACGCATTGATTTGTGGTGCGTACATGGACCCGGACGATCCTGTTGTTGATGAGCTCATGGATGTTAAAACTGTGGTGCCTCCCGTCGGATTCCCTGCACTAACACCAGGCGCTCCAACGCCACCTCCAGGTGTAGGTGGGAACCCAGCAAAACCAGAGTGCTGCGCGTACCCTTCTTCCATGAACCGTTTGTTGCCCATCATGCCTGGGGTGATGCCTCCCAAAGCTTCGTAGCCAGCCATGAATCCCAGTCCGCGGTTCTCGCCCCGCATGATCAGATCCATCATCCTGTATCGAGCCTCCTCAGCCCACCGTCGGTCCTCCTCTGTTTTGGAGGCAATGATCAGTTTGAGCAACTCGGGTTGTGATGCGTACTTTGCCAAAATCGTGTCCAGGTCTGCACTCTGGGGTGGGAGTGCTGGGAGGGGTTGAGTGCCAGCCGAGATGGGCGAAGGGAGCATGTACCCAGTGGGGCCCTGGAGGCCCATCATTGCTGTGTTGATAGTGGTGGTGCCGTTCCCCATAGGCAAAGAGCCCATGTGCATTTGTTGTTGCTGTTGATGTTGTTGTTGATGTTGTTGTTGTTGGTATTGTTGAAGGATGGCCTGTCGGCTAGCCGAGGTATTCGTATTGGCAGCAGTATTCGCAGCCGTAGCGGCCGCCAGTGCTGGCGAGGGCATGGGCAAGAGCGAGGAGGTGGCTGTAGTCGTGCTCAGGGCGGTGGTCACGATGCCTGAGATGGTGGGATTGGCCTGGCTCTCGACCTTGATTTGATGCAGGCCGTGATGGCCAGAGGACGACGTGCTTGATCCAGGACTGGGCAGAATAATCTCGCCCTCGGCATCGATGGGTGACTGGGGACCGTTATGTGAGGTGTGTGAGTGTGGGGAATGGATAGCCTCGGGCGAGTGAAGTGAGGGCGACACTGGCGACTGCTGTGGCGACAATTGTTGCTGGGTTTGTTGCTGGTGTTGGTGGTGTTGTAGAGAAGGAGAAAGTGCGTCTGGCTGTTGGTGTTGTTGCAGCTGGTCTTGCAGCTGTTGGGAGTGTACCTGGGCAGTCTGGGACGGCGAAGGATATGGCTGGTATCCATACTGGGCAGTGTTCATGGTCGTCGGTATACCTGTGACTTTTTTGACTTTTTGACTTTTTTTGGTATCCTGCGAGGTCTCTCAAGCTTGTTTGTTGTGCTGTTGTTTGTGTTTCTCGCCAGGGGCTGTATCCTGTTTCCAGTTTTTTTTTTATCGTATGTCCTAGTTGCTGCAGCCGTACAGCGTTCGTTATTGCGATTCGGAGCGAGTTCCTATCCTCCGGATGGGTGTGTGGGGTGCCTGGGATGTCTTGGGACTTGGCTCACGTCAGGTGGGATGTTTGTACAGGGAAGTAAGAAGCTCAAACGGGAATATACAAAGCGTGAGTTCGAGGGAAGGGGGTCTTCTCTACTACTCGGAAGGAGAGATGGTGCGAGGTCTTCTTTTTGATGAGCACCGATGGGAAGGAGCAATGCGACGAATGAGACGAGTGGGAGTGGATGGGAAGGAATGGGAAGAAAAACACCGCGAAGACTGAAAAAACTTATAAAAGGGAGGGGTGGAAGGAAAGAAAAGTACTTTTTGTGAAGAAAGAAGGAAGAAAGAGGAGGAGGGAAGAGGAAAGAAGAAGAGAAGAGAAGGGAGGAGAAGAAGAAGAAGAAAAAAAAAGAGGATGGTCAAGAGAAAGAGAGATTCGAGATTAGCACCAAACACAACACACATATGCACAACATACACAGAGACACATACACCCACCCATGGTCACACTAACCCACTCGCCGACTCACAAACAACGACCACGCCCATATGGGATCCTCATGCTGCGATGAGCGAATGTTTGTTTGTCCATGGAGGGGGATGAGGGACACCATTGAGGGGGGACCACAGGCAGGCCGAGTGCGTGTGTATGCAGCATGAGCGTATTGGTGTCTTATGTCTTCGTGCATGGTAAAAACAGGGAAATCCCTTTTTGGTGGCCATGGTCATGTTGTCTCGCAGCTGGGTCCCATTGCAAACACGCACAAAAGAATCCCGCAATGGGCTCGAAAAACAACAAACACGCAATGAAAGGAGGGTTGGGCAATGCGATGCACACACACACTGCGATGCTCATCCAAATCCATGTCACCATGCAGCCGATTGAGCGCACTTGCCATTCGTTCGCATATGTAAGCCAAAGGAGGGGGAAGAGAAAAGAGAGCCATTTTCCACGGGACAGTGCTGCACTAGTCTAGCAACAGAAACGGTATGTACAAACCACAGTAAAAAAATCGAGACCATCTCCATACCCCGACACACAGAGACACACACACACACAAGAGGATGCGCTTTTTACTCGATAAGATATGAGAGCACTTTCTTTTTTCTTTTCTTTTATCTTTTCTTTTGTCACCTCACAGGAACAGAAGAGGAGAGGAGACGAGAGGAGAGAGGGACAAGGAAGGATGTGATGCCCATGACCATGGCCCAACTGCTGTTGTTTGTTGTTGATTTGTTGTTGTTGTTACCAGACCAGACCAGACCAGACACAGTTGGTTCGGTATCTCAGGGATCACCCACCCATGCAACCCACAGGATGGGATGGGCTGGGCTGGGATGGGAAGGAGGGTGCTTTTGTAATGGGATCGAAGACAGACTTTGTTCTTCTGCAGCATAGCAGGAAAAAAAAAAAGAAACGGACAAAAAGGGGACACAGAGAACAGAGACCAGAGAAACAGAAAACAAAGAAGGATGGGATGGGTGGGATGGATGGTACGTAAGAGAGAGAGAGAGAAGGAGAGAGGGAGTGAGAGAGTGGGTGAGTGAGAGAGTGGGTGAGTGAGAGAGGACGAAAGCGAGGGTGGGGTGGAGAGAGTGTGAGAAAGAGAAGGAGATGGGTGTGTGATGGTCTATCTGCTGCTCTACTCGACTACAGTACTGCACTGTATTCACTGATGGGACCATTGCGCCAGTACAAAGACAGGAAGGGCCATACCATCCCATCCCATCCCATCCCAGCCCCCCTCACTTCTCATACACATCCTACCTTCTCGTCACCCCTGTTTGGATAGTCTGCCTTTTTTGCGTCATATCGTACTTATCGTACTTATCGTACATATTGTACAGTGAGGCATCCATCATCTCTCTACTTTGTTCCACATTTCCACACGTTAGTCAACAACATTGGTTGGTGTCACAGAAGTGCCGAGCTTGTCAAGTCGCAAGTACAGGTAGCTTAGTTTGAAAGAAGGCAATGGTTGGTTGGCTGTGTCAAGGAAGGGCTACCTCAAAAAAAAAATTGCAGGTTTTCTTGTTTTCTCCTCGGGCTAAAACGAAGAAGGAATGGAAGGAAGGGGGTGAACCATGTCATCGCATACCATACCCAGTCCTCATGGAGGGATAGAAAGAAAGCAAAAGGAAAGAAAATAGCTCGTATCTCTTTCTCTCTCCCCTTCTTCCTCTCATCATGCAAATGCCTTGTCTTTTGTTTGGTTTTGTGTTTCTTTGCTCTTTGTGCTACAAAAACCATTGCCCCCAAACCACCTGTGACAGTGAAAAAAAAAAAATCCTGCATAACATGGGTGCCACAATGCAAAAAAAAAAAACGACTCCTTCGTCAATGCATGGCCCAAGGGAAAGGGAAGCGCCTCTCTTTTCCTCTTCCAGATAAACAAGCATGGCCCAAGCACTCTCTTTCTCTTTCTCCTTCTCTTTCTCTTTGCTTGTCCTCCTTTGTTTTCTTCTTCTCTTCACTCCCTATGGAACCACAGAACTACAAAATTGCAATGCAAAGCAAGCACTTGGGACCCAGTACTCCGAACTCGCATGGAGCAGGAAGGAAGAAAAAGAGTCAAAGAAAAAATAAGCTTTGATCACTGATCAATGATCCCTGTACCTGAATTCAGAAAGAGAGGAGAGGAGAGGAGAGAGAGGAGAGAGAGAAGAAAATGGTGCCTGAGCATCGCATATATGAAACAAACACGAATGATGGGCGAGGGATCGCCACCTTTCCCCCTCCCCCCCGCCCCGTCTCATGGCTCAAGTCGGATAGCATGACTATGGTATGCATAATGGCTGCGATAGACTGGAAGGTTGCACACCTATCTCCAGGCCAAAACCAAGATGGGTAAATACATGGAGATGAAGATAGATACTGATCTTCTATCAAGTCACGTCGACAATGAATCACCCTAGCTCCTATTCTCATAAGCTCTTTTACTTCTTTTGATTCACGAAAAAAAAAAAAATGCCATGAATAAAAGACAGAAGAGATCATCTCAAGGCATAATTTATACGCACATGGGTACAGAGCAAATGTAACCACATCACTTCTTTCTTTTTTGCTTGAGTCAATGCAAGACATTGGAACATTGGACAATGAGGAATTGGGGGTGGGAGGGATGGGAGACAAACACATGTTATCAACAGCCGAGCTTCCATATCTTGCATGAGAAATGGGATGTAACCAGATCATATGTGTTTGTTGGCATGAATAGCATATGAGGGACCCAGTCCTATCATACTATACTTTTCATGTTTGTTTGTTTGTGATCTACGTGTCTATTCTGACTAGCTCAAGGTCTTCTCAATCGCCTTTTGCCAGAGCTCGTACTGCTCATCGCGTTCTATTTCCAAAGAGAGACACAGAGCGATGATCAGTAAATGATTTTTTTTTTCAGGACACAAACAAATCCACCCATTCATGATCTTTTCTTCGGATTACCTTTCTCAGAGATTTCGGGCGTAAAGATTTGCAGCACCTCCTTGGCTTCACGCGTACGCTCTGCAAAGGCCTTGAAGCCGCCCTTCCAGATGCCGATCCCCAGGTGCACCGCCGCGGCCGTGGCGGCACCCAAGGCCGTGCTTTCGCGCATCTGGGGCCGCGAGACATCGATACCCAGAGTGTTGGCCTGGATCTGCATGCAGATGTCACTGTTCGACAGTCCACCATCCACACGGAGCGTCTTCAACGCCGTGCTAGAGTCGGCGTTCATGGCTTCCACAATCTAAAAAAAAAAAGGCCAGAGAAGGAAGGGGTCATGATGAGCACCATGTTTTCTTCGTCAATAGACTTTTTTTCTGTAGTTTGATAATTTTTTTAAAAAAACTTACTGCACGTGTCTGGAAGCAAGTGGCTTCCAGGGTAGCTCTGGCCAAATGGTGCTTGGTGGTATGTTGCGAAATGCCCAAGATGCATCCACGGACATCGGGCCGCCAGTAGGGCGCAAAGAGGCCGGAGAAGGCCGTCACAAAGACTACGCCACCATTGTTCGGGACACCCGCTGCGAGGGCGTTGATCTCCTCCGCCTCGCGAATAATGCCCATGTTGTCGCGGAGCCACTTGACCGCAGAGCCTGCCACGGCAATGGACCCCTCGAGGGCATAGGACGCCGGCTCGCCCTCGAACTGGTAACCGACCGTGGTCAGCAGGCCGTTGTTGGAAGTGATATACTTCTCGCCTGTGTTGAACAACATAAAGCATCCAGTGCCGTACGTGTTCTTGGCCTCACCGGCTTCGAAGCAGTGTTGTCCCACGAGGGCCGCGTGTTGGTCGCCCAGACAACCCGCAATGGGCACATTCTTGATCTCGTCGAGTCCGACACAGTTGACAGTGCCAAAGAGGGTGGACGAGGGTTTGATCTCGGGAAGGATGTCCTTGTTGACACCAAAAAACTCGAGGCACTCGTCGCTCCACTGCAAGGTCTTGATGTCCATCAGCATGGTGCGACTGGCGTTCGTCACGTCCGTCACATGGATACCGCCTTCAGCTCCTCCAGTGAGGTTCTATTTATGGTGGGAGAGGAGGTAGTAACGGTAAGATCCGTAGTTAGCTTTCCGTTTCTTGACATTTTCTAATGAACCGAATTTCCTGATTTCCCACGTTAGGAAAGAAAATCTTACGTAGATGAGCCAGGAATCGACTGTGCCAAACATCAAGTTGCCATTGTCGTGCGCCTCCTTGACCTTGGGAGAGTTCTCGAGCAACCAGCGCAGCTTGACGGCACTAAAGTAGGTGGTGATGGGAAGTCCGCAAACCTCCTATTGGTGATGGAGAGGTAGGGGTAGGGGATCAGATAAATTACCACACGTCATTACTTGTCCATTCTTTGGTTCTGTTCCACCCAAGCCACACATACCTTGAGAGCGTCCGTACCCTTGTCGGAAGACTCGGCCAAACGAGTGACAATATCCTTGGTGCGGGTGTCGGACCACACGATGGCGTTGTGGAGAGGCTTTCCGGTCGTGCGGTCCCAGACAACGGCGGTCTCTCTCTGGTTGGTGATACCAATGCCTGTGTTCCAATACATTTCGAATCATATGTCAGTGGGGTTGGGGAGCTCAACTTTGACCGGAGTTACATATTGATTTGCGCGGTTTGGTTTTTTTACCCTTGAACTTCCTGATATCATGGCCCTGAAGTCCAAATTTGCGGAGAGCACCGTCGATGCACGACACGACGCTACCGAGGATGTCCATGGGATCTTGTTCGACCCAACTTCAAAAGAGAAAGAAAAGGAACAATAGAAGAGATAGAGATCAATTGTTGTTCCTGACCTTGCGTTGCGTCGCGGTTGGGGTTTTTTTTCTTCACAGTCTGTCATTGCTTACCCAGGATGAAGATAGATTTGGCGGTATTCGAGTTGGTGGCCAATCACCAGATGACCCATCTCATCGAAAATGAGGAAACGGGAGGAGGTGGTGCCGTTGTCGATGGCTCCGACGTATGAACGCATCTCAGGGTCGTTGGAATGGTGGGAATTGGGCATGTGTTATGCGTACGTGAATATGTGTGGGAAAAAGAAGAATGTGTAAAAGCCTGAGAACAAAATCAAAGAATGAGAAGAGTGGGGAAGATAATAAAAAGACCTTCGCTAGCACCTAATTAAAACAATGCATGCTAACGCCCTCCATATGACAAACAGTTGTCACGTGAAGTACACGTGCCAATAAAACTTAATTAGCAGCAGAAGATCAACGCCCTCCATATGACAAAACAGTAAGTTGTCACGTGAAGTCCACGTGCCAAAAAAAGAGAATTAGCAGTAAGAGAGAGTCCAATCGTGGCGACAGCGACAAACGTTCTACGCCTCATATTTTATGATTACGCTCTATTGATACTCTACGGGACCCTTTTACGGGGCGGAACAAAATATCCATGACATCTTCCGCTTCTTTCCCTTCCTTTACAAAGGCTTGAACAGATCGGCGGTGCCATCCTTGCCCTCGGCCTTCAGTGCCGCCCACGTCGCCCACTCGTCATCATCTCTCCAGCGCGAGTCTGCACTGTTGAGCTTGATCTCCATATCATCCTTGAAGCTCCTGCAGTTGGCGCCTTTGCCCTCGGCGTACATGCCCGTGCCCAGTGGGTACAGCCAGGGAAACAACATGGCCTCGGCGGTCTTGCCTTTGGCCTTGGCGGCAGTGGGGCAACCTTCCAAACGCAGCTTGCGACGCTGCTCGAGTGTCAAGTCCTGCATGTCGCGGGGGATGCGCGAGAACATGGACAGGCGCGGGGTACGGGGGATCAGGTCCTTGGGGTCGCCGGCGGTGCCGTCGCTCTTTTCGAACAAGTCGTGGCACTTTTTGCAGACCTGAGAAAAGGGAGAGAAAGACAGAAAGAAAAGTCAATTGGAGTTGAGTTTAGGCTGAAGGTTTTTTTCAAGGCAAGGAAATATTTTCTTTTTATACCTGGACTTTGGTGGTGTCTTTGGGGTTCAGGGTGGGGGCGTCACCGAGGATAAAGTGGATGGGCCACTTAAGTGGAGGGCGGTTGTCCAGGGCAGCAGCACCATCTAGAATTTCGGTATGTTTGTTTATGTTAGGGAACAACAAAAACTCAGTGGTGATCAGATCACTCTTTTTTTTGAATTGATGAATGGTTAATCTCGAGCACTTACAAACGGTGTTGGACAAAGGAGTAGGGGGTGGGATGGCCTTGACGGGGATGTAGTGAGGAGCCTCGCCTGCAAGGAGGACCAAGCAGTTGGCGCAAGCGGCGCGAGTGTTTGATGAGGACATGATGTGTGTGGATGGACGCTAATGAACCTCATCAGGTCGCTCGCACAGACAAAATTTCTTTTCTTCTCTTTAATTTGTGACTCCTTGTTTGCCCTGATCACTGATCAAGTGTAGTTCTCCAGCTGTCTGTCTGTATGTCTATTCTATGGATCTATGGTTGTTCGACAAAGGAAAAAAACTTACAAAGACGCCTTCTGGACTCCATTCTCCAAAAAGACAGCCCTGCACTGCGACACAACCTTCTCCACCCCCGCCTCGTCCGTCGCACAGATCTCGAATTGGGCCACATCCAACCTTCCCTCGAGCCGCTCCCGCTCCACCCAGCTCCACACCACCACCCCAGGCTTGACCTTCAGCTCGTCCTCGTACCCAACATACAGCTCGTGCACTTTGGCCTGCTTGTAGAACTGTGCGCCTGCAGGGACTGCAATGGCCCCTTGTGATCCATGGGTCGCTGTCTTTTCTTCTGACCCATGGGGTCCAGCTGACAACACCGGTAACCCCACTTCCGTCCTTGCGGCGCCCGATCCGTTGGCATAATACCCTTGCTGCAGACTGTACACAAACACATCATTGATAATCGACGCATACCGCGAGTTGGTCACATGCCCCAGCGAGTCCTTGTCCGACTGGCGCAGGAGGATCGGAACCCGGAAGGCATTGCTTGGCCGTGGCTGGTCCTGTGTGCGCCGCCCAGGTCCGGATCCGCCTACAAAGTCGATCACCGAGGGGGTCATGAGCGACGAGTCGTGGTAAGGCCCCAATGTCGGCTTGTAGAACCGCCGGCCGGTGGTTGGGTCTTGTTGCCACTTAATGAAGACGATAGCGCCCTCGGCGCTAGCAAACAGGCGCGCGGGCTCTTCCCCTTCCTGTTGGGAATAGAGAGCGTCCTGGCTCCGGTCGTTGAAATCCCGGTTGACTTGGCTTGCGGGCACGGTGAAGAAGCGGTGCTGGAGTTTGAGAGATCTAGTGCCAATGTGGGTGATCCTGGTCTCGGCACGGTAGAGCTGTCCATCATGAGGGCGCGTTCTTAAAGGGTTACGAGGGTCAGGCTTTTTGGGGAAGTTGTGGACCCAATGGTGGTCGAGTTTGACGTGCATGGAGCGGACGACAGAGTGGTGGTTGGGGATAGGGATGGATTCCTTGAGCTGCCGAAAGTAGGAGTCGCGGGCGTGGTCGCAGAGGAGGAACAGAGCCTCGAGGTGGGAACCCTCCGTGGTGGCCTCGATAAAGCGGAGACGGTCGGTGGGTTGGCTGAAGATTATATTGACGGGTGGGGATGGGGGTGCCATGGTTGGAGAGATTTGCTTGGACAAATGAAAGCAAAGCGAATGAGAATGAAAGTGAATGCGAATAAAATTGGGCCGAGATGACCCAGAAGAGACAGTTTGATAAGACGCTAGTTATGCAGATCATTGGCCTGCCCCTTGATTGCGAGGCAAACTCTTTTTGCCCGTGCCTTTGTTGGGCGCGGGCGTCGAGAGTGGGGGATGCGGGATTATGCATGCCTCGTATCCACTTTCATGGCATGCTGCCATTGGTGGGCCATCGGAATGAACCACGGCATACCTTGATTATGTACGCAGTTCCCCGTGAAAGAAGCAGCATGGGCCAGCGATTAGGAACGCAGTTCTCAGGAGCTCAGGAACTCCGGAACTCAGGAACAGGATCTATCAACACAAATCAAGAAAAAAAAGTCCGACCACCACTTCACGGACCCCTTTCGCAAAGGTGGTATGTGCTGAGTGGGGGAAGATCGCAGAAAGTCCATGACCTCCGTGCACTTTTATATCTTTCTCATGTTCCCATCGACATGGGCTGGATGGATCAAAAAACGACAAAAACAGCAATGCAAATTGGTAAGCGAGAATATGCCTCAGTGGGCACAAGTCGCAATTGTCATATGTCATCTCTCTTTCCCAACCCAACCACAGGGCAATTTTGGCGCTGTGGCCTGTGGGTGTGTGTGGCTCACCCACCCAAATTATCTTTCCTCCTCCCTCCTTTGTTCTCCACACTATCCCATGCTTTTTTTTTCTTTGTTCGTTATCATGCGATAATCGTTCCTCATATCGATGGACGTTGTTTTCTTTTTTGTTTCTTATCCGCGCCACGTTGTGAAATTGCTCCGACCCACCAAAAGACAAAAGAAAGGGGAGGGGGGAGGGGTGATCGGCATGATGGTCCAGCTGTGCTATCACAGGTTGTTTGCGGTTTCCAAAACAATCCTAAACGGGGGTTGTTTCTGCTATCTTGTCTTGTGGCACTTGCTCTGTGGGTTGGACACACATGTCTTGCGGTCGATGTGTAGCTCTCCAAGTCACTAGGTCAACGTATGCATGGACTGGCCACTACGGTAGGTGTGTTCTGTCGACTGAGAATGAGGCTCGTGTTGCCTGGAGACTGAAGAAAGGAAGAGAAAAAAGACATACATACTGCCCCATATGAGTATCGACTCAGGCAGGGCAGAGGTGACAGGGGATGAGCCACTCGCTCGCTCATCTCCCTCTGTCTAAGCCATCGTCCATCTTCTGCCAAGACGGTGGCTTGCGCACGAGATGACAAATGGGTGGCACAAATTAGATTACTCACGACTGAGTAAACAAAATTGGACCATGGGTCAGGATGGTCGCACAACATGACAGCAAACAACGCAAGAAAAAAAATAAAGAAAAACAAAAGCCAAAAGGATGTGTAACACCCGAAACAGACTCCACCCGTGTTTCCGATTGTGACCTATTCAATGACAGAGTAGAGCGTAGCGAGTGAGCATACACTTTAATGATTTGCGTTGCCAATGACTCACTGTTAGTAGTAGTGGAAGAAAAGGTATCGATGGTGTGTATATGAGCATGGCAATGGGCGGTGTAACTGTTGTTGACCATACAAACCCATTGCACATGGGTGAATATCTTGGTCTCATGACTTGCGTGGAGTACATTCTCTGTATTCACCAATGCCTCTGCCACGTTTTCTTTCTGTCAAGGAAGAATAACATAACACAAAAGGGCGTGAACGGATGAGACTTCCGTTATTCACCCTTCTGTCGTTCTAGTAGACAAGTTCAACTGATCCCATGTGTTTCCTGGATTACAATTTGTGTATTTGTGTATTTGTGGAGGTGAGGATGGAAGTGGAAAAGAAGCTGTTCGAGAAATACAAACAAGCCCTGTGTGTCTGTGTGGAGGTAGGTGTGTGTGTGGAGCATGGGTCTACCTTCCAAGATGCCGTTCGATTTGCTCGATGCCTATGGATCCAACCATAATGCCGGATACTACAGCATGCTCAAATCATTGGGGAGTATAAGAAGGTCGTCGTCGATTTGTTGACAAGAAGTCGCTTGACTAACCCACCCTCTAACGAAACTAGAGAAGGGATGATGACCTCTGCATAGTCTGTCAGTGCTCGTGTTTACCATTGAGAGGACTCGTTTTCTCGAATATGCCCCCTCTTTGACCTCTGCCTCCCTCCCCAACGGAAAACGCGCACATCGCACACACACACATACACACACACAGGCAAAGGCAAAGGCTTGGAGTAAACAAATCAACACACAAACAAAGCAAACAAACAAAGAAGCAAAAAAAAAAAAAACCGCGACTCAATAGCCATTGTTTTTACGCGGCAAAAGATGCCCTGAATTGGGGTTTGTTTTTGTTTGGTCCAGGTTTGGATGGAAAATTCTCCTTTTTTCAAGGGTTTCGATCCTTTTGTTTGACCATAGACCATGGGCCATGGGAGTAGCATTTGGCGTCCAATGGATCAGCATCGTGCACGATTCATGTCCCATGAATGGTGTATGCCTCTAACCTATCAGGAGTCGTCATGGATCGCCCACAAGGATTTTTCAAGTAGCCCCTTTCCATTGGAAAGGACGAAACAACATGGTCCACGAGGCGGGAGAAATAAACACACCAGTGAAAGCCTACCTTGGACAACAACAACAGCAAACAAACAAACAAGCGCATTGCATTTTTTAGGATTGGGTATTTCAAGTCCAGTCAGGTTCCGGTCAAGTCAAGTTGCGGGGAAAAAGGACCGTGGAGTAGAAAGTGAAGCAAGCGAAATGAACGATCTAGATCACGATATCAAACACAAAAAAAAGTGCAGTGCACATCCTCCCATCCTCCACCCTCCATCCTCTATTCTAAATCCAAAGTGAGCGATTTAGTCCAGTGCAAAGGCGCAAAGGTAAAGGCTTACCATACCTGGCGTCTTTGTTGATTTGTTGTTATTTGGTCAAACAAGAAAAAAAAAACTTGCTCATTGAGCATTGCATTTCTGTGGACCCCCCAAGAAAGGGTGTGCGTAATCCCACTTTTCGATCGAGTTTTCTTCTCTCGTTCTCTTGCTTTCTTTGTGTTTCTCTTTCATTCATATTGCATGTAAGAGTACATACATGTACCAGAGTGCATGGGCGTTCCGCAGGGGCATTTAGGGATAGAAGAAAGAAAAGAAAAAGAGTGCGGAGAATAATGGCCCAAGCATAGCCATAACACACTTTGTGGGCCAAAGTGCAACCTGTTACCCCAGCGAAGTACGTTGGCGAGAGTACTTTTTTTTCCCACTAATGCAAGGACTTGGCTATATGGAGCTCGGCTGCATGGCGAGTTTGCGTCGAGCCAAGAAAAACAAGAAGGAAAAAAAAAATACCAAAACACAAAAAAGCAAAGCAATGAAGCAATGGTGGGGACCTTCCTTATGTGGATGGTGCAAAATGAATGAGTTGGTTTGAGAGCAATTGGGCGAGGCACATTTCTACCATTCAACACATTACATGCAGAGCACTCGCATGGAGAGTACATGCGCAATACACAACACATGGTGAATTAACACAACACACAAACACACTCAAATGCACAGTGTGCTCACAGCTCAAATACACTCGCTGTACCGTACCGTACCATACACCACACCATACCACACGCCATGTCTTTCCTCTTTCCCCATATTCAGCCCACTTTAAAGCCAGGCAGGCAAGGGTAACCCTCTTTGTCTCTCTTTCTCTCTCCCTAGGCTCCCACTATTTTTAACACAAGGGGAGGACGCAGAGGAGAGGCTCATCCGCAATAAACAAATCGAAGGAGAAATAAAAAAACACGAAAAAACGCGCTGCTCACACAGTGAGGAGTCGAAAGAGGGGGACCGTGGAGGGCATGGCATGGGGACAGGATGAATTGAACTAAAGAAAACGCGCTTCACGGATGAGTTCAACCTTGCGCTGCAAAGTTGAGTTGTAAGCCGATCTAAACGCAATGGTACGTTATGCGTTTGTGAGTTAAGTGGCAAAGATGAGCCTTTGGAGCTGTTATTTTCTCGCGAGGAGGAATGCTGTGGACAGTCGAGTTCACTACCCCAACACTTTTTATTTTCTAAAAAGCTCAGAGTCCAGTAGACGATGAATAGCAAACACATGCACTTTTCTTTCTGCTCCCTCCCCGGCTATTTTCTTTGACTCGAAAAGCCAGAGTTGGGTAAAGGAAAAGAAAGAGTAGAAAGACGCTCTTTCGGGTCCATTTTTCCTTTGAAAAGTGCAATATGTCCATTTATGGTGGTATTGCTGCTTTCCTTCGATTTGGTCCAGACGCCTCGTTAGTGTTGACGACATCCTACCAGCATATATGGCAAGGTGGTGTGGAGGTGAGAACGGAAGAGTAAAGAAGTAAAGAAGCAAAGGCTGGGAAGATTGAAGATCTACCTTTGGTCCCAAATAGCTCTTTGGGTACTATGCTGCGAGTGGCCATTCAATAAGCTCTCTTTTCGCTCTTCTCCCCAAAAAGTGATAGTTTTGTCCGAGGTGTGCTGTGTTTGCTCTCCTTCGCTTCCTCAGTCGCCTCACCCCTCTCAGTTCTTACCTATGGCCCATTCAAATCAACACTCAATACCATTAACAAACAAGACGGCAATACATTATACCTCGAGGTGGACTCTCTTGTCCTCTCTGCCTTCTATGTCTTCTCTCTCTCTCTCTCTCTCTCTCTCTCTCTCTATCCCCTGCTCAAAAACTGACGAAACGCAATTGTATTGGTTCTTTTGCAGCCTTTGCCTTGCCTTTGCATCGCCAAACATACTCACTCACGCTGTGGCAAACAAACACATTTTTTTAAGTCTCCTACAATACTCTCAAACATAATGGAGAGAGAAGGGGTGGGAGAAGTGCGAAGGAGGTGAGGCGTCAAACTACGAAGTCGCTTGGTCGAAGGTTTGCATGGACTGTATTGGACTTTGGTTACTATGCTTAGTCTGTTCTCTCTCTCTTGTTTTTTTCCTCGCGAATCTTGCCTTAGTGTCGCGCTCTGCGTTTTTTTTTGCCCAAGTTTGTTATTCCCACTCTCGGTACTGCACGTTCTCATACATGGGATTCTTTTTTTTTGTTGTGCCCTTACGGAAAATATTGTCAGCACTAGCTCCGTTGTAATTCCCTGAGCTTTGAACCATGGTGTTCTAGACCCCATTTGCCAGTCCAGAGTTGCATATCAGTGATGACGATGTGCTCAGGGACTGCTTCTTTGATGCGATGTTTTTTTTCTTCTTTTTCTTTTCGTGATATTATTCGGACCAAGGTGTACCAAGTCATAGCTACACCCGAATAAGTCTTCTTTTCTTGACTCGGTACCTCTGAGGCTTCTTTTCCTTTTGACATTGCGCGCGAATTATTCAGCTGTGTCCTTTGTCATGATGCGTTTGTGTGTGTGTGAATGGGCGCGGTGCGTGGTGTAGGTGCACCTAAAATCGGGCTAAACCTAACTATAAAACCGTGGAGAAGGGCATGACGCGGAGAGAAAAATATGACAGAGACACATAGGGAGAGGCACGAACACAGAGGAAAACATGGCGAAAACGTGTCTGGTCATGGGACCAAAAGAAAAAAGAAAGAAGGAAAAGGAAAACATAGAGTTTTGAACACAACATCACACATACACAACACCAACAGAACACACCTCTCACCTTTGACGCACTATGAACACATCCACCCATAGACAATGGCAAAGACATATACATGGTTGATACGCCATTGCTGTTGTGGTTGCTGTTTGCCCTCGATCGGAGATTCGAAGTAGACAACCACTGACCTCTTTGCAAGAGGTATCGAGAGAGAGTGTGAGAGAGAACATTGAGAGACTGAATGGGAGGACAAGGACATGGTCGTACCTTTTTTAGTGTTGACAAGTAGTTGCATTACGCCTTCTTCTCTGTTTCTCTGTTCTGTGTATCGAGATGGTGATGTCCAAAGAGAGAAAATAAAAGCCGAGGCCTTTGGATGAGATCTCAAAAAAAAATTGCTGTGGACAGCATGTCTTTTTCCACCAACTCCCCCTTCTTTGGCTTTGCATCTACATATTGACATTCGGAGATTGCCTTGTTTGATGGATGATGTTATGACAGATATTGCGCTTTTTTTTTCTGACCCCATGGTGTGTGTGGAGAACGCTCAAAGATGACTCCGTGGGCTGGCTTTCAAAAAAAAAAAAAACAACAACAGTGAGGTGTCGAGCATCGCCATTTTTTTTTTGATTGCTATCCATTGCCAGTTTGTTCTGATAGGTGCAATTGGGTGCGAGTACAGAGCATGGTCACTTCTAAATAAGGTAAATGCCGCACCAGGGCTGTGTTCAGCATCCCTCTCTGTTGGCATGCAAAGTAAGAAAGTACATGCGACTCAATACAAGGGCTATTCACTACTTTGACACGTATTGAATGGGTTGAATCGTGTAACAAACATAACACACGCACAAAACAGAAAAGGGGAACAACACTATGGACATTGGACAATGTACAATGGACCGCAATTTTTTGGGTGTTTGTCTTTGTGTAACGTCCTCGTCTCTCCATGGCACAGTGGTACATTGGGTCAGTTAAATTGTCCTATTGGGGGACATTGGCGAGTTCTGTTATGTAGGGTGTGTCTTTCATTGTTTTTTTTTTTTTTTTTTGTTGTTTTTGCAAGGGTAACCATGTTTTTGTGCTGTCCATTGGTTCCATGCTCCCTTAGAGAAGATAGAGAGGTGCAGAAAATAGAACAAAGGAAGGAAGGAGCTCCCAGAGCAACCAGAGCAACCAGAGCACCAGAGCAGGGCCCACACACTTCCCCTCATCCAAAAGTGACCAATTGTTGACATCGAAGAAGAGCGACAGAGAGCGACAGAGAAAGAAAGAGAGAGCAAAAGCAGGGCAAAGTGTCCCGCTCTTCATTTCTACGTTTCCGCACTTCTTCTGTTACTCATCTCATCCTTTTACTTTTCTCTCACGTCCTGTATTTTTTTTTTTTTTTTGATTGCATTAACTTTGACCCAAAAGATAAGAGGAAGAAAAAAAAATCAAGGAGGGCAAAGTCCAAAGGGTAAGAAGTACCTCGAAGGGTCTACATGCCATCGGTCCACATGCATTCCTTAGTATTCTTTTTTTCTTTTTTCCTCGATCCCTTTTTTTTTCTTCCCTTTTCTTGGTTCTTTTCTCAATCCTTGTTCCTGCAGAATCAAAGAACAAGGAATGAGGAATGAGGAATGAGGAACAAGGAAGAGGAAACAATGGACAGGCAGGTTGACTTTGGACCCATCGAGGAAAGTCCTCCTCGTCATTTAATTTTTTTTTGGTGGCAATTATGTTGCCTGTGCTCTTCTGAAACCGGACCAACCACCACTGACGAAAAAAAAAACGCGAAAATATTTGTCAAGAATACGCGTACTCGTTCATGTCCATGATCGAAAGGTGGGCGTATAGGAGGAGTACGCTTTCCTTGGATCGGAGAATTTGGACAAAAAAAAAACTCGTGAGTCGAGATCTGATTAGCATCGTAGGGAGTACCTTGGGCGGTGCTGAAGAGGTTTAATTTGAGATGGAAGGAAAAATGGGAGCAACCGAGAGCCGTGTTGGCGATGGAGGCAGTGAAAACCAAAATGCACTGGACAACCACACTCGTTTTGTGCAGGCCAAGGAAGCCCAAGAAAATTGATGAAGACCCAAAAAAAAAAAAAAAAAACATAGCGCCCAAAAGGATCTAGAAGGGTCCATTTCTTCTACTTTTTGTCTTTTTTTTTCCTTTCTTCCTTGCTCGCTTGCTTTCCTGCTTGCTTACTTGGCTGAACAATAGACAGAGAGCAGAAAGGATCGTTCATGCATGCATGTACATGTCTCCAACCCAACCAACTCATACACACACAATCACACACACACTCACTATCTCCCACACACACATTCATGCCCATGGACAAAGAGGTTTTAGCGCTTCGCTCCCACACTATTTTCCTTGTCTCCAAATGGAATATCTTTTCCGGGTCCACCTTCGCTGTGTTTTTCCTTTGATACCTTTTTTTAGGAGTTCAATCAGAAACAAAAAACGCAGCATACTGGGCCAAGCAAAAAAAAAAAAAAAAAAAAAAAAAAAAAAAAAGCTGCCCTTATTGTTATCTTAGCTTGTGAGCATAGGATCAAAAACGACAATAAAATGGTCAGGGTAACTACTTGGTATACCGGTGACGTTGTGTGCTCGCTTTCTGACCTATGAACGGGTGCCAAAACAACATTGAAAAATGGTGCCAGAGAAGTGAAAACTATTCGCAACAGATCCAGGTGTTTGTAGCAGCTATCCCGAGTAATATCGCTCATTTCGTTTCCCTCGTGGACAAGTGAATGTGGGACATGCAAACTAATAGAAAACACATGCTCTCGTGCTTGGAGGGTTGGGCCGTGGACATGTAGTGAACTGCAGACGGATTATCTAGCCTTAGGCAATGTTTCTTTTCTGTTTCTCCTGTGCTTGCTTGTTTGGCAGTAGATTAAACTGGGGTAGTTGAACGAGGGGGGTGGGAGAGGAGGAACGTGGTCAAGCTTAGCTGACTGAGTTCAGTAGGAGATAGCGAATAAACCGTGCCAAAGTAATAATAATAAAAAAAAGAGGTTTCCTGTCCTGCGTGCCCTTTGAACCTAACATCAGTCATCTTCGACTTGTCCATGCGGGATGCAATGCGTCGCATGGAGGAGAAGAAAAGTGCCTTTGCCCTCAAATGTTGTTTGCACGAAGCGTGCATCATCTCTTTTTTTTTTTTTTAGTTCGGGCTTTGGACTTGAAGCCTTTCCACTCAACCTTATCCGTGGACAAAGAAATGCTGACCATCGCCAAGCAAAAAAAAAAAAAACCGCTCGCATGTAAGTGGATGCGCGTTGCGCAAAAGCAGGACCTGGACTGTCAATCGACCTTTCGCTTCGCGCAACCTCTCGCGTTTCTTTGTTGCAGGCCCAGAAGAAATTTGTTTACCCAGGGGTCGACGCATTCCTAGGGGATCAAACTACGCCAGTGCCCGCGGAAGTGAACCCTAGAAAATGCTCGAGCGCGGGGAAAGCAGAGGACGTATGTCCCATTCGGGCTCCAATGCACGTCTAAATTGCAATAATAAGATCCTTGGCCAGGGCATCAAAATGGCGCATACAACGGCGATGATGATTGGTACGTTGGGTGCGGTACTGCACAGCATCGCAATTTTTTGGGGCAAGAAAGTGGATTTTGTATGAGAGCATGGAAAGAAATTCTTTAGAGTCGAAGCCAGATGGTATTTTAATACTGAATGACGATGATGCTTTCTCCGTCCTGTCCTTTAAACGCGTGCGCACGGGAGTAAAGTAAAATAAAGTAAAGTACCTTGGTACTTTCTGGCTTGTATGCTCGATTCTAGTATTCTATAGCACGCTTCTTTCGTTCTGACGCCATTCTCGTCTCTCCCTTATTTGTCATCGCAGGGGCAAGCTCCTCGACGAATGGTGTTTCTCCGATGAACTCGCAAAGCACTGTCTTGACGGAGAACAAATTGCGCCTGTTGAAGGAAGGGGATTATATGTCGGGATGTCAGGGCACTTTGTTATGCGAGGAAGAACAGTAGAGCGAGTATTTTTTTTTTTTTTTTTTTTTTTTGGCTCAGGTTCTATGCGAGTTTTTTTCTTTTTGGACAATGATAGTGAAAAAGAGGACGCAGAAAGACGAGCGAGAAATGAAGGACAGAAAACAAAATAAGGGTATACTCACAGCCATCCTCATGCCTCATGCTTCATGTCCCTATTTTTTCATTGTCGGATGCAATTGCGTCCCCTTTCAATGTCCATGTAGGTGGTTTTTCTTACTATTTTCTCGTTGGGGCATTTGCATTTGGCAATGTTCATTTAACTCGCCTTTGAGTGTCGCGCATGTACAATAAAAAAGGAAGAAAAACCACTTATGGGCGAAGGGAGGGCAGTAAAGGATTAAGAAAGAAAAAAAAGGTCCTGCCAAATGCCATGGGTCCCGCCACTCACTTTCCCTTGCGTAAGGAAGCTGAAAGGTGAGTGAGTATAGCAAAAAAGAGAAAGAAAAAAAAGGAGGCAACGCTATGCTTTTTCGTCTCTGTTCTCGGATATAGGAGTCAGTGAAGAATGACTGCTGCAGAAGAGGGGGAAGGAAAAAAGATGCCATAGCACACATAACACAATAGATCATCAGTATTTTTATCTTTTTTTTTTTTTCTTCTCGAGCGAGCAGTGTCGAGGACAACGTGTTTTGATGGTGTGAATGAGAGTGTGTGTGAGCATTGACTTGGGTGGATGGACGGACGAACGACCATCAATGTCCCAATATTACTTTTTAGTCGTCCACTCACCCCCACACATACACATTGGAGGAGAAGGAGAAGGGCAAGGGTAAGGGTAGGCCATGCTTTCATCCGTCCCCTTTGTTTTTTATTTCACTTGGATCTTGCATTGGTGCCATTGGGTCCAATATGATGCCTCATTCTTACATACACTAATCTGCGCTGTGGTGTCATCCTCGAAGGGAAGGTCCAAAATACTGTCATTTCTCTCTCTCTCTCTGTCATCTTTAGCGTTTACCCGTTGAAGAACATGGCACATCATTAGTCAATGGTCACGAAAGGTTGGTCATGACCCCTGTCCATGCTAATGGAAGTAGGGGCACGTTACTGCGTTTCTTTTTTTCTTTTGCGAGCTTCGTGCCTGTCTGTAATATGAAATTAGTGTGGCTCTTGGCCGACCCATACCACACCGCAACTCCATTCCGCAACATGTTGAACACGTTGAACACAATCCAGGGCATGTCCCCTCTTTCAAAGGCGTGTTTCGCGAATATTTTTAATTTCTCGTGCATCTTGTTCATCTCACGAAGCAGTGGAGAAGAACCATGGATCATCCAACTTCACTACTCTTTGTGTGTTATGCTTTGTTTTACTTGTACTAAGCAAGTATTATATAACATAGACCTTGGCCAAGTGAGCAAAACACCATGCATACACTGGCCCAACACTTGACGTGTGGGTGGAGGCGTGGTGTTTAATCGTTTTGCCCATTAAAAACAGAGGCATTTTTTTCTTTTGGATATTGCATTTAGCTTACCAGTCTTCCAAAAAGAGCTTCGTATCCAATGGACCCTTGTGTTTCGTGTCGACTACACAACAAGCGGAAAGAAAAGTGACCCATAATTGGACATACCGGTAGTAAATGGGATGAAGTTTCCTTGAGAAGGAAGATCATTACCCTGTTCCTCGCGAAACGAGGCAAAATAATATTAAAAATAATAGCCAAAAAAAAAAAAAAAAAAAAAAAAAAGGATCGCGACCCAGAAGCTTGAAGGAACACTGCGAGTTGGCATGGTCAGCATTTTTTTTTCATGTCCGAACCAAAGTACAACAAACAACAACGCCCTCACTCATGGGGTGCATGGCGCAAGGAAGACCAAAACAACCTTGCGGTTTATTGATTGTTTTCGTTCTCAGCCTCGTGGTGTCGATGGTATGTCGGTAGGGATACATCCCGTTCACCTCTACACCCCTACCTCCACGAATGCCTCCTCCCAAAAGAGGATCTTTTTTTCCGAGATGCAAATCAACCGCGCGCTATCAGATGGACCAATGCTATCTAACCATGCTAGTGCTATCTGATGGAGGAGGAAGGGTGGGATTTTTTTTTGTTGTTGTTGTTGTTGTTGTTGTTGTTGTTGTTGTTGTTGTTGTTGTTGTTGTTGTTGTTGTTGTTGATGTTGTTGTTCTTCTTTAGAGAGATGGTCTGTTGGGAAATTCGATTTTCAGTGGGCGTACCCGACGCGGTCCATGTCGCTTTTTTTTGTACAGTTTTACGCGGCAAAAACAAACACCAGGGGGACCCTCCTTGCCTGTGAATCTGGAACTTTCGAACCCCTGCAAGGTTGCAAGCACCCCCATACCCATGGGAACATGGATATGAAGGAAAAGAAAATACTTTTAAAGCTCTTGGAAAAAAAACACGAAAGATACGCCAACAAGAAGAGAGAAGGAAAAAAATTCTTTGAGGTAGAGCAAAAATGTGGATGTCAGAAGGACAAAAACTATTTTGCAAACCATGGGGTGAAGTTGATGATGATGAGCCGATCTCTTCGTTGAACAATGGCTTTGCTTCTTCCTACCTGCGGAGGCCTGCAAGGTATGTTGTAAGAGGTGAACAACAATTGAAAAAACAAGAGAAAAGAGTCACCTTATCAACCCATACTCTATGCACCTGTGTCCAAGGGTGTCCACCAAATCAAAGCACACAAGCAACACAGTCATAGCCAAAGCGAATGTCCATTTTGGGTTAGATGTGAGAGACAGCGTTTCTTTTTGGTGTGCGCGTGTGCAGTATGGTATGGTATGTCATGTTGAGAAGGGTCAAGGACGCACTAATTATCAAGCATCCTTCGTTCCTCTCTTACATAGTGCGAGATGGTATAGCTTGAAAAACAAAGGCAGAGCAAAGCAACCATGGTTGTTTTTAGGGCATGTAATGTGGATGTGAGTGGGTGGATTATGATGTTGATGCAAAGAGTCATTCAATAGAGCATCCTCCTCCATGGCACTGGAAGATGAGGATGAATAAGAAGATAGAGAGACACCACAAACACGAATACACACACTCTCTTCATACACTAACTCATCCACACCATACATAGCATATACACACACGCACACACACACACATAGCTTACACACACATTCACATCCAGACACCTAAATAATACACCGAGCATTGCAATTTTGACTGAATACTGAAGGCATTTTTGCTTTTTGTTTGAGTGTGCTCTTTGAATTGAGTTCAGGCACACACTTTTACAAAATAAATAAATAGACAAAGAGTGCTCAAATTTGAATTGGAAAATGTGCTCACTCTTTTTTAGAGTAAAAAGTAGAGTAGACTTGACTCCTTCACTCTGTGAATGTGCTCCCCTCGAGAATAAGAGTCGAGTCTCTGTCTGTCCCTCCTCGCTTCTCTCTGCTCAGAGACGAGAAGAGACAGACGGACCAAATTTGGGTCGGACGCACACACACGGGCGAAGGTCATAAAGGGTGCAGGGCACACATACATTCACATTCGCACTCACATACACTCACTTGCACTTGCAGCACAGAGTGAGAATCCTTCCAGGACCAGGCCCTTAGTTCCTCTTCTTCTCTTTCCTCTACCTTTCTTCCTTCTTTGGATTGTTTATTTATTGACATGGCCATACACAACACCGTATATTCAAAACAGAGTGAGAGGTCAGGTCGTTCAGTTTTTTTTCAGGTCCATTCAAACACTCTTCCCCCTTACTTACTTACTAGTATCTCCACTCACTCACTCACTTTTCAATACTCACAACCATTACCCCCGTCAATCCTTTTTTCTCCGCACTCCTCCTTCGTCTGCTCTCGCCTGTATTGTTTTTTTTGCTATGTATGGGCCACCCTCTACCATTGTGTGCCAGTGTGTGCCATGCCCTCAACCCTCGAATATAAAAGTCCACGGAAAATAAAGCCATTCCCCCCTTCTACTTTCGCTTCTACTTCTCTCTTCTTGTTCTTACTGTTGTTGTTTCTTATTTCTCACAACAAAACATCTTCATCCTCATCACACGATTTTCTCCATCGAGATCCTTCTCCTCTCTCTTCACTCTTTTCAACAACTCTCTCTTATCTGATTGACCCACTAGTGCTGTGCTTGTCAACCAAACCTCCCACCCTCAACAAGCCCTTTCTCTCTTCGTCCCATTAGCACCTTAACGATTCTGTTGAGTCTCTCTCTCTCTACCTCTTACCTTTCTACCATCACCATTCATCCTCCTCCATCCTGCCTCCCGTTCCTTTCTGCCCTCAACGTTCATCCATCCCAACGGCTGTTCCTCCTTTATTTTGCTTTGATTTGTCCACCCGCGCTTTTTCCCTTTGTCTTCGAGCCATCTTCTCCCTTGAAATATTTTCCTCTTCTCCCCTCCACAAACCAACAGCAAACAGCAAACAGCAAACATCATCCAAACAGGTAAGATCAGACACTCCCCGCATCATGTCTATTTTCCTCCTTACTTCCCTCCCTTGTCCACTATCCAATGCCCCACCCCTTTTCCTGCATCGCCTTTTTATTTTCCTCACTTTTACTCCCTGTTTCCTACTTCTCCTTCGGCATCCTCGACCTTTGTCCGTCATCCTCAACCGTACCATTACACTTTTCTCTTTGTTGCCTAGTGCTTTTTTTTTTTTTTTTTGGGGGGGGGGGGTGAAGGGGAGGCAAAGAGCAAAGGGTTACTTACCAATCAAACAGACCCCAAATATGACGCCAAGGCCTTTTTTCCTTTCTCTTTTTGTATTCTCCGATGAAATTGAAGCTGTTCGTCTGTGTGGTAATTGAGGAGTATTGGCGGCAAGAAGGCCAACTCAACTCAACTTGGGCCAACCAACCATATGCAGGCAGACCATGGAAAAGAAAAAACCAAAAAGCCACATACACACACAGAGAGAGAGAACACAAATAACCAATTTTCTGGGGTATGCCTCTTCCTGCTTTTATATTCTCCGCCACACCTTCCTTTCTTTTGGTCTCTCTCTCTCTCTCTCTCTCTCTCTCTCTGCATGTATGTCTCTGTCTGTTTGACTATCCTCACTCTTTTGGCCATTCGCTGCCGTGTCTCGCCTTTGCCATGGCCTTGGACTTGGACTTTGTTTTCTTGGTCCATTTGTTTGCATTGGCCTCTCTTCCTCTCTTCCTCTCTGCCTTCTCTCCCTGTTCTCTGATGACCCGTGTTGGCGCACGTCTTTCCTTTCTTTGTTGTTCTTTTGGGTCCATGTGCGCATGTATGTGTGTGTCAGTGTGTTTGTGTGCGTGCATATATGAAGTAGGCGCGTGTGGGTGTGGGTGCTTGGGGTTGTGTTGCCCATTGCCAATATTGCCAATGTGGGTCGAGGCCCTATTCCGTGTGCACAAGAGAAAGGATGTGTTTGTTTCTGGCGCCCTTTTTCTACTGCAATGCAGAGTGGACATTACATGCCACTTCTGCGCGTATATTATATTTTCTTGCTCTCTCTCTCTCTCTCTTCCTCTCCGCCCTTCCCTCTTCCTCTTCCACGCACTTGGTGTTCGTGTTTATATTTTGGCCTTTTCTCTTTCTCGAGCACCTTTCCTCATTCAATCATTCCCTTCTTTCTCATTCCATTCCTCCGACATTTGGTTTTTTTTTCGCAACTAGATCCTTTTTGAATGCATACCCAGTCTCCATCTATGGCCACTTCCACACAGATCACAGACAACACCAACAACCACAACCGCATCAATATCACCAATAACAACAACTCAATGTCACACACATTTTCCTCACCTTCATCGCCACCAACCGTCCCCACTGTGGTTTCTATCGCGGGCATGCTCTCACCACTCTCTTCACCACCTCCACCTTCGGCCAAGACAGTCATGGCCCCCACCAAGGAGATGGATTCCATGTGGCCCTCGTCCGTCAATGCCTTTGGGCCCGACCAGCCCAGCCCCGAGCAGTTGATCCAGCAGCAGATGCAGGCCCAGTCGCGCCACATCATCCTGCAGAGCATGGCCGTGCAGGGCATGAGCATGGCAAGTGTTGGCACCCTCGACTTTTCAGGTACGATCAGATGGTATTATTATGTCATCCACCACCAACCCAATGACGCATTGGCTCTTTTTTGTTTCTCGTCTTCGTACCCTTTGGGCTCTTTGTCCCACTCACCCATCCATCCAAAGAAAGTGTTCACCCCTTTTTTTGTACTCTTCCCACAACACAACATAACAAACACACTGAACATTCACACCAACATGCCATACCATTGCCTATTTTGCGCCACACATCGCCCCCACACCTATCGCTCATACCTTACGTATTGTGGTGACAAAGACACAGCATACGACAAGGAACAACGCGTGGGAACCCTCTCCCGAGAGAATCCGAGAGAATGAGAGAGAGAGTGTGTGTATCGCGTCCTTTGGCTTGATCCTTATTCCTGTGTTCATTGACTCGTGTTACTGCCCTCTTTGTTGTTGTTATTGTCCTGCCCGAGTGCATACATACAATACAACATACATGCAGACACACATGCTCCCCCTTTCGCTAATTTTTTTTTCTTCCCGCTCCCACACATGCACCACATGTCAAGACAACCCTTTTTTGCTCTTGTTCTTGCCCCAGTTGTCTCGTTTTCTTTTTCTCCACTTTCTTTCAATGGGTTTGGTACGACACTGAGAAAAAAAAACCTCGATGTTTGGGAAGAGGTGACACGGAGGGCGCGAGAGATGTCTGGGCAATGCCCTTACTTTTCCCTCCCCTCCCAATGAGGTCAGCAGTAACACAGGGGAGGTGTCAACAACCTACTACACAACTACACAACAACAAACAACGACGACGCATTACACTCTGCTTTGCATGTCAATGCATGATGCATGCTATCATAGAAACTCCCCGCCACTCTCTATCGTCTTTCTTCTTCACTACTCGTCTGCATTTTCCTTTCTTTTACGGCTCCTTTTCGACGTTCATTTCTTATCACTTCACTTCCTTGGCTTCCCTTCCCTTCCCTTCCCTTCCCTGTGGCTCCATGTCCCCCTATTGCATTACATGTCCATTTGGACGCGTTTTTTGTTTTGTTTATCGTTTCCTGCAAACCAAAAGGCAAAAAGGCATCCGAACAGGTGACCCTACGTGGATCGTTCATATTTCGTCTTCCTTGCCATCCATGCACTACGTATTTGTGCTTTTGGGCAATACTATGCATGCATGCGTGTCTCCCTCCACAACTCTCCTCTACTCCTCATTCACTCTCTTCTCTTCTCTTCGTCCCGCCTCCTACTTGAAAAAAAAAGTCCCTTTGTTGTCTTCTTTGGTCTCGTACGTTTCCTCTTCCTTTCTTTCCTGCTTTATTGTTTTCTTTTCTGCTTTCTTCTCTGGTCCATGGGGTTTATGTGGCTCTTGTCTATCCCCTTTATCGGTTCTACCCTTTAATATTGGACGTTCGTGGTCGTTCATCATCATCCTTCCTTTTTCTTTTTCTTTATGCAACTTTGGTCCTCGCAACAAGGACCAAAAGGTCTGTTCGACCTGAAAAAACGACCCACTTTTTTTTTTTCTTATTCTCCTCGTTTTCATTCCCCAACTCCTCGTATTTGAGTGTGTGTCTTTCTCTACGCCCCACCCCTTCACTCCTATGGATGTGGTCTTTGCGTGTGTGTGTGTTTGTGTGTCCATCTGTTTAGTGTGGCTCGACCGTGTCTTTTTCCACGGTCCATCATGAGCCCAGAAGACCATTTTTCGAGAAGTGTTCATCCCAGGAGAAAGGGAATAACAGGGAGACAGTGAGCAAAGAAAACTAAACGAGCTAGAAAGAGACGTCAAAAACACAAGCAAGCAGGGAGACGGAGAAGAGATTACACACTCTCACATACGCACACACACACACACACACACACCAAAGGAAGAGTATCCAGGTTGGACGCTATGTGGTTGGGATGTGGTGACTATCATGAGAGACAAGAGAAGTAGAAAAAAAGGCGTTCGTTGCATCTAGCCCTTTCTCTTTGTCGGGTCTTCCCATTCTGGTCTGGCATTGGGACAACAATACCCTTGTTTGTTTGTTGTTGTCCTTACGCGTCGTCTTCGACATGGTCGTTGTTGATTTTTCTTTTCTTCTTGTACTCCTTCAACTATCGTTTGTCCCACCCCCTTTGTCACCCTTGGACAACCATGGGCATTCTCTTTTCGTTTGTTCTTTTTGTTGGTCTCTTGCGGCAAACACATCATGAGGAGACAAGGACCCAAAA
>KN042430.1:221184-294634 GCA_000739165.1 Podila verticillata NRRL 6337 | reverse complement strand
AAAAGTCAGGGCGCCAGGGAAGGGCTTCCCTGCTTTAAAGGAACTTGGAGTAGGAAATGGCCTACCCCTCCTCCTCCTCCTCCTCCTCCTAGTCTTCCTCCTCTTGTTTCTCCACCTCCTCTTCTTCCTCTTCCTCTCTCCTCCTCTTTCTCCTCTTCTTTTTCGTTCTTTGCCTTCTCCTTATCCTAAAATGGTCTTTCGGGCTACTTGGTTCTTTTTCTCTTTTGTTCTCTTGCGTCTCGTATGTCTGTCTCCCTCTCTTTACGTGTGTATGTGTGTGTTCGTGCATATCCCAACATTTACACATCCACATCCACACAGAAGGGACCATTCCATTCATACATTCATTTCGTCCGCTCCCGTCCTTCTCTTGCTTGCCGCGTGTTTTCTTGTGCGTTCTTTATATAATCCTCACCACCTCGGCATTGATATTTGTCTTTTTTTTCTTCTGTTTGTTCCATTGCATTTCTTATTTCTTTGTGAGCCTTCTTCACCGTTACCGAAACCTCTTCCTCATTTCTGACACGTTTTTTTTTATTACTATTACCTTGTACATCACATAATCCCTAATCCCTAATAGATACTCGCAACCTCGGCTCTCTTCAACAGCAACCACAACAACCACGAACGCCACAACCTCTCACATTCCTCACAAGAGTAGCACGTTTCGAGCCCTCTAATTCATGGGAACATTCCAACGCGCCTTCTACCCTTCACGAACAACAAACCCTTAACACCGATACTTCCCTCCCCCAGGCCCAAGAGCAATACCACCAAATGCACATGCAACACCACCACCAGCAACACCAGCAACACCAGCAACAACAGTACCATCAAATGATGCTCCAATCACAGATGCCCATCCACCACTCCCACATGCCCACCATCAACGACGAAGACCCCTTTGGCGAGTACGTGATGATGGAGAATATGCCTGGGCGCTTCATGAGTGACAACTCGATGGACGAGCAAGCCTATGGTCTCAACCTCCCAGCCTCCTCAGATGTCAACAACACCAACTTCAAAGGCCCCCTTCCAAATCAAGTCTGGACCCTGACCGCAGCACTTCAAAAGCCCGGCAAGGCTCCCAAAGCCAAGAAAACAACTGTCCGTCCTCCACGTGCCCTCGAATGCTTCAACTGCAAGGTCACTCAGACGCCACTCTGGCGCCGCACCCTAGACCGCAAGCACTCGCTCTGCAACGCCTGTGGGCTCTACTACAAGCAGTACAACGGCCACCGCCCTCTCCACATCCGCCACAAACCCTCGCTGTCCCAGAGTCAGCGCGAGAATGCCTCGCCCTACACTCTGCCTTCCAATACCCAAAAGAAGGACTCTGCTTCATCTTCATCCGTGTCATCGCCCGAGAGCGCCAAGGTTGACGATCCAGATACCGGCTCAGACCAGCCTACCGAGGAGTCGGACGCTACCTCTGAGCCTATCAAGGCGGAGCATGTTGACCAAGAGACATCCGAGCAAGTCTCGTCCTTTGAGGTCAAGGGCGATGAGCTGCCCAAGTCGCTCACCTTCAAGGAGGGTCCCCGCGTGAAGCGCAGCAACAGCTCGGGCAACAGTAAGAGCCAAAAGATGTCGCGCCACCGCCAGACCCGGTCCTTCACGGGCCCCATCCACACTGATTCGTATATGGGCGTCCCTGTTGGATTCACTGGCCATCTCCCCCAAGGTCAACAAGACATGTCATACCAGCCTGGTATGCCTCAAATGATGATGAGCCCCGTGGTCGAGGACTCTTACCGTCAGGTTTACAACCAGACCTCAGGATTTATGGTGGACGAATCTCACCATGACTCGCCATTGATGGGTGAAGGTGGTCCATTCTCACCAGCCAGCTCTCTCTGCTCGCCTTTGACCAACTCTTCGGTGTCTCCTTTGGGTCATGGCCCCATGGCGCCTTACACGCTTCCTCCTGCCATGCCTGGTTTGGATGTCTCCAACAACAACAACAACAACAACGCCGCCCCTACCACCACCCCCGCCAACAACTCGAACGAGCAAGTGCCCATGACGCCCAAGTCAATGACCTTTGACGATATGCGCTTCCAAGCGATGGTGGAGCGTATGCCTCCTGGCCAGATGCTCAAGGCCCTGAACATGCTCGAGAGCCGGTGCCATGTCCTGCGCAACCGCCTGGGGATGTCTGACTTGACGCTTAACCAGCACATGAACCCCCAGCCTTCAGTGATGACCCCCACGACCGAGTGCGGGTTCCAATCCCTGTCGCTGTCTTCGCCTGTGCAGGAGAACGGACTTGGCTATCCATGGCCAGGCCACCAGTCCAACGGGTTCACCCAAGGTGGACTCTACATGTACTCGAACAACGACGAGATGATGATGGACCATCGCCAGATCATTGGTGGTGACGAGGGAGAGGACACCGAGGAGGACGAGTCGGCGATGCGCGGATTCTCGTCTGCGTCGTCGACGGTAGTGGGCTCTTCTGGCGAGAGCAAGTTCTGGCACACGAGTGCCACGTCGGTTGGAGTGTATGCCACCGAGTAAATTATCTTTTTTTTTTTTCAGTTTTTTTCCGTCATTCTTCAACCATAGACTTTATATTTACTTTAACCATTGTACTCTTATACCCTTTGATCTCCATGAGTGTCATGGCGGGTCTTCTTTTTTCTTCTTTTACATGTACATTACAAACCAAATCGAACCAAACCAAATGAAGTTTCCCAGTGTGTAGTACCATATCTATGATACGATGTCGCTTTGCTTGTCCTTGTCCTTCTCCTTGCTGTATGACAACATGCTTTTGAGGAGCATACTTGTCCTTGCAGCCTAGCCTCACTGGCATCGCTGGAAAATTGCGGCTTGGCTTTGCCTCTTTGCAACCTTAATTGGTGACTTCCCACGGGCAAGGACGACAGGAGGGCAAGGAGAGATTGTGGGCTGCTTCTCACTCTCATCCATCCATCCATCCATCCAACCACCCCACTCTCATCTCACTTGACTTCATCCATTGCCCTTGCTCTCACATACCCCAAGCCATATCCCACCCAGCCCCACTAGCCAACAGCAGCACGAACGACAGCCATCACAATAGACTAAAATATGAAGGACTCAACCACACCCGGCCCTGCTCCCGGCATGAACCATGCCGATGTCGCTGTCCAAATCCAGGCAGACAAGGATCTCAAGGGCATCGAGCGCAACACAAAGTTCCTCAAGATTGACATGCATACGTAAGTGGGACATGGACCCCATTAGGCTGGAGAAAAAAGAGGATCGATGTTGTCCCCAACAAAATGCGAGCTTGATGGAAATATGTGTACCAGCAATGCGCAACAAACAAGCTCGTCTAAAGGTTCTTTCCTTCCTACCTTCCTCCCTTCCTTCCTCGTGGGATAACGAAATAGCCACATCCTGCCCAAGCACTGGCCTGACCTCAAGAAGAAGTACGGCTACGGCTCATGGATCCAGCTGGACCACATCGAGCCAGTAAGTGGGACACCAACAAGCAACAGCTGACGGTCAAGTGTTGTTGTGGCTCATTCAATATGCCCAAAGTGATGGAAGGGCTGATCAGGGTCTCTCATTATGTAATTCCAACAATTTTTTTTTTTTGTTTGTTAGGGCAAGGCCAACATGATGATGGACGGCAAGAACTTTAGAACCATCGAATGCAACTGCTGGTCCTCGGAGCAACGTATCAAGGAGTGCAATGCCACCGATGTCGATGTCCAGGTAAATGTCCACCAGCAATTAGGGAGTTTCATTCACCCACTTCCGGACAAAACATAAGCTTGCTCTTCTCCCTATCAAAGTGTTACTGATCATCTCCCCCCCCCTCCCCCCATGATCTCTCGTTCTAGGTCTTGTCAACAGTCCCCGTCATGTTCAACTACGCCGCCCGCCCCGAGCACACGCTCGATCTGGCCCGCTACCTCAACGACCACATCGCCCAGGTCGTCGCCGAGGACCCAAAACGCTTCGTGGGCCTCGGCACCCTCCCCATGCAAGCCCCCGAGCTCGCCGTCCAGGAGCTGAAGCGCTGCCGTGAGGAGCTCGGCCTCACAGGCATCCAGATCGGCTCCCACATTAACGACTGGAACTTGGACGCACCCGAGTTGGACCCGATCTGGGCGGCCTGTGAAGAGACGAACGCGGTGGTGTTTGTGCACCCATGGGACATGGACAACAAGGGCCGGATGGAGAAGTACTGGTTTCCCTGGCTGGTGGGAATGCCCTGCGAGACGACCATCTCGATCTGTGCGATGGTCATGGGAGGGGTGTTGGAGCGGTTCCCCAAGCTGAAGGTGTCGTTTGCGCACGGTGGAGGGTCGTTCCCGGCGACGGTGGGACGTATCCAGCACGGGTTCGAGGTCCGTCCGGATCTGTGTGCTACAAGGACCAAGAATGGGCCTATGTAAGTCTTGTCCGGAAATAGAATGGTTGGAGAATGGGGGAGAAGCAGGCTCTAAGGATGAAAAGGATACTGACCTTGTTCTTCTCTATTACTCTTTTTTTTTGTAGGACCTATTTGAATCGCATCTTTGTGGATTCGCTGGTGCACGACGAGGAGACACTCGAGTTTTTGATCAAGAAGATGGGAATTGACAACATCATGCTGGGGTCGGACTACCCGTTCCCACTGGGCGAGTTGCATCCCGGTAGAATGATTGAGGAGGCGCGGTGGTTGACGGACGAAGAAAAGGTCAAACTGCTGAGTGGTAACGCCATCAAGTTCTTGGGCCTGGATATCGACACCCAGATGGTGGAGTAAGAGTAAGAGGAGAGGTAGTCCCTCCTCCTTCGGAGGAATATAGACACTTTTTTGCCGAACAAAAACAGTTAAAGGATGATTCATGCAAATAAATAAACAGCCAGGACGTATTAGAACAAGAGCTGGTTACTTTTCTCTATGCCCCATCTCTTGATTTTTTTTTACCCCGCATTCTTCAACACACTCGGAGTTCTTTAGGATGGGGACTCTTTTGAGCATGGAACCAAGGCGAGACAAAGAAGGTTGAGATGCCGACGCGTGGACAGTGCACCTGCAGCTGAAGTTTCTTGTGGTACATGAGTGATATGCATCCATGACTCCTGTGATTACGCCGCCAAGGTAACTTGCTCTGGAGACGTGGATGTCTCCGTCATACCTCGCCTCAACTATGAAACGAAGCTCTTGGAGAATGACGATTTGCATCTCGTGCCATACGCGTACACAAACAGATACACAACACGACTCACTCTGTCTTCCCCAGCTGAGGGTGCCCTGGTCTGGCTTCAAACAACCTGTCGATGGCCTCTGTCCGTTATCTCGAAAACAAGTCATGACACCAGGTCTAGTTTGGAGAGATGTCACAGGGTGATGTTTCGTGTTAGTGCGTGTGTGTGACCCGCGTGAGTGAGTGAACGGGGAAATGTGGAGCCCTCTGGACGGGTGGCTCAGACACCACTGCGTCGCCCAGAGGGCAGGTTTGTTTTAAAAGAAGATCTTTTCTTCTTTTTCTGTTTTCCTTTCTTTATTTCCTTTCCCATCGTCACATCACCTCTCCATCATATACCATCCAGCCATCATTCTTCACACAAAAACAAAAGCCAAAACAACTACACCCTACTCATCAAAAATGAACGACGTCGACCGCCACCCTTCCTGCGTCCACTCGCTGACCCACCACAACTCCATGTCCATGTCTTCGGACCAGGCCGGCGCATGCTCCTGCGAGGAGTGTGGCCCGTACAAGATGCCCATCACCAACCCCTTCTCGGAGCAGGCCTCTGTCCTCCAGGGGACGTCCTACAACACCACCATGTCCAACACCAACAACCGATCCATGGGCTCGAACGCGACCTCCATGTCGCCTCCCACAACCTACCTGGCCCGCCGACCCTCGACGAACCTGGCCGGCGCAACCAACATGGCCGCAGGCGGACAAGGCAGTGCTGGAGCGACCTCCCCCCGAATGGCGCCTGCTGGGTTCGTCTCGCCCGTGTCGATGGGCCACCTGCACCAGCGCCGGTCCTCATGCGAGTACAGCAACGCCGAGAGAGTATTCATGCAGCACTCGACGGCATGCGACTGCCGGGGCTCGGGGGTGGGATGTGGCTGTTCATTCACTTGCGACTGCTAAAGTGAGCGTCCAGAAAAAAAACACCCACCATGTATACACACACAGTAAAAAAAATATATATACTCGTAGCGTACTGACGGGGGAGTTTCCCACGAATACACCTCTTTTTTTTCGTTCTTTCTTTCCTTGTTCTTGGAGGCTGTAAGCGTTGGCCTTCCTATCCTCAGCTTTCATATGCCTTTTCTCTCTTTCTCCTTCTTAAGCGGGAAGCTTCCCCCTATCATGCTTCCCTTTCTTTCTTACCATCGATCCCCCTGTCTCCATCTGTACATACTTCCGATAAGCAAACTGACCAAAGAATAAAAAAAAAAAAAAATCTTGCCCTTGCCATGCAGCAGCTCATTCCTGGGGGGCAATGAGGTCTCGTCTCAGGCTGTCCTCCCACCCCGTGGTCCCAGGGGTGCATGGCTCCCCCTCCATGGCCTACCAAGTAGATCTTGTCCTTCCCTCTGATAAGGTCATTTGTTTGTGTTTGTTGTGCCACTTTTGTGAAGGGTGTCGGTCTTGCTTCTATCGCCGAATGTGGAGTAAATGCAGAATCATGCAAACAAAGCACAAGTGCAAACATCATATATGCCCTGTGCGGGTGCGACTAAAGAGCGCATTATTTTCCTTATCTCTCCCAAAGGACTGCGACTTTTTATAAAAAAAAAAAAATGCCACATGATGAAGGGTGGGTGGAGCAAGCCAATAGTGGAAGGGGGCCTTTTTTTTTATTTTTTTATGTGTAGTGTGCAGCAAAGATGGTGGATACTCTAAGCGAGAGTCGTGCGCTGGCCCAACTCGTGGCTGCCAGTTCCGTTCGACATTTCGCCGGTGCGATCGCCCAAGAACTCCTTGTAGCTATAAAGATGATAAGGTGAAAAAAAAAGGTCAATATTCTATGCCAAAAATGATCAGGCACAAAGAAAAAAAAATCGGGTAGACAAAGGTGGAACTTACATAAGATCAAGACGCAGCGATTCCTCAGGAGTGATCGACGACCGCGTGGTGTTCAACGACACCTCCAGATGCTCGTTCGTGATAATCGGCCTCGAGCCCTTGGGTGCCTTGTCCTGAGCCTCACTTGAAGTCGCTCCAGAAGAAGCCTCCTTGGCCGCGCCAATCCCCTTGGCGATCAGGCCCAGCCTGGACGAGATCTGCCCACGCTCAGCCAGCGTCAAGTTCGCTTTGCCTCCTGCGCTAAAGCCCTTGCCGCCTAGACTGACAAATCGCACCATCTTGCCATCGTTGTTGTTTCCGGAAGACAACGACGATCCCCCCACAGCGGGCGACGAAGCCCCCGATTCGCTTTGACGCTCCTTCTTGACCGCCTCGTCTTTCTCGATAGCAACCCGGATCGCCTCCAAATGCGCATTGTACAGCACAGCCTGGAGATCCGCGCCCGTCAGGCCCTCGGTACGGCGCGCACACTCCATCAGATCCACGTCCTCGTCCACCTCCATCTTGCGTGCCAGGCACGCCAAGATCTCGTGGCGTTCCTCGAGAGTAGGCATGCCGCAGAGCAAGGACTTGTCGAGACGGCCAGGGCGGAGCAAAGCGGGGTCGATCAGGTCTGGGCGAGAAGTGGCGGCCAGGACGTAGACACCGTCAAGACCCTCAGCACCGTCCATCTGCGTCAGCATCTGGTTGACCACACGATCCGTGACTCCCGTGCTGTCATGTCCTCTATTTTACGAAACCAAAACAAGCATTAAACAAAAAAAAAAGGTGTTTTAGCAAAAGAACATTAAGTTCTTCGATCATAGTCTGGAAGACTTGGGACCAGGGGTTACCTCTTGGGAGCAATACTGTCAAATTCGTCAAAGAACAGCACACAGGGCTTGGCCGCCTGGGCCCGCTCAAACAGGTCGCGGACAGATTTCTCACTCGCTCCAATGTACTTGTTCAGCAGTTCGGGACCCTTGACTGAGATAAAGTTGAGCCCACACTCCTTGGCCACCGCTGAGGCGAGCAATGTCTTGCCACAACCTGGGTGCCCAAAGAGGAGCAGACCCGAGCGCAGACGCAAAGGGCACTGCGAAAAGATTGAGGCGTACTTGGTGGGCCATTCCAGTGTCTCAAGCAGGATCTTGCGCGTCTCGTTCAAGCCTCCAATATCCAGCCAACTGGTCGCCGAGCTCTGGAGCTTCACACCGCGGAGACTGCTGGGCACGAATCCTTCCTGGGCCTTTAGAAAGTCGGCTTGAGTGAGCGAGAATTCTTCATCCGATCCTCCCAAGGTCACATCTGTTGGTTCCTTCTTGCCCGACTCCTCAAGTCCTGGTGCCGCCTTGTGGGCCTCGACTTGGGCCGCAATATTTCTGACTGCACCCTCATGCACGGTCCGCTCCAAGAACGCTTTCAGATCCGCAGCCAGGTAGCCCTCCGTCTTGGACGCCACCGAGACCAGATCGATTTGTGGAAGCGACCTTTGCAGGATCGCTGGCCCAGTCTCCATCAAGCTCTGCAACATATCCTTCCGCTCGGCCTTGCCTGGTGGGGTCAGCCTCACAATCTCGCTGAGCAAGTGACTGGTGATCAGGCTTGGGTGGACCGAAACCTGCTGCTGCGCCGTGGCCACAATGGCCAGGCGGTCGAAGCGCTTGCACATCCGTGTCGCAATCTGGAGGAACACTTCGGCAATCTGCCGAGAGCGGAACGAGTCGGCGTGCTCAACCTCGGCGGGGATCAAGCGGTCCAGATCCTCGAGGAACAGGATGCTAGGAGAATGGAAGGCCGCGGTGTCAAACCACTGTTGGAACTTGGTCATCAGCACCGGGATCCGGTCCTCCGCAAATTCAGCACAGTTGATCTCCACGCAGTCTAAAGCATAGTGCAACAAAGAGAGTGAAATAGGTAGGTTTGTTATTTCTGCCTGCCCTTTCTTTCTCATGTTGTAAATTTCCAAGCGTATCTCACGTGACTTACAGGCAAGAGTATCAGTGTTCTGGGCTAGTTTACGGATGATCGAGCGAGCGACAACAGTTTTACCCGATCCGTGGGGTCCACAGAGAAGGAATCCACCCAGACTGGGGACTGAAAAGGCGTCGCGCAACTCGAGCTTGGAAAGGCACGTCAAAAGGTACTTTTCGGCTTTGGTGATTACTCCAGAGACGCCTCCTAATGCTGCCGGTGTGTCGTTGATATGAGTGGCGGTTCTAAGAGAAGCGCAAAGAGAAAAGTTTAGTTATTCAGTGAAGATTTAATAGAGTGCAAGGAATTAGATCGTGGCAAAACGTCGTACTTCTTAAAGACGTAGGAGATTCCCTGGGCTTGGCCAATCTCAACCTTGAGTTGCGACAGCTGGTTCTTGGTTTGGATGCTGAAGACCTCAGGCTCTGGATTGGGCTTCGAATCCTCCTGTTGCGGTTGAGAAGGGAGTGCTTTCGGTGGAAAGTTGACGGCGAAAGACTGGAACGAATCGCCATGAGGGATGTTGAGCAAAGAGCCGTGGCTGAGAATGACTAATCCGTGATCTGGAAGCGACGAGATCCACTCTTTAAAGATGTTGCTGAACTGAGCTGCTTTGGCTGTCTTCTCAGAGTCGTGGCTGGCGGATTTAGGTTGAAGTTTCAAGGGTGATGGGGTTGCTGTGGATGCTCCGGAAGTTGAGACTGGGCGGAGAGTGATCGAGGGGAGTTGAGCAGAAGGTGTATGTGTCTCAGACAGTCTATACGATGGGCAGTTCTCTTTAGTACTATTATCCAGATGAGATGATGGCTCGCAAAAGACCATAGACATACCTGAGGATAGAAAAGCTTTCAGCATCCAGTGCATCCTGAACCTGTTTTGAGATGGCAACATGGCCCAGGGGCACATTGTACGAAGCCATGGCGCGGACAAAAATCGGCGTGTTACCCACCAGCAAATCCTCTGGATCCCTTGTCTCGTCGTCTGTGGCTTTCTCGGCGTGTGGAGAAGTGATCTTGGAAAGGCGGAGTGCTGACTGGCTAGTTAAATCGGCTTCGACCCAGCTGTCAGGGTGCACCTGAACCACAAAGGGACCCACATCCTCAATCTTTTCTGCCAGTTCGTCTGAGAGTTCTTCGATAACAAGAGCGCGTAGGCATTGTGCCTGTGTCAACTTTTGTGCTTGTGCCGATAAATCCCGGTTGTCGGATTTGGATGCTCCTCCGTTAGCCTTGCGGACCATGGGTGCCACAATCACCTCGGCGTTTGCTCCAAGCTTTACACATGGCGCCACAGGGTTGATATCCACTAGGAGTTTAAGAGATCGACAGTGTCAACATTCGATCGTCGAACAAAAAGAAAAAGAGTGTACAAGTCCAAGGAGAGTGGTATTACTTACAGACTCTAAGGCGGACCAAGGTGCGGCCATTCACCCACATGGTGACGATTTGGTGAGGGTAAAGGATCCGAATTTGGTTGAGCATCTGGTCTTCGACATATCCTGCGTGCAGTTCCTATGGCGATAGTAACGATCCGAAGGTTGTGGTCCGTTTAGTACCAATACAAAAGATTTTCCATCCTCTGGTGCAAATCAGCAATGTTTCTCCTTACCAGGATCTCCCAGTCATCCTCCGAGTATGGTGCCACGTTGACCGAGATGCCGTCCTGGACTGACTTGACAAAGTCGATATTGACCTAATCCGAAGGATGTATATCAGGTTAGATTCAAGTGACGGGAGAAAAAAGGACATTTTGCCCGTGAAAAAATTCAAAGTTCGTGTTCGATCGCCACTTCTTTTTGTCTATTGGATCCGGATCGGGTGAGCACACAGGGGAATGTAAAAGAGGGCCAATTGCTTACCTTCTGTCCAGCCCTGAGACCCATGGCCTGTCCAAACTGTGGGTCCATCTCAATGGTGTCTGCCGTCGAAGCGCCGGGCCGCGCGAGGGCCGAAGATGATCCTGATCCAGAGGCTCCTCCGCTCCAGCCGACATATGACTTTTTCTCTGTCGATCCCTCCTGCCATGATAGTTCCAGCACGACGTTTTGTGAGAGCTATTCGTGTTGGTTGTTTGCGTGTTCAGGATGGAGGAGGAAGAACGAGTTAGAGAGACGATCTTCAGGGACTATGAGGTTACGCTTGTTTCTGAGAAAGAGAAACAAACACGCTTTCAGGGACAAAAAAAAAAGCACACACACCGCGAACTCCGCATTGTTCACGTTAGTTGTGTTCCCATGCATGCAGTATTACCTTGCCCTGATCCAGCAGTGCATTAGCCCATGCTCCTGGCAGGTTGATGAGACAGTGTCGCAGAGGGATGAATGTAACGGTGACAGACTTGAGCATGGTTCTTTAGATGGGTGTTGGGTCGAGTCGAAGGTATTCTTTTTTTTTTTGACGCTGTAGGTGAATGTATATCGTTCCGAGTGTTTCCTGATGAGGGTGGTTCCGAAGGAGAGTGAGGCGGGAATTAGAGAGTTGTTGCTGATGAGTGAAGAGTGAAAAAGAGTGTGAATGGATGGATGGAAAGAAAAAGAACCAAGCTGTCCTCTTTTGCGTAAAGCGAACAGAACGAACTCTCTTCCCCCGGACACACCGTTCTGTGCTGTTGGAGCGATCAATATTCATGACCCACCGCACCCAAACCTTCTTTTCCTTCCTCTCCCCCCAATGAAATTCGGCTCCACTCTCTTCTCGGCGATGTCTCCGCTTCAGAATGTGCTCACGTGCAAATCGAGCGATTTGGTGGCGATGTGTACCAAAAAGGAGTGCACGCCTTTTGTTTCCTTGTCGAAGTCATGGCTTGTTGATGGCATCAACCTATTTTTTGTCCGCCCACACCAACATAAGCATAAATCTCAGAGCATCTAGAAAAAGAGGATAACATGCTCCCTTTTCTTTCCCTCTTTCCTTCTTCCCAACAAAGGAGGTGCCTAGACAGTATCCTCCAGGTAAGAATCAGTTAAGGAAATAGGTGTCATGAAAGGAATGCCTGCGAATCCATCTCGTCGGCCAACAACGACTATGCAAGCATGAAGAAGGATTTGTTGAATGGCGATAGCAGAAAGCATCAAAGAAACATGGTATGGCGGCACTGAAGCTTCCTCTGAACAAGGGAGGAAAGTTGTTTAAGCCCCTATTTTCCGAGTTAAAGTATATCACAGAAGTCAGAGCCAGAGTAGAGACAGTGATTGCCCGGATTTATCCTCATCTTAAAGACGACGACGACTATGCGAGTATGAAAAGGCATCTGTCAAACCACGATAGTAAAACCATGAAATAAAAGTCTGCAAAGAACCATGGCCTCCCGCATTCCTTGACATCATCAAGAATAGAAGAAGCTCAATGTTTTCCCAAAGAATTGTATCTTTAAATACTACTTGCATTGGTCGTTTCTGACCTTGTACTTGCAGCCATGAAATACAAACGAGTTGTAGCTAATACAAACAAAAGAAAAAGAGAGAACCCAATCGGTTGAGACAGAGTATCGATGTGGCCACATATCGAACACCTCACTCAAAAGGGGAGGCAAGCACGCAAAGATGAGCTATCAAGCCAACATAACAAAAACGTGTCAAAGAAAACAAGACCGCACGCCGTGCGAACAAAAAAAAACAGAGGTATCGACTGGCAAGTCGATTGAGGGACTATATCCACGAATTACAATGCAGCTGAATATTATTTATCGCCAGTCCAGGTGAACAAAAAAAAGGGCAGTAGCCTAGAAACGAAGCTCTCATTGAAGACAAGAATCCTCCGGCTCTATCATCAAAGTCAAGCGAGATGGAAAGTTTGGTCCCCCACACTCAAAAATCCACGATAGCCAAAGCGTGAAAGCGACATGGCCGCTCCCACAGCACTCATAACAAAGATATGGTGTAAGGATAATCATCTCCTACCCAAGTACTCCTTGAAACACCTGTCCAAGGAATGTATCCTTAACTTGAGTGTCCACGGTACAACCGAGCGTAGCAAAGAAGCGAGAGTCAAAGACATAGGACTCTGGCCGAGTGCTCCAACTACCACGGAAATCATACGTCGCAGCAAACATGCTTACAAAGCCACAAGGGCAAAGGCAAGTCCTCGAGTTGTTCATATCGTAAGCGTCGACAAGTATCAGTTTGAACCGATCCCACAGACCCAAAGAAAAAATTCGCGCCGCCACAGTCCAAGAAGTATAAAAGCTGACAATCGCCCTACGAGGCGGCTCACATGGCAAAAGGAAAAGTATAATGAAAACAAGGTCTACATGACGAAATTGCTTCTTCTGGCACCAACTATCAGGTCCGAGTCAAATACCGAAAAATGATGTTACACTGTGCCACTTAGAAGGCAGGACATCCAATTTGACTGGGCCTGCATCATGACGGAGCCAGCGGAACAAATTGTTTGGTTTGAAAAAAAAAAAAAAAAAAAAAAAAAAAAAGGATTAGCAGCATACCGAAAGAACACCTATCCCTTCATAAAAATGGGATTCGGCAATACGTCAAATCTCAGTGTTCTTATCCTGGAATTGTATTTGAATGAAAAAAAAAAAAAAATCGATCCATCCAGGGATCTACAGAACCAGCATCCATTTATCTATGACGCCAGGACAGGCTCCTCTCCTCCAGCTAATGACTCGCCCTGTGCAGTCGTCCGAGTTCCCGAGAATCCCTCTCCATGATCTCGCTCATGCATCTCAGCATCATGGATCTGACTAACCTCCTCCTCCCCCACTTCGTTCTTGGGCAGATCCTGCTCCCAGTCCTCATGCGGCACGCCCTGGATCTCGTTCAGCGCCCCCTGGACAATATACGTGTACGCACCGCCCTTCAGATGTGGCGTGGTCTCATACGCGATTACGAGGTTGCACCGCTGGCAATACAGGCGGTACTGTTTCTCGAATTTGTCGCCCCTAGAAAAAAAACAGACAAGAAAACACGACTTGAACAGTCAATCGCCGAGCTTATGATCATGATATCGAAGTCAGATCAAATCTATCCCACAATTTGAACCGCCCATCGTAGAGTCCGTATTCGCTGTCTCAAGGTAAATCAACTACTTTCTTAAAAGCAGTCCTTGAAAGACAACAAGTCGCCTAGTTCCTGCTCATGTCTAAAAGGCGTCCATGCTGATCGACATTCCCAGGACAAAAGTATCCCTGTATCCCGGCAGCTCGAACTGCTTCGAAGAAAGCCAATCCTGAAGCTCCTGTATGAATATACTTATGGACAATCCTGCAGTACGGTCGGTTGAACAAGACGTCATAACCGTCGCTCATCGAGGTGTCATCCATACACAATCTTCACGAATTCCTTTTGATCCATACATATCTCCGATCGATGGCCAAACTGTGCGCGACACATTTTATCCCACTGTTTTTCCAGGGTGCCTTCAAAAGAATACATCGCTCACCTCTTGACCAGCTTGACTTCTCCTGGTGTAGCGTGCAGCTTGTACATGCGGTTGGCGTTCGAGAGGATGATGGCATTGTCAGACTGTCTCCGTGGCAGCTGACCCATCTCAATATCTAGCAAACCAAAAAAAAAAAGTCCATTCAAGGTCAGTTCAAGTTTGATCCCTGCTTGCGCCAACAAAAAAAAAAAGGTATCCACATAGGAAGAGAAGGGTGGTAGTCTTGATATCGATGCAACTGTGCGCGAAGCATTTACCAATGACGAGAATGAATTCACTGCATAGACAGTAGTATGAATGCAGTCCCTGGGGGTCGTCCCTGTTGTCTGATGAGGAAATGATCGAGTTGGAGATGATCTTTGGCATGGTGTCTGATGTGTCGAAGAGAGTTGTGGTTAATTGACGAAAAGAACGAAATTGGAAATGCCTTCAACTTTTATCTTTTTTTTTTTGGGCGTGGAAGGGCTGAGCACAAATGAACGAAGGGGGGCGGAGCCCAATTCCCTAATTTTGGGACAACACATAATCGTCTATTTTTTTTTGCACTTTCAAATACATATCACTAACGCATCTTATGCCTTCTTGGTGGTCTTGACAGAAGTCTCGAGACCGCCCCACAGGTACACAAACGTGAACACCAAGAGACCGACGCCCATGCTGGCAGCACTAGTATAGTAGGGCTTGGCCTGCGAGATGAAGCGTGGGTACTGGTCGTGGCGGAAGGGGTGGATGCCCACAGTGGTTACACTCTCGACATAGGTCAGACCGGCGCGCTTGTAGTTGACAGTGAACTTGAACACTCCGTACTGGTCGGGCAGCTGCAAGGTGGTGGTGAAAGTGCCAACAGTGCTCTGGTCGTCAATAGGAACCTGATCCAGAGTCTTGCGGATGTAGGGGTCCAACATGATCAACTCCAACTGAACATCATCTGCCGAGAAAGGGTGCCACTCGCCGTCGTGATACTCGGCAATAGAGATAGTGTAGGTCTATCAGATATTTGAGATATAGTCGCCCGGTTAGCAATTATTCAATATTTTTCCGGCTAGTTGTTTCCCTGTAGTGGCAACTGCGAACATGGTTCTTACGATGTTATCCTTAATACGGTAGTGGGCAGGTGCCTCCTCCTCGCCAACCTTGTGATGCTGAACAGCAACAACATCCAGAACACCCTTCTCCTGGAAGGTCCACTTGGTCAGTTCCTCAATGAACTTGCGGTTACCAGAGACGGTCCTAAAAGGAATGCAAGAATTACGATAGATCAGCAACGAGAACAAAATGCAACCCTTTTTTAAGTTGCCCCAGCTTTTCTTTGACCAAGATCAAAGACAGAAAGAAAAAAAAAAAAGACTTACTCCTTGTCGCCATGCTTCTTAGGCGAAGCATCGAAGAAAGCATCGGTCAACATATCTGTGCTGCCCAAAAACGCAACACGGGCGTTGTTACGCGCCTGCATCACCGACACAAGGCTGATATCCTTGCCCGACAGTGTGGGGTCCTGATCCGCAGGGTCGTCCAAGTTCACATTCTCCCACGAGTACGCCTCCGAGGGTGCCCACAATACCGAGTTCAACAACGAGTTCGCAGGGTTGACAGAGTGTGCAATGCCACGGAACAAGATAGGTCCGGGGAGATCCTGGGGTACGATGGCCTTGGACATGTGTGTGGCAGGGTTGACAACAATGGCATCGTGGTGCTTGCTGCCCAGGGACTGGTCGTAGTTGAAGTGGTCCAGCACGGTGGTAAAGCGGTTATCGTACTCGACGTCAAATTCGCGAGAAAGCTCGCGCAGGGTGCTGCCCATCTCGGGGGAGCCAGCCACGAGCACGTTTCCACCGTCAGCGACAAATCCGACAATTGACTTGGCGTTCATGCCTCTGGGGTAGTCTAGAGTTGAGAAAGGGTTTCCAATTAAACAGTGTATGGTGCTGTAGGAGTTAGATATCAGGCCAGATTGGAGGATGGCAGTGCTGTGTAAGAGGTAAACGTGTTTTACCTTTCATCTTGGGTGAGAGAATAAGGAGGTGGTCAAAGAGGCGCTGATCATACTTGCTGAGCTCCACGGGCGAGCTTGTGTCGCGAAGAGTGACATTGTACTGGCGTTCTAATACACATGATGCCCAATAGAATGAATAAATACGCGTCAGCATTCTCTTCAGTAATGTGATTAGTCGTTCATTCGCGTCCCTGCTAGATCATCGTTGTCAATAGAGTGTCTGCTTTCACTTGGTTTACGCTTGTTTGCATCATCATCCTTCTGTGTACTCATCCGTCTTTCAGCTCTCTGGTTCATCTGAATAGGTCCGTTCGTTACCTTGCAAGTCGGTCCACAAGTTCATGTAGGCATCGGTATCGTCAAGGTTGTCGAGAATAACCAGGGCGCGTGGTCCAGTGAGAGAGGTGGCAGAGGCGACCATGGCCATAGCCATGGTGGACAGCAGAATAAAGGCACGCATTATATGATTGTTCTTCCTGTGCGTTTTTTTTTGGGTGTCCTTTGTCGAGTTTTGATGATGCCGAGGGAGCAGACTGTGATGGGTCGCTTGTTATGACTGACAGGCGAAAAAAGACGGATGTGAGGAAAAAGGGATGAAAGGGAGCGAGGAGCGAGGATGTGTGATGGGAACAAGAACAGAAGACAAAAAAAAAAGAAGTGGATGAATTTTGTGATGGTGCTTCTCACCCCCTTTCCTCGTTAATAACCGTCCATCTTTGATCCAGCCAATCAGAGCCGAGCACCTCGAGCTTCGAAAGTAGTTTTGGGCCTGTTTTTATTCTTTGCTTCAGTTCAACAGTGAGCTCAACGAGATCCGTCCACCACCACCACCACCACTACTACTACTACTTCCACTTCCACCTTGGCTAGGACCCGGACCTGGTGGTGGAGGGTTGTTGGGATCATGGTATCGGGATGAACTTCCTGAAGGTCCATACCTTACATCCACAGGTTGCCCTTGACTTTGTGGGTGCTGAGCTGGTGGGTAGTTGCCATGCTGGTGCTGTGCATGTTGTGGTTGAGGTTGTGAGTGCTGGGGATGGGAGTATCCTTGCACATGTTGTGAAGATCGGTGTGCCACATGAGGCTCCTGCTCTTGGTACCAATGTTCTCCATGACCCCCTCTAGAAGGCGCCAATCTTGCTGGATCAGCTTGCGTAGATTGCGGCATAGGTTGGCGAAGACCAGAGTGCTGACTATGTCCTTGGACTTGTCCGTGTCCTTGAGCCTGTTGATACTCGGAAGGCGATCGGTTATGGGATCTTGAAGGAGGACCTTGGGGGGCATGTGGAGGCGGAGCGACCAATGAAGGCATATCCTGTGATCTAGATACGTGTCCATAATAACTTGCGTGCGCGTCGGATCCTTGACGTTGATGTTGCTGTGGTTGCTGTGGTTGCTGTGGAGGTATCCGATCCATGGGGCCTTGAGGAGGGTGTCCTGAGGAATGCTGTGGAGATCCATATCCAGCATGTCGCGCCGCGTATGGATCCTGCACTTGCGATCGAGGAGGCATATCATGCATGTCGTATCCCAGAGAAGAATTTCTTGAATGTGAACCCACGCGTTGCTGAAGGCCACTCGCGCTTGGTCCGGATACCGGTCCAGGACCATACCCAGCCATCGAGGGTGAAGATGCGCGACTTCGACTGAGACCGGGAGCTGGATGGTATCCAGGTGGAACACCCACTCCTGGGCTGCTTGTTCTTGACGGGTGGAGGTCACGTGCCGCCTGGTCGAGACCACCAACAGGGCTCATCATCATCGAAAGGCTTTGACCATTGCCCGAGTTGTGGCGAGAGTGCTGCCCAGAGCGAGTACCAGGCACGGCATTTGGATGTGCTGCAGGATACGACGGATGCTGTTGTTGCTGTCCAATCGAAGAGTGACGACCGTGTTGGTATTGCTGTTGTTGTTGCTGCTCATAGTGGTGTCGTTGCTCCTGGTATCTCAAGGCTGCTATTTCCTCTTCACGAGCCAATGCCTCTGCTTGGGCCTGAGCCTTCTTCGATGGCGCTTTAGCTTTCTTCTTTTGGACAGCAACTGGAGCCGGTACTTCTCCGCGAACAATCATCTCCTGTGGTGGTGTTCGCCCACGCATAGGTTGGCCATGCTCTTGCATGTAATACTGCTGACCGTGTCCTTGGACTTGCTCCTGAGGGTGGCCTTGGTAGTGATATTGTTGAGAAGGTTCCCCTTGTTCGCGAGACGTTGGGGCATAATGACTGGGAGGAGCCTTGACATATTGTGGGGCAGGCACTGTCCGTGAATGAGAAGGCCCAGATGTAGTGCTCCACTCTTGTGTGAGGTGCGGTACAGGTGACTGACCTCTGTGTGAACGGGACATAGCCTCGGGATGTTCATGTTGTTGGTGTCGTGGATAGTCGTGCTGAGTCTGCTGGACCTGTTGTTGCTGCTTCATCGATTGCCGCGTCTGATGTTGCTGTTGTTGGCGCTGTTGCTCCTGTCGCTGTTGCTCAAGGCGTTGTTGTTCTAGGCGTTGTTGCTCTAAGCGTTGTTGCTCTAGGCGTTGTTGTTCTAGGCGTTGTTGCTCTAAGCGTTGTTGCTCTAGGTGTTGTTGTTCCAGGCGTTGTTGTTCTAGGCGCTGTTGCTCTTGATGCTGTTGCTCCAGTTGTCGTTGTTGTTCGTGATGGCGGAGCTCCTCTTGGCGCTGCAATTCCTTTCGGCGTTGTTGTTCTTGTTGACGCTGCTGTTCTTGCTGTTGGCGTTGTTGCTCTTGTTGTTGATACTCGTACGTCTGGCGTCGAAGGTACTGATCTTGTTCCTGTTTCACTCTTGCATCATGACGATGGGCTTCCTCCATGGCTGGATCCCTCGGAGGTACTCTGCTCCCAGAAGACTGTCGCTGATGGCGAGAGGGCTGTGCCGTTGGTATTTCTAGTGAAGGTTGGTTTTGATAAGCGCCGCCATAAGTTGGCTCCTGATAAGGCGGCATACGTTGATGTTGCTGAGGAGGAGGAGTTCGAGTTGGTGGAGGGTGCATCTCAATATCAGGATGACCTTCTCCTTCTCCTAGCCCAGGTCTCCGATCTTCATCCACAGACTCAACAATCTGTACTCCGCCCACAATGCGACGGTGGTGCAGATTGGATGGAGGTGCTCGTTGTAGTTGCGCTTGTTGAACTTGTTGAGCTTGTTGAGCTTGTTGTGGTCCTTCGTGAGCGGGTCGCTGTGTTGGCTCGCTCTTGGGCACAAGAGATGGTACTTGTTGCGTTTCTTCTTTAAGCTGCTGAAGCTGTTGCGGATGAGCCAGTTGCTGCTGAGTCGAGGATGCAGGAGGGGCGGCCTTTTTGGTTGGCCGCTTGATACCGCCAGTCAGCAAACTGAGTGTCGAGTTTGCGGCCAACCACTGAGGTGTTCCAGACGGTGTTCTCTGATGTTGGTTGACAAATGTTGGTGGCGGCAACGATCGGCTCAGCTCCGGCTCCACCGGACGCTCCTGTTGATGCTCCAAAAGGGCTTGTTCCTGGGCTTCCTGTTGCTTCTGCGCCTTTGTCTTCCTCGCTTTTGGTGGCACTATAATTTGAGGTTGCTCTTGCTCGGGTATAGAAGGCTCTGGTTCCGTTTTAACTCTCATATCAACAGGTGGCTCCTGTGCTCGAGTGTCAGGAGCAGCTTCCATCACAGTATCAGCCGGTGCGGTGTCTGTTTTGACTCGCTTCGGCTTTTTGGCGCCCTTTTTGGTTGACCCAGATGCTTGTACAGTGTCCCTGTCAGACTCCGGTGGTAATGGCGACGTGTTCCTGCTTGATGCGTGACCGTTTGAGGGTGGAGTCAAAGTATTGAAAATAGGAACATTCTCGACCGAAGACGCATCGTCACCCACGTCATCCTTCAACTCGCGCCTTCTCTTTTGTGGTGCTAGATCTGGGCTCTTGAGTCGTGCCTGTTCCAACGCCTTGGCGTTTGAGCTTGCGCGATCTACAACGGTAGGTGCTGCCGCGGCGTGACGAGGCTTTGGTACCGACGACTGCTCCATGACGGTATCCTCATCCTCCATGTCTTCCACGTCCTCGTCCGGGCCCTGCGCCAATGATCCTGAAGCCTGGCTCGTCTCCCGTTCTGTATGCTGTACTGGAGTTTCCTTGAGTTGCACAGTAGGCTCTGCCTTCTGGAAGGTAATTCGGACTGGAGCGTTGCCACCTTCGAGATCTTCATCTTCACCTTCGACCTCGCCTTCTTCTACTTCGTCACCCATCTCCTGCTGGACGACTTCCTTAGTTGCACTGACAGACTCTTTGGGCTCCTTCACAAAATCAGTCTTTTCCGTCTTGATACTAGGTGTAGATGTAACAGTCATGAACCCTAAATCCTCCATTAACTTCTCCTGCTTGACATCTACCACAGCATGCGCTGGCGACTTTGAACCAGGAAGTTCGAGTGGAGTCGTCTTGACCGGCAAGTCCAAATTCAATCCTCCATCGCCACTCAGACTCTTGCCGTGACCGTGTCCGTGTCCATGGACTCGCCTATCACTTTCAGGTGCCGGGTTGCTGTGAGGGAACAAGGCCTGGGTCGACGACGGGACTCGCTCATGTGATTTTGTATGTCTCCGGGATTTTGGTTCCTTGGGTGACGTGAGAACAGATCCAGGGAGTGAATGCAAGGTTGTCTGTGAAAAGAGCGAGAAGCTATGGTGCACTGGCGAGTTCTTTGCAATTTTCCTATAATTGTTGAGCAGAGAAAGTTGCCGGAGCTTAGAATACCATATCCAATAAACGTTGTTGCGAGCACGCAGTTCAAAAGGGCAGTTGCGTTAAACTTACTGTTCCAGTGCTGCCTCGAGCAGTTTCTGCGCATATTTCATTCCAGCGTGGTAACCGTACACGGTTTCGATCACCTTGAGCGCATCAACACTAAGAATGAAATAAAAATATTAGTATCAGTGAACATGAATACCCTCATAAATAAAAGGTCTGTCAGAGATTTTTACCTTCGCGTGATTTCTCGTTCCGCATCGCGACTGAGAGCTCTACTGGAGCCGTCCTGAGTACCGTCAGCGTCGATTGAGGTTAGAGCCTGTCGAATGCTGTTCACAGCTGCCTTGGCTTTGCCGAAATGCTCCATTCCCTTGACTAGAACTGGACCTTTCACAATGGGTGCTCCAGAGCCTCCGACTCCTTTCCAGTTCCAGTCTTCCATCGTAGCCGTAGCAATCTCCATGCGAGTCTCCAGTGATGGAATCCGTGTTGCGAGTTGTGGTTTGTCGTGATTCAAGTCAGGGAGCCAAGGCGCCTGAGATGATATGGCGTTTCGAGGAAGGATCAGGAGTACAAACTGGTCCTGGTTGCTTTCGTTGTTGTTGTCAAAGCCTATAACAATAAATCAAAGGGTTTAATATCCTCGTTGAGGCATCTAGCGTTTGGGTAATATGTATTCAAGCAAATATCGACTCACCTCCTTCTTGTTTTGTGATAATGTGGTCGCTTTTTTGGAATTGTGAAGCCGCCATCAAGATGCCATACCACTCTCTGTCAGACTCCACAACGCCAGGGAGTGAGCCCATGGCGATGACTGATCCAGGATCCTCCTTGTTGGCATTGCCCGAGTTGAGATTCGACACTGTAGAGGTCAACGAGGGGCTGGATGTCATATTCAAGTCCGGTGTATTGGGTGCCGAGAGGTTAGGAGACGATCCCTGCGAATATGACATCCTCTTGGAAAGGAGATTGTTGAGTGGTTTGCCTCCTGCTGGTGCTTTGGTCGCTGCCTCGTCCTGGGCGTGCCTCCATTTGCGCAATCGAACACAATTTTTGTCTGGGTACTGCAGCGCCACCATGGCCACCATACCTTCCTGCTCCATGGCCCTGTGCAAAGTCGAGTAGAACTGTTGTTGAGGATTAGTTAGAGGTGCTTTAGCAGGGAGCGAGACATGGCTATCCTTGGGGAACATTGGCTTTGAGCTGGTGGGCGGCATCTGAGGGAAATGTGGAGGCATCATTCCTGGCGGAGTGGGCGCGTTGAAGCCAAACTGGTGCTGTGGCGCGTGTGGGCGTTGTTGAAACTGGCCATGCTGAGGTAACTTGGGTGTGCTGGAGGCCGAGGTGGTTTCTCCAGGGAATAGGACAGCCGTAAGTGGGTCATCCGTTTTTATCGTTGTATGAGGTGCATGAGGAATATCCGTTGAAGTGTCGATTTGCATCGACCCAGACACTGCCTGTCCCGTGGTGTTCACGTCCGAAGTGTTCAAGGAGATCCAATGGTGCGACAGGACTGGCGGCGACTGGATGCCCTGGAGCTTGTAGAATCCAAGAATAGACAAGTCCTGTGCGAGGATTGATCCCTGGTTGTAAATGGTCTGTTTCTGAAGAGATGTCGCTGATCGTGTAGCCCTTTTCTGTTCGTCTTGGCCACCATTTGCTTCTGCATCTTGCTGCTGGCGAGGGTCGGGATGGAGGTCGATGTGACTGGACAGATGGCCACAGATTAGCGCAAATGGGCGAAGTGCATCCTGTGAGAGTTCCATGAGGCGCAAAAAGAGGATCCTCGCTAGTGATGTGTCGTGTCCCTGCTTGGTGTTTGGCGTTTTGTCGAAAAAAAGTGTCAAGCAATGATGCATCTAGAGGTTCATCTTTTTTGCCCTCTTGTGACTTGCGATAACAGTCACGTTACTGCCGTTGTACTTAAGGGTAGTTTATCCTTTTTCGACTCGTGCTCAGATCTGCTCGTGCTACGATTACTACTCAACACTCACCCTGGACTACGAAGGTCTTTACATATACAAGCTAGTAGCGACGTTTGAGTTACCATCAAATAACCTCCAGCTCGCATTGTTGTGCACTGCCCTTGGTACTCTGGAGTTGGCACATGTAAGTGAATATACTCGAGCTTTTACAACACACCTATTGTCGATCAATGTCTAAGCAGCCTTTGTATTGAACTGCATAACAATTGTCATTATGATTTAGTCAAGCAAACCATTGACTCTATCAAAGTTGACCGCGGTGGTCAAAGCAAGAAGAATCAGTGGCGCCGACCATCTTATTATGTTAGAGGCAACCTCATTCCGCCTGGAAAAGCTGCGACTGGCCACTTGGATGTGACGCAGGACTAAGTGCCTTTACTATGGCTAGGGTAATAGAACCCCCCCTCCCCCCTAAAGCCCAATTTAAAAATCGAGAATCAAACCAAGGTGGCGCGTTGAGAGAAGCTGAAGACGCGTATAAACGATGGAATGCGAACCCCTTTAGTAAAATAAAAATCATTTTTTAGTTAACGATCAAAGAATTCCTGCTTGAAGCCTTGAATGATGCTTAACAGATACGAGAGGGAGAGCGAACATAAAAGGATCAAAAAGCAACGTCGCTGTGAACGCTTGGTTGCCACAAGCCAGTTATCCTTACGTGCTTGCGGGCCATTTACGAACTTAAAATGTGTAAACCCGTTAAAAATAACAAAAAATCTCAAGTACCAACAAAGTGTTAACAACATAACCACAAATCCATAGAAGACTGGCGATTCCCATCGGTATATCGGATCTGCTCCCGTAAAGGTGCCTCCTCGGTTCCCTTGAAATTCTCTTTGTGGAACCGGCCACGAATAAAAAAAATGGGCGAAGAAAGTGAGCACTATTCTTCTTACTCTTCGCCCTTACGCCAATCCAGTGTAAGATAAACATTCAACTTATTCCTGGATAGCCGCTTCATTTCTTTTCTCCTACTTTCCTTTTCCCCTCGCTCTCTCCCTTCAGTCCCTTTCCAGCAAGTTCATCCTTCACAGATCCGCACCAGCTCCATCTCTCTTGCATTCAAGCCAAAGTGGGATTTGATGCATGCGCCAATACGACCCCTTTACCAGTTAGGCGTCCTAAGACGACTCTGGGCAACAACTCTCTTCCTACTATCCGCCATTGACATGGCCGAGGCGTTGTTGGTCTTTTTCCTAACTCCCGTCGCTACGACGGTTTGGACTACTGGCCAAGATGCCACCGTCTCTTTGAACTGTACCGAACCCTACAATGCCACCTTTCCCGTCATCCTATATACCAGCCCCCAGAATCAACCCGTTCCAGGTCTCGCCCCTCTTGGCCAGATTAGCTGCATCAATTCCTTGACCTTCCAGGTCCTTAATACCATCCCCTCAGGAAGTTCCTACTTTGTTGTCGCCAACTTCAGTTCAGATCTGTTGGCATCGGTTCCCTTTACCATCGTTAATCCCACCACCACCTCAAGAGCCCTCACTGCTACCATTGCCCCCACTAACGGAACCTTGACCACCACCAGTACTGCCTCCTCAACTCCAAAATCTAATAACAATATCGATCCTCTCAACGAAGACAGCAAAGGCAACGGTGCCGCAATTGGAGGCGGGATTGCAGGAGGCGTACTTGCTGTCGCTGCAGTCATCTTGCTACTCGTTCTCCGTAAACGCCAACAACGCAAGGACCAACCCATTACCATCAAGGAATATGGAGCTGATCCACCACCCGACTATGTGTTACCATCCATTGAGAAGACAAGAGACGAGCCAAGCAATAAAAGCACAGTGAGTAGTTGGGTAGTCCCACATACAATTGAACCACAGCGTACACCCAGCTCCCCTCACTCGTGGCCCGGATCTTTCCAAGAAACCGATTTGTCACCTGCTCCCACGTCGTTCTCTTCACCTCCATTGATGCCTTCTCGATCTGTATCGTCTCTCAACCCTCAAGACCATGGTCAGGACATTCAACAACGGCTTGCATTTCGTCAGGAACAACTAGCTAGCCGAAGGAGCCCGCAATACACTCCCACGGGCCAATCAACTCAAACATTCATTAGTCTCCGCTGCCCTGAAGAAACAAGTGGAACTGCTTTGACTAGCAATTATGAATTGCAGCGGCAAATCAATATACTTCATACCGAGTTGAATCAGCTGCAGGCGAAGCTGGATTCCTCAATTTAATAATGTCGAGTAAGTTTCCCATATACGTGTGAAGGGAATTTTGGTGTTGTGTATATGGATCTCCAAAGATGCCTGTGCCCACCAAAAGCTTCTTTCGTTTCAAGAAATCAAATAAAAAAAAAAAATCAAGTAACGCGCGTGCTCAACTACAGTGCTCACCAAAAGTGGTCGCATGATGTGTGAATTTCAACATTAACGATCAGCTCTCTTCCCATTCACCTCCATTCCTTCCCAAACTTCTCACACACATTCCTCTCAACCCCCTCTACAATCCTACCTAGGCGATTAGAAATCCATCTTTATTTGCACTCGCAATAAAATATATTCATCTTACATGCACGCGATCACTGTTGGTACATGTGCGCGATTCAGTGATTGATGCCATGAGAGAAGGCGATGAGGGTGACGATAGTAAGCATCAGTACTTTGTCGGTCCACCCTTGCTCCTGATGACCTCTGCCATTCGTTTCGGCATGCTTTCATAGAGATGATCAATGAATTCCATTGGCAAATTGATCCAGATGTCCTGTACACGTTCCCAGAGTGCCTCGAGAGTCTCAGGCACCTTTTCAAACAAAGACAATTGGCGTTTGACGTATGCCCAGACGTGCTCAATTGGATTAAGGTCCGGTGAGTTGGCAGGCCATGGTAAGATTGTCCATCGTTGCTGCTGAAAGTATTCGTTGCCTTTGTCTGCTGTATGAGGTGATGCATTGTCTTGTTGAAAGATCGTTTTTTTCGGATCCATGCCATACCATTCCCACGATTGGCAGACATAATCGTTGACAACAATGAGGTAGATATCTGCATTCATGTTTCCTTTGATCCAGCTCGCATCTCCAGGGCCGTGGCAAGTGATGCATCCCCAGATCATACTGTATAATTCTTCCTTGTAGCGATGGTGTGGAGTTCTGAAAGCGATAGGGAGGATGGTTAAAGAGAATATTTGTGGCGATGTCGCATTGAGTGAATACTGAAGGTTCTTCCTTACCAATTATGCCCTAACAAAAAGGCTGTTTTTCCTTCTTTCGTTTCCACTTAGCGAAGGTGCTATCCTAGATCATAGTCGTTCATGTTCTTGATAATTAGAGACACACTTTTTATTGAAGCATTGGTAAGCCCTCATGGGCACCTTTCATGGTTTTGTATGCATGACTCACGCCTCTGATACCCTATACACCAGCTTCTCCCCACTGACAGCCTTGCTCCTCAGTAAATTTAAAGCGTTCTGCGCTCTCTCGACCAGCGTCGCTCCTTCGACAACCCGTTGGTTGTTGGGCTGCACAATCCCTTCAGCCAGCAGTGTAGGCAAGATCTCGGGCTGCAGCCTCTCCTTGAAGAATTCGTTCTGAAGGTAGAAATGTGTTCGCACGCCGCGGACGATGGTGCCCTCGGCCCACTTGTCTGGAATGCATTTGGACACTTCCATCTCGTACACTGGCTCCTCGTCTTCGGTCGCATCCTTGATAATGACAGGGAGCATGATAGCGACCCGAGAGCCTCGCTGGGCAATCTTGGCGAGAGGCTCCAATGTGCCATTGAGCGATCCGATGCAATCCAAGATGTATGGCGCCTTGGGCTCGTCTTCGTCTTTCAGGTAGTCCAGGATTTTGTCAACGACATCAGTTTTTCTGTAGTCGAAGCATGCAGTCGCGCCAAGACTCTTGAGGTACGTGTGGTGCGAGCCGCTCGAGACGGCGAGGACATTGGTGTACCTCCAGTGCCGCAAGACCTGGATGGCGAAGATGCCTACACTGCTACTGGCGCCCCAGACAAGGATAGGCTTATTCGCCGCCTTTGGTTGCCAGTTCTGCTGGATCGGCCATGGCAGTTCGAGTTCAAGGTCTGCTGTCACAGAGTGGAAAACAGTGACCAAGTTCACTGGTACCGTGACAGCAGCTTGGAGTGGTATGCCGTCGGGAATCTTGGAGGCCAAATAAGCGGGAATGGTGATGTACTCTTGTTGGTTCGCCTCCTTGTCGCCGTGGAAGGCAAAAGCCGAGACGCGGTCTCCGACTTGGAGGCCTTTGAGATCACCACCGGAGCCAATGGCGACGATGGTTCCTGCAGCGCCACCGCCGCCCTGCAGAGCTGGGTACGAGGAAATGAGAAGGCCACCGTCAGAGCGATGGAGATCCAATGGCGAGGCTGCAGTCCATTGGACGTGAACCACAACCTCACCGGCGGCTGGGGGTTGCACTGGAGTGGTGATCTCAATCAGGGGAGTGCGCTTGGCTGGTAGCGCGACAGCTTTCTGGGTGGACGGGAGGGTCGACATGATTGAGACTAAAAGATAAGGTGAGGTGAGATAGAGGGAAAAGGGGCCTTAGTTCCACTATACTTAAAGCTGCAATGAACTCTGCTATCGTGACTGTATTTGTAAGCGTTGCATTTGTAAGAATTACGTGCTCTATGGCAGACTGAATTCTGGCGCTATCCTTAAGCAGCATGAATTTATGGGCGTACATGTACACAAAGTACTTCAGCGTACATAGTATGAAGCACTATTCACAGGCACATCGACGACGGAGACACTAATTTTAGACGTCCCAGTGGAGGAAGCACAAAGCCATCCGCAGTTAACAAACACGGTACACAGCCCCACCTAAAATGCAGACACACATAACAATTGTGGCACAAATAAACCATATGCCTCTTAAAAAACAAGTAAGAAATGCTGCAAACAGACAAGTCTGCGCCCACTTTCCCACTAGGCACCAACATGGCGTTATGATGTACTTTTGCAAACATAAACGCTGCTGGGTTGTACTATCCCTTTTCCTTTGAATAATGATCTATTGTCGTCGTAAACCTCGAATGGCGCCATACACACATGCAACGCTCCTATCCTCTTTCGTCTTATTTTTGACACTTGCAACAGGCTCCAAGCAAATCCAATCATATTCGAAGCAATTGATGCGACCAACAAACGCTCACGCGTTCACTGCCTGCATTGTATTCATGATCTTAGAAGCCTTCCTTCCAATGATACTACGGAACCGTATGTGGTCTTTTTTTATTTGATTTTGGAAGCGACTCTTCAAATAAACATAACAGAAATATGTCGAATGTGTGAGTTCATTTTAGTGACGTGTATCGATCTGTCCGCTAATGTTGCCCTTGTGTCTGCATGGCGCCTAGAGCGTTTGTCTCGCAGTCCATCCATTCTCACTCTCTCACTTCCCATTTTCTAGATTGAATCGCGTTTCGCGTTTTCCGCATCACGCATCGCGCGTGATGCTTTTTCTCGCATTCGTAACTCCTCTCCTTGTCCGCTCCACTCGCCGTTCAGTATCGTCACCAAACCATCGACTCCCAAATCATTGCACACCAACATAGCCTTCTACACCGCTATCTATCCACCATGAGATGCCCCACCTCTACAGCACACTTCTTACTCGGGATTTGGTCACCTACAGTCAGTTTTGGATCAACATATCAACAGTGCAATACTCTTGGCTATCTGGTGCCCAATACCGCTTTATGTCCGATGTCGACATGGATACTGTTTTACGGTTAAAAGTTAAAGAATACCGTGTTTTTGTTGCAACAGGGATGACCTGGTCAAGGTTAGTTCGATGTCGCCGCCTCCTGAAAAGACTGGGTCAAAAATTGCATCCATCACCCAGACCCCCTGTCGTCATATCGAAGCAACCATTCAGCCCCGCAGCTCCTTGGGAATCTCATTCTACTCAGTCTTACAATGTCCAAATCTCCTTCCTCAGCATTGCCATCGCTCCAACAATACGCAGGACCATTTGTAAGTATTGACGCTTTTATTTTTGGGACATGTTGAAAACTTGTTTGTCTTTGCTTCAACCAGAACACCTTTTTTTTTTTTTTTGTTCAGAATTCGTCGATTCGCCCTCAAAACCTACAGACAGATAGAAAACCTTATGAGATCAATATAGCATTGCAGGCCCTATATTTTTTTCTGAGGCTTATTTTTCCCTACTCATGTCATGCGACTTCTGGGGCCCACTCAAAGAATGTTGGGCTCACACTCACATAGCAAAACCTCGGACACTAGATCGTCGTCCTATCTCGATCAATGCACCAATGGATGCACGAATGAAAAACAAATGAGAGGGCCCATTTACCCATAACTGACCTGAACACGAAAGAAAGGTCCTATTTTCTTCAGTCGTCTCTATTCTTTCAGAAGGAAAGCACACAGACACCCTCATAAAAGGACAAGGTCCAACCAGGCACCTTCTCATGATCGAGTGATTCACGCCGCGTTCCTGTGGGATGTCACTCACACTGAGATGTCCTCAAAATCAAAGTGTTTTTGAACTGAACCTTCTTCCACAAAGCGTGTCTGCGCGCTCGATCCACTCGGTATAATGCTTGGTGCATCCTCACCCCGAATAGCAAAGGCACACCCAACTCACTTGGTGCCATTTTCAACACCGCGCTCCTCTTTCGTTTCTCCCCATCAATTCGTTCCACTTTGGGATACATGGTTCGTCTACTGTCTCCATTGCTTCATGGCCCTTGGACAGGATCATTTTTTATAAACTGGAAGTAATATCTTGAAAACATCAAACAAGGGCGGGCGCAGAAAATTTTGCCCAATAAAACTATCAGACCTTATGCAAGTGGATGCTTACTTGTTTGAGAAATACAAAACCACCAAGAAAAAAAAAAAGTTTGAAAGGTGTTCGGATGGACTATTTGTGCTTCGCCCTATCCAGAGTCAGAACCAAAAATATACCTTCTTCACATGGGCGATGGGATGGATCTCGAAATTCACGATTCCCCCTCTTCCATTCACATCCATCGTTTTATGATTTTTGTTTCCATCTTCTGGCACTTTTAAACCTATCCTTTTTATTTCTCAGGCTCTATCATCATGGGTGCCATGCCTGCAATGTCGCAGCTCGGATCCAGCAGAGCTCAAGCACTGGTAGATAGACTCAAGATTAACTCTGTGTCAACTTTGGATTTGCGGGGCAGCACAATTGGAGGCAATGGAGCTCTGGCACTGGCTGAGGCACTCAAGACCAACTCAACACTGGCCACTCTGAACTTGGAGTACAACTCGATTGAAAGCAATGGAGCTCTGGCACTGGCTGAAGCACTCAAGACCAACTCGACTCTGACAACTTTGGCCTTGAACGGCAACAAGATTGGAGATGTCGGGGCTCTGGCGCTGGCTGAGGCACTCAAGACCAACTCAACACTGACCAATCTGAATTTGGAGTACAACTCGATTGAAAGCAATGGAGCTCTGGCACTGGCTGAGGCACTCAAGACCAACTCGACTCTGACCACTTTGGCCTTGGACAACAACAAGATAGGAGACGTCGGAGCTGTGGCGCTGGCTGAGGCACTCAATACCAACTCGACTCTGACCAATCTGAACTTGGGGTACAACTCGATTGAAACCAATGGAGCTCTGGCACTGGCTGAGGCACTCAGGACCAACTCGACACTGATCACTTTGAGCTTGGCTGGCAACTCGATTGAAAGTAATGGAACTCTGGCACTGGCTGAGGCACTCAAGTCCAACTTGACTCTGACAACTTTGGCCTTGAACGGCAAAAAGATTGGAGATGTCGGAGCTCTGGCACTGGCTGAGGCACTCAAGTCCAACTCGACTCTGACAACTTTGACCTTGAACGGCAAAAAGATTGGAGATGTCGGAGCTCTGGCACTGGCTGAGGCACTCAGGACCAACTCGACTCTGACCACTTGGACTTGGACAGCAACAAGATAGGAGACGTCGGAGCTGTGGCGCTGGCTGAGGCACTCAATACCAACTCGACTCTGACCAATCTGAACTTGGGGTACAACTCGATTGAAACCAATGGAGCTCTGGCACTGGCTGAGGCACTCAAGACCAACTCAACTCTGACCACTTTGAGCTTAGTTGACAATTCGATTGAAGGCAATGGAGCCCTGGCACTGGCTGAGGCACTCAAGACCAATTTGAATCTGACAACTTTGGCCTTGAACGGCAACAAGATTGGAGATGTCGGAGCTCTGGCGCTGGCTGAGGCACTTGTGACCAACTCGACTCTGACCACTTTGAACTTACAAGGCAACTCGATTGAAGGCAATGGAGCTCTGGCACTGGCTGAGGCACTCGTGACCAACTCGACTCTGACCACTTTGAGCTTACAAGACAACTCGATTGAAAGCAATGGAGCTCTGGCACTGGCTGAAGCACTCAAGACCAACTCGACTCTGACCACTTTGGACTTACAAGGCAACTCGATTGAAGACAATGGAGCTCTGGCACTGGCTGAAGCACTCAAGACCAACTCGACTCTGACAACTTTGGACTTGACAAGCAACAAGATTGGAGATGTTGGAACTCTGGCACTGGCTGAGGCACTCAAGACCAACTCGACTCTGACCACATTGGTGATGATCAACACCAATATTTGGTACCAAGGACTTCTGGCATTTTCCGAGGCATTCAAGACCAATTCGACTCTGGCCATTTTGGACTTGCGAGTGAACACGATTAAGGACACAATCGCCATGGCATTTTCTGAGGCACGCAAGACCAACTCAATTTTGACCACTTTGGACCTGCAGAGATCCTTGTTCGGAGAAAATGAAGTTCAGGCACTGGCCGAGGCAATCAAGACTGACTCGACTCTGGCCGCTTTAGACTTGGGGTACAGCTCGATTGAAGACAATGGTGCTCAGGCAATCGCTGAGACACTCAAGACCAACTCAGCTTTGGCCAATTTGAGCTTGGCTGGCAACTCGATCACATACAATGGAGCTCTTGCACTGGCCGAGTCACTCAAGACCAACTCAACACTGACCACTTTGGACTTACAGAACAATTCGATCGGAGACAATGGATCTCAGGCGCTATTTGAGGCACTCAAGACTAACTCGACTCTGACCACTTTGGACTTGTTGGGCAACTTGATCGGGTCCAACGGAGCTTTGACACTGTCTGAGGCACTCACGACCAATTCGACTCTGCACACTTTGTACCTGCAGAACAACTCGATCAGAGCCAATGGGGCTCTGGCAATATCTGTTGGACTCAAGGCAAACTCTGCTCTGACCACTTTGGACTTGTGGGGAAACTCAATTGGAGACAACGGAGCTCTGGTACTTTCTGAGGCACTCAAGATCAACTCGACTCTGACCGCTTTGGACCTGCCACACAACCGTATAGGAAATGACGGAGCTCTGGCGCTCTCTGAAGCACTCAAGACCAACTCGACTCTGACTGTTTTAAACTTGTGGCGCAACTCAATTGGGGACAGTGGAGCTCTGGCACTGTCTGGAGCACTCAAAATCAACTCGACCCTGACCACTTTAGACTTGGGGTACAACTTGGTTGGAGACATTGGTGCTCTGGCGATGGCTGAGGCACTCGAGATGAACTCATTTCTGGCCACTTTGAACCTGGTTGGCAACTCGATCGGATACATTAAAGCTCGGCCACTGCTTCAAATGTCGCAGGACGTAAGATTTATAGTAGGATATTAACGCGCCTTCATTAAAACCAGTTTGATGCGCGAAAATACTTGAGATGTGGCCATGCGGCCTTTTGTGATCATCAATATAGTCGCCTTGTTATATATTTATTAACCCCCCCCCCCCCTCCCCCGTCCCCGTTTCCCAGCAGATCTAAACTTGCTTAACAAGCGATTCGTGCTAGTTTGACGAGCCGATCGTTCTGGTTTTCTTTTAGTTGGTGCTTAATTTCCATCAAGTGCGCGCAGGAATATGTTAGAAACAGGCTTCTTTTATTTCAAGCTGATGTTGCCGTTATGGTATGTTGGCTGGCTTGAGAGGACTTGTCTTTACTTCTTATTAAAAGGTATTAGGTAGGGTTTATTTAGATACAAGTGTTGTTGGTATTAAAGAAAAAAAAGAAAAAGGACAAAGTTCAAAAAAACAAAACAAATACTAGCACAATAGTGAATGCACGCTCATACGCTTCCTGGCGGCGTCCATGGCCTTGACAGTCCGTGTCTCCTCATCTTCGCCAGAGCACCGGCAAATAGGCCCGCATGCCCCGCTCAGACAAGCAACGGTCGCTGGTTTCCGGCTGATGAACGACGAGCGACCCACGCTGCCGGTCCGGCGCAGGGGACCTCCAAGCTTGGGCGAACTGGGTCCTACGCTGAACGGGTTGATACTGCTGACGCTGCTGGCACTACTGCTGTCATCTTCTCGCCGGAAGCTGTACATTGACCCACTGTCACTAGATGGTCCCTGGCTCACAGGGCTAAGCGAATGTGACTGGTGCCGAACTGGACAAGACGAAGCAGAGCCCAACGATGACGGCGCAGATTCTTGGTCAAAGTAGCCTTTGTTGGTGTTGTTGTGCCCATCGCTTTGCTCGCGCCTGTCCACGGGAGAGTTACTTGGGGAGTAGCAGTCATGGCCCACAGGACCATGGTCGTTGCAATCCTTCCATTGATCCGTCAGCTTGGACCAGCGGCAGGGCCCTCGAGAAGAGTCTTTAGAGACCTGCTCTCTCATCTCGAATTCCCGCCCAGTCGGCCGTTGTGTTTGAACCTGCTGGATCTGTTGCAAACGCTCGCGTTGCTGAGATCCATGAACAATAGGGCACACACCAGTGGGGTCAACAGGTGGGTGGTCTGGTGGCATAGTCTGCAGTTGGAGCTTGATGCCAGTCGAAGGTGGGGTGGGCTCCGGGTAGCTTGGTCGAGAGGCCTGATGCTGTTGGTGGTCCTGATGGCGGTTATCAATATCCCGGTTGCGATCCTGACTGTCCGCCATGTCGGCCAGTGGTCTCTTCATCGATGACGGCGGAGACTGCGCGCCAAAAGAAGCTCCAAATGACGAAGAAGATAAATCCCGCTGAAGTGTTCTTGGAGCAGGCCGAGTAGTTGCAAAACCACCTTGTGATTGTGACGGTGAAGGCAGAGGCAGTTGGTGGCGTCTGATATTTCCGAATGTTGGTGTTGGCTCTGGGCGGCTGAGGTACTTGGAGACACCAAATCCTCCCATGGGCGCAGATAGTGCCCGGAAAGGCTCTGCAAAGACGGTAGGCAGGCGGTGGGAACCAGAAGAGTGTGGCGAGCCTCCAAGTCGGTCTCCAAAGGGTTCAGGGTCGTAGAGCCATCTTGGGGCATGCAGAGGCCCTGTTCGGAGTGTTGGCAGGGCTGAGCTGTTGGATGAAGGCTTGCCGAGTGGCACGGTGAAAGAGGTAGACGAGGATGACTTGAGAGGGGTTGGAGTTGTTGGGGTTGAGAATGATGGTGAGGGCTGGCCGGGGAAGATAGGAGGCAAAGAAATCTTGTCCACGGTAGCAGGCGAGTCGTAGACGCTAGAGTATCTAGGCTGTTGCTTGGAAGCATGCCGGCCGTCCGAATAGTCGCGCTCGCGGTCGTGATTGGGCTGAGTACTGTATGCAGACGTCGCGCTCCTTGGTTCCTCAACGGGCCGCTCGGGATGGCGAGGGAAACTGTTGAAGCTCGATACAGAATGCCGTGACATGATGCAGACAACGTAAGCATGCTCGATGTTCAGGCCGCGGGACAGGTCAGTGCCAAGTCCACCACCGACATACAGGCGGACGTTGAAGAGGTCTGAGCCGCCATCGGCATAACGAATGCGAAGAACATCTGTGTATTCGCTGGAACCCGGTGCACTCGATGACATGATGCCAGGCCGGTTCTGGTAAAAGACAGGTGAGCTCGAGTCCAAGAAAGGATAGTGAGCAAGGTGCTGGGGTGCGTTGGGCGAGGCGGCGTAGAAGACGGCGTCCTTGATCATTCGAAGGAGGCTGTTCAACTTGGCTTGGTCCTCGCTGGCAACAATAGAGTGCAGGGTCTTGTGACTGATATCGTGGGGATGGTAGCCCCAAAGGGCCTGAGACTCGTCCGAGACACGAGCGCAGATAAAATCCATGGTGAGGAATAACGTCGCCAGAGCACCGGTAGGGCTGGTGTACAGTTCCTGCGTCTGCTTGACCTGTGGGTAGTAAGAGTTCTTTTCGAGTGGGTGGTCGGATTCTGAGTGAATGGAAACAGGCCGTTCCCGGTATTCTTGCGGGCGTTGTGGACGATAGACAACAGAAGGGCGATCCTCTGGATGTGAAGGGTAAGAGGCGTGGTCATCAGGAAGCGAAGGGTAACCTGATGCGATGGGACTAAGCATATTATGTGGTACAGGTAAAGGTTATTAGATATTTGCTGAGATAGGTACGGGGTTTGGCCTCTCAAGGTTAGCAGAGATGGATCTATGACTTACGAGATATGATCCGAGGAGGCGTGTGGGTGGTTGACCTTCTTTGGCATCTTGTAGTTGGCCGACTTTGTGTACTTGCCCTTGACTCTTGTTTTGGCCAAGCTAGCGGCTTTGGCAGTGTCTGTGGAAAGTGGGTCCGAGATGTCCTTGCGGGGACCCCAAGCGCCGAGGGTCTTGTCAACGAGCTTTGGGCGACCACGTTTTTTGTGCTCGACATCACGACAGGTGTCGTCCTTCCCTACAGAGATGCATCGCTTGCATGGTCTGGATACTACACGAGTTATGAGATGGAGACAAACAGGTTTTTAGTACATGAACGTTGCCTTAGGTCGCTTTGTTTGCACCAAAATGTTGATTATCGCTCTGATGCCGAGATGTGGATGTGGGACGTGGGATGTGTGGGGTGGGGGCTGATGTATGTGTGTGGGGTATGTTTGTATGGCGAAAAAAGGGAGTGCGACCAACCGACTCAAAGGAGCGTTGCCCAATAGGATCAGCCCCTTTGATCGATGAGGGGGGTGATCTCTCTTCTTTTCATTTTGCATATTTGTTTGTATGTGTGTCGAGTATGAGGATGTATGTGTAGCATGTATCTCTCAGTCTCTTCTCTCCCTCTCTCTGTCTCTCTTCTCTCTCTCTTCTCTCTCTCTCTCTCTCGCCGCGTCACCGTTAATGGGTCACATCGAATCTGAGTGTGTATGTCCCACGGAGCATTTCTTTTTCTTTTCTTGGACTAGAAGGAACCAATTGGGAGGCAAAGATACAAGGCGCACATGCACCTGGCTCTTGGCTAGTGTCTCCATGGAGCGGATATTGTTGCGAAGGGTGTGCTCAGCATCGTCGAGGGAAATAGTAGTCCCAATGCGTGAGTGTATATGGAGAACAGACCAACCACAGGGAGGGAAAAAAAAAAAAAAAAAGCAGCGCCCAACCCTCAGCTTCCTCCAACCTCCAACCTCGCCCTCGTGAATAGATAGTGTGGACGTGAGCCCGTGAGGAATGAATGGAAGAGGAATGATAGGGCAATACGAGAGAGAAGAGGTGAGACGTGCCCTGTTCACTGTGCCCATTTGTGACCTTCCGCAACGACAATGTCCACCGACTTGAGCCCCAACCTCCCAACCGTGTGATTATTGCTCGCAAGTGTGCAACACCCCATGTCCCCCATGGCTCGCTGCAAAGCAATATCCTACACTTGCTCTTGTTGTTGTTGTTTCTCTTTTTTCTTTTCTGTTCTCTTCTTCCCAGGTGCTCTCTCATGTATTTGCTTCATTGTTTGTTTGTTGACCGTGAGAACGAAATCCAAATAAGCAGGCTGTCGTGTCGTCTTTGCTCCTATCCTGCCCTGTGGGCGTTGGCCTTCTCTTCTTTTTCTCTTTTTCTCTTGATGTTTTGAGTTGCTGTTGTGTGACATACACACAAGTAAGGGCCACTACCCATGCACACTTTTCGACACACAAAACGAGAGAAAGTGGTAAACGGTACTGGGAGGAAGAGAGAGAAAAAAAAAGACAGAGAGCAGAAGCAAGGGCAGCTGCCAACAAGTGGAGAAGAAAGAAAGGAAGGTATCCCGAGAGCAGACACGGTCAAACAACACCGACAATGCAACTTGAACACAATGCAATAGACTACCCAATGATCCATACACGATTCGGATAGGACAGGGGTACGATTTCAATGTCTGACGAGTGGGAAATGAATAGCAATATTCCACAATCGATATTAGATGCTAAATGAACACGTTGCCCATTATTCACCATCCAATGCTCAATACTCCAAGCCCAATACCCAATGCTCTATGCCCAATATCCTATACCCAACACCAACATAACAGCAGTCGTGTGTGCGTGAGAGTGGGCTGCATTTCAAAAAGAACGTGCCATCCCTCACACATTTGAACCCACCCTCCCTCAACCCTACGCCAACCCAAACAACCTCTTCTGTTCGGAAATTATTTCCCCATTGTTGTTTGTTCTTGGACGTGTGTGTCGAAGGGGGCGGACGAAATTGAGAACGAGTGAGAAGTCTGAGAGAGAGAGAGAGAGAGAGAGATATAGATGAGATGACGAAGGGGGTGGATGATGGGGTTGAGAAGAGAGTTAAGGGAAGTGCGAGGTGGAGAAGGGGACAGAAGCCAAGCAAGGCAGAGCCAAGCAAGGCAAGGAAAGCGACGAAGGGGGGAGAGGATACACGCACTAACAACACATACACGCACTAGCAACACATACACCATGTCCACACATACACACACACTCGTACATATTCACAGACACATAAACACCCGCAGGAGACGGCCAATTCTCGGCGCAATTCCTTCTCTCCTGATACCCAGGTTATCGCACGCAACTCTCTGAAGACAAAGTGATGCACCCCTCTGGTTAATGCAAACACCAAATGGAGGAGATCAGAAAAGGAAGAAAAAAAAGGGTGGGTGGAGGTGAAGAAGGCTGTTGGCGTCCTTGCGAACATTTCAATTTGTTCAAGCGCAGCACTCGGAGAAAATATTTGATAAAACAAAAAAAAACGTCTCTCTCTCTGAGTTACTGTTGACTGTTCCATGACTTTTGACTGAGATAACTGTTGTTGCTCCGCCCGTTGATTATACTGAATGTCATTGAGAATGGAATGGCTGAATGGCTGAATGGCTGAATGGATGGATGAATGGATGGATAATGCACTTACAGTCACATGCAAGATGAGCTTTCTTGCAGTTGATGCAGGCACTCGGCACATGAGCCTTGGCGGGTTTGACTCTGGGGGCTGCTTGTTGAGGGTGCAGGGGCATGGTCGAGTCAGGCCCTGAAGCGGAGGGGAGAGGTGTGTTTGAGTTGAAGTTGTTGTTGTGGTGGTGGTTGAGGCTGTGGTTGTGGTTGTGGTTATGGCTATGGCTGTTGGTGTCTGGATGAGGGGTGGGGGGGGTGAGGGTCGCCTGGTCGGGATGGTGTGACTCTGATGGCTCCATCAGGTACGAATTCGACATTCTGGCTATGCGAGAGAATATAGGAGAGCGATAGGGAAAGAATATATGTGTTCTTGGTGAGCCAGTGGGATCTGGGTATGGATGGCTGATTCGAACAGGGGTATAGAATGGGAAATGATGGAATTGAGGGCTGGGAATAATTAGTTAATTGAATATTTAAAAAGGAAAGAGAAAGTGAAGGCTGAACCGGAGAAATAAAAAGGTGCGGTGGCGGGAGTGTATGTCGAACGAGGTATAAAAAGGAAGCAGGAAGCAAAAGAAACAGTTAGTTTGCCGAGGAGGAAGTGAAAAAAAATATGTCAATTGGTGGAGTATGTACTTGACAGTGGATAGAATAGTGCGTGGAGGATGGCGTGTGTGTGTGGGCGTGTGTGTATGTGTGCGCGAGTATAGCCTGCCGGAAAATAAATTGTGAATTGGTAGTCCAACCAAGGAGAATAAAAAAAAAGGGTCGCCTGGTGTTGAAAAAAAAAAATAGTAGTAAACGAGGGAAAAGAAGAGCAAAACAGCGAGAGAGGGGCACAAGGAAGGAGTGGTGGTGGTGGTGGTGGTGATGGTGGAGGGATGTAGAGTGGTGTTTGGGAGAGAAAGCCAATGGTTGGAGGAGAGGAGAGAGTAAGAGGCTATGTTTGTGTGTTTGTGTGTCTGTGTGGCTAGTTTTTGGCCTTTGTGTTTGTTCGTTGGTTGGATGACAGTAGGTTGCTAGATGGGTTGGTTGGTTGGCTAGTTGGTTGGCACACGAACGAAATATGCACGTTCAAAAGAACACACACACAGACACATCAAGGCAACATGGAGAGATTGATGGACACACAACAAAGGCAAGATAAAAAAAGCGGGGTCACCAGGGCCCTTATGTCAACGAAGTTGTGATGTACCAAAGACAAGTAAGCAAAGGAAGGAGAATTAGGAGGTAATCGTGTAGAAGGGGGAGATGTGGACGGATGGACGGATGGATATGGATGGATGTGGATGAGGAGGAGGATGAGGGGCTAAGAGTAACACGGCTGCTACTACTTTTTTTTTGAAAGAAGAAAGAAGGCAGCAAGCAAGGAGGAAGGAGGGAAGAAAGGAAGAGAGAAAGAGAGAGAAAGAGAGGGTGAGGTGGGCTTGAGGTAAGGTAAGGTCGAAATCGCCCATGTCAATGATGGAGAGATATGCAGCAATGGGATAGAGACGAAATAGAAGCGATTGGCGGCAAACGACAAAGGATGAATAAAAGGAGACAGTCGGAGGGATTGCACGGGAGGTGTCGGCAGTAAAGAAGGAGCAAGACAGGTTGTCCTCAACGACAGCCTGATAGGGCAATATTTGTTGTGTTCCTGTATTGTGAGGACATCGAGTGAGGAGAGTAGAATCTCAAGGAGAAATATTTACTAAACAGGTACCCACCAAGGCGAATGCGACGAAATGAAGTGTTTGGAGGCGAGAGGGATGGGAGTGAAGCTAATCGAGGGCGTGTATAAATGGGCAGAGGAGCGAGTATGAGTTGCGGAGGAAAATATGGAGCAGAGTATGAACCCGAGAATGTGAGATTGCTAATGTGAATGGGATTGTGGATGTGATTGATAGTTGATGTGAAGGGTGAGGAAAGAGAGAGAGAAAGAGAGAAAAGGTAAAAAAAAAGTTTTCCCCCACTCTTTTGTCTGCGGGGATTTTTTTTTTTATTCCTTCGTTAGGGCCACTTGGACAATTGTTCGTTTTGCAGGGACACGACATGAACAGGCAGGCACAGTACACGACAAAGATACACTTGAGTCGAGAATACGAGGGATGCAGAAGACTGGATTGTCCAAGACTCACTGTCTTTTACTCCCAGTCTATCTGTTCAAAGAGGGAAAAGGCAACAAACAAACAGCCAAACAACACATGCCTCTGGACTAGATAGATTGAGAAAAATGAGGTCGAGATGAGCTGTTCCTACGGCTGCACCTGAAGAACAAACACGCACCCAGGACATCAAGAGCAGAGAGGGTTCGTTCGTTCGGTCGTTCGGTCGTTCGCTCGAGATGGTGCTCAATGAAGGGGGGGACAAAAATAATAAATAATGAACATATTGGACCCTTGCAGATTGCCCATCCGGAGTGGGTTGTTATTCTGGGATTTATTACCTCTTGTGTGTTTGTTCTGTGTGTCCAATGTATCCAAGGCTCGATACCCTTCTCGTTCTCGTGAAAGAAGAGAATGAACAGAAAGTCAATCGGAAACCAAGAGAAGCTACTCCTTTTCGATCCCTGGGCAATAAATGTCCATGTCCATATATCCATGGATGATGGACTATGGGTCATGGATGACATGGCAACATGGATTACATAGGCATCGAATTTGCTCGCCTGGACACTACCCACATTCGCTTTTCGCCAGGTGTAGTTTTCGATCGTTTTTTTTGTTCACTCCGGGCTGTTTCTGCAATATAAAATACAATAATAATTAAAACTCATCGGACATTTTACCTTCGATTCTCTTTCCACTCCACTCCCTTCCTCCTCGTCCTTTCTCCCCCTTTCCCCCTTTCCAACGGGAAGAAGACAATGAAGACAAAGACAATGAAAAATAAAACAAACATCAGATTGCTGCCATCACACACACACACACATACACAACACACAACGCAGCACACTACACACTACGCAACACACTACACACATCACACTCCATCACTTATTACCAAACCTTATTTTCCAATAGAGTTGGTCGTATTTTTGGGTTTGGGTTCACACAACAGAACACAACGACAGAAAAAAGTGTGTGCAAGTGGGTCGATGGTCTGTAGTCATCTCCCGCGTCGCCCATTGGTCAGCACACCCAGGACAAGGTATGTGTAGAAAGTGTCAGTTTGGTCCTTGGATCGAGTATGCATGGACAAGCGATGTTTGAACCTGGAGACCAAGAAAAAAACGGCTTGTAGAAAGCCATGGAGACGGTCGATAGGCTGCTTTGAGGGAGAAGGATTTACTTAAGTAGTTTAACACGTTGATCGGACCGTAGATCCAACATTGCGTCTCCTCGGAACGAGACATGACGAATGGGGGAACTGGAAAGCAAACATCCCAGTCATTCTCCAGACTAGATACAACGTGGGTACTGTACGTCGTATGCAAGTTCGAAAAAAAAGATACAACGCCCTTCATGCAAAACACAATGAAAGAAAAATAACAATGACATCGTTCAGAGACGTCAAGGACCACCAAACAATGAACCAAGCTTAAAAATGTTCCTTTGTTTGAAACTCATTCACTCCACAAAAGAAAAAGCACAAAAGACATGTCCTAATCGCCGCCTCAACTCAAAAGAAGCGTAAAAGCATCTGAGAACATAACTGAGGCCAGAGGTGGCCGTAGTGTGCTGTAGGTTCGTAGATAGACAAAGCAGAAGGGAGACCCTTTCGAGGTTGCTGTGTAGTGTAATCGGGGCTTGGCTATCTCTTTCGTTGTTAGTCACATGGGGACATGTTTATGAGCCAGGGAGTATATTGGATGTGGACACAAGGAAGTTTCTTCCTTCCAAGACTTTCTTTTTGGCTTAGACGCTAGTGCCGATTGGTGATAGTTCTTCTCCAAATGGAGCGCTTGGATGACACGCTTTGGGTCACATCACAAAAAGAAGATAAAAAAAAGACGCGATCTTGCAACTTTGCCTAAGGCTGAGCAATAATTCTCCGATAAGAATCCATCCAAAAAAAAAAAGAGTTCGATGGGAAGTGTGCATTGTCGTGTGGACAAACTCCCATTGCGAAGAACCTTGAAGTGCCTTTTCTACGGCCCCATCGACAACATGACACCAACAAACCTGGACGTTCCAATGCTCATTGTTTTACGGTTCCTGACGTTCTATCATTCCAAACAAACAAAAAATAATCCCAGAACACTAAAAAAGAAGATGCCGAGCAAACACAAGCAAGGGAGGAGAAAGAAAAAAAAATGGCATGTACCTTTGGCTACGTAGAGCGAGACCGACAAGGGTGGACGGGCGTGCATTGATGGAGTCTCTTTTTTGACAAGCTGCTCTCATACCTTGCATATTTCTTTTTGTCTCTTCTTCTTCTCGGGACAAAAGCGATTGGTAGGTTTGGCAACTTGTTATATCTTTGTGTATGTCGTTCTGTCAAAAAGAAAAGTAGTACGGTTTTGCGGCCAAAAAAAAAAAAAAAAAAAAAAAAAAAAGGGAAAACGTCCCTAGCCTTTTCTTTTTATTGTACGAGGCTCAGAAAAGGTCGGTCCTCTACTTAGGGCATATATTTGGGGCACATGTCATCCGGAGAGACTTTCAGTAATGTTCAAAAGTGCGTGAGCATGCAATTTGAACCCAATATCGCAAGGACAATGTATAGGACCTTTTTTCCCCTTATTTTTTTTCAACCGCCAACAGTTGTATGCACTGACCGATCCTCTCCGTACAAAATGACCCAGGAAATCCTCTCTCGTCAGTGAGCACGGGCATCGCACTCCCCAAGCCATCGCCTTCGCAACAAACCAACATCAACAACACACATCAACAAAGAAACGGCAAAAAGGCCATCCAGGGTCATCAGAGGAAGACGACATCGACACACATGTCCCTTGTCTCGTTAGGAGACACGTGGGGAGCGTAACAAAGGAGGAAAGAATAACTATCGAAGAAGGGGGCCAAACAAAGCGAAGGAATTTGGACCGAGCTTTCCCTTTGGACGCCCAAAAGAATTCTCCGCCGGCACGTGACCCTTGCGATATATAATTGAACGTTGGCCTAATTGAACAAGCGAAGGTCAGGACTGTTATTTCTTGCGAAGCTGAAGTAGATTTCCCGAACCGATCAAATCTCCATCCTTCAACACATCTGCCACACTTCGTCCCGCGCAAAATCCATTCACATCAACCATGTTCAGGTGCGCAAGTTTCCATTCCTATCTTCATTCGGCTTACGCACTTTCTCTCTGGACGCTTGGTATTACACATGGAGTTGATGTTTGCTGACATTGGACCTTTTTTTGCATTCCTCGACTTGAAAACAATAGCAAGCTTGTCAACTTCTGGGTCAACAAGGCCGTCACCGAGACTGTAAGTCTTTCAATAAGATTCCTCACCTTCGAAACGACTTGGACAATGTTAACACTCAGGGAGCTTTCAGAGGAACTAATTGCTCTACCTCCATCTTCCTATTGCACCATATTAGCTCCTCAGCAGCCCCAAGTTCCATGAATTCGCTGCCAAAACCCACCACCATGTCAACAACATCTCCAAGAAGGGTATGTCTCGTCTTCCCGATTGGCATTGAATTTCTCCCTCTTTTTTTTTTTTTTTTGTTGTTGGAACATGGAGCTTGTTAGAAATGGGCACATGGACCAAAAACTTGTTACACCAATAGGCCCTCCTGGGCTGACTCACCTCTCGTACTATGTCCCAAAATGGCTATTCTCTTCTCGTTTATTATTCTCACTCCCTCTTTATCTCTTTGATTGTCTTATAGCCACTCCCATGATCACCGAGAGCACCACCCGCGCATCCGTCTTTGCAAAGGCGTTCAAGGAGACCGTCATCAAGGAGTCGGAGAACATGGCCAAGAAGAAGTAAACAACGGAGAACCAAGGAACTCGCTTGACACACAACACATAGCAACCACACGAACTTTCGGGCAGAGCAGGCATATTAGCCACAACCCTCCCTCTCTGTCCTCTGTAATATCAACCACGTAGAAACACTCCCCATATTTCAACACCCTTGTATCAACAATAACCAATCGTTACAACAACAACAACAACAGAGGCTTCGTTTCGTTTTGGATGGGTAGAGATTATTGCAAGGTTGCAAGAGAGTTTTTGTTAAATATTTGGATTATGGTACAGCTGTAAGAGAAAAAAAAAAAGCAAGAGAAGTGGTTGGGGTGGGGTGAGAGGATGATCTATAAACGTAGTTTTTGAGAATAATAGTAAGGGAAAGGAAGAAAGAATAAGATCAATAAATGATCAGGAAGAAGGGTTGGCGTCTGTTGGCTTGGAGGGCGTCGTCATCCAGGGATGGGCCAGCACATCTTCAATCAACGGCCGCTTGGAAATATCTCTAGTCAACATCCATCGGGTCAATCCAATCGAGTCTATCAATAATCAGAAGAAAAAAACCAATGTTAGCACGACGTCTCTCAAAATCCATTGAGCATATGCAAAAGTGAGACTATCAAAGTTTTTTTTTTTTACCTTCAGATAGGACGAAGGGTACTCGAAGGTCGCGGCTGAGGATCTCGTCAATGTTGTAAAAGGGATTCTCCTTGTAGATCAGTGTATACAGCAAGATGCCAAGCGCCCAGATATCCTGCTTGCGTCCTTCGTACTTTTTGCCAGTCAGGACCTCGGGAGCCGCATAATCAAGCGTGCCGCAGAAGGTGTCAAATTCTTTGCCCTCTTTCAGATACGCTGAACTGCCAAAGTCAATCAGCTGGATTTTGCCCGCCTGGTCTAGAATCACGTTCTCGTCCTTGATGTCGCGGTGTACAATCTTGTTCGAGTGCAAGTGGTACACGGCCTCACAGATCTGGCGGAAAATGGATCGGATCTCGTCCTCGGTCATATACGGCGTCAGCTCGATATAGTCAAACAAGTCCATGCCAGCTCCGTGCAACGCCATCTCGACATAGTAGTACTCTTCATCCTCGAAAAAGTCCATCATCAGCACAATGTTGGCGTGTGGGATACGGCGAAGAGTGTGCATAATGGACACTTCCATCGGGATCATGCCCAGAACCCGGTCGTTGGTCCAGCAGTCGACCAGGATGCGGCTCTTGACAATGTACTTCATCACCACCTTGTCTGTCCCGTCCTTGAGCATGCACAGCTTGACTTGACCGTACGCCCCCTGACCAAGCGAGTCGAGAATGTCATAATCTGCTATACAGTGCGCCCGTGTCACTGCCGAGTACTGTGATTTCATAGCGTCGATGGATAGGCGTGAGGATGGTGTTGAGGGTGCTGGTGAACTGGGTGAGGCACACGATGATGTTGACGATGAATCTGACAAGAATTGGCGGGGTGTTGTTTTGACGGACGGTGGAAGGCTCGATTTGGGTGTCCTTGGTGATCCCTCTTTGCTGGTATCTGGAACGACTTGCTCCATGACTGGGGGTGTTGGTTCGATTTGCTCCATCGCCATGGCCATGGACTGAGATGTGGCAGATGGTGCTGGTTTCTTGTTGGGCTCGCGAGTAAAACTGATGTCTCGGTCATAGGTGATCCACACCGCAAACATTCGACCCTGAGGAGACTCGATCATTCGAATCTGGATGTCAATATCCAGTGGCGTTCCATCGCGGTGCAGCCCCACAATCCCAGAGTTGGAGACAAATGCGTTGGTTTTCTTGAGCAAGGCCGACATTCCAAAGTTTCTCTTGAAGGCCGTTGACTGTTTGTTCATGCTGGGTGAGTTGACGTTAGAGTTTGCAGTCGAATTGGCTCCTGACTCTGGTGCTTTGAAAAAATCTGGTGACAGGATCGAGGGCTTGCTGACCTCGGCGGCCGTTCTTCGAACAATGGTTGCTGTGACGACTGCTCCTTCTGCCAAATGTACATGGTTGTCTCCTTCCTGTGGGTCCTCCAAGAGCTTATCCAGAATCGACTGGAACTGTGGGATCAGATCGTTGATAGACCGCTTCTCAGTCAGTTCTGTGGCTGGGTATCCGAAGAGGTATTTTGTGAACACAGTGTTGGCACTCTGGATCATGCCAGAGGCGTGGGTGGTGATGACACCGGCGATGGCTGGCATGGAAATGATGCGGAGGAGGTAGCCATCCATGCTGTCTTGATCGAGATTGAAAGGGTTGGCCTCAGGATCGATGTGCTCGGATGGGTTGAGGATCTTACAAATGATGGGGAATGTGCTTCCGTTCTTTGACCGTGAGCCAAAGAACTTGATGACGTTGATCTGGTGGACGTCCAAGGTGGCGAATGATGTTTCTGGGTCGACTGACTGTAGTTTTTCCAGTGCTGGGATCAAGGTGGTGATGGACCGTCCAAGTAGCTCCATGTAGTCGTAGGCATACAGGTCGAATACTGCGCCTTCGATATTCAGAATCTCACCCTTTTTATCCAAAAAGCGATGCTATGTTAAGCCCTGCGTTTTTTTTTTTTTGCTTTCATTTCGTGTTATAAATGCAAATCTTTGAAACGTTACCGAGCTGGAAATGACAGCCGAGACGACTGACTCTGAGATCTCCTCAAAGACCCAGATATACACCACTTGTCCAGATGCATCTCTCCGTTGTTTGAGCCATACGGAGGCTGCGGCCGAATGTGAGTTTCTCTTTTGGATCCGAATCTATTTTGCGTGGAAGGAAGCGAGAGAGGAAAGGTGGGTTAGCCAGGGTAGTCTGGGGAAACAACATCAAAATAGATGGATAGCGAGAGAAGAGATGTGCAAGTTGTGTAATAATAGTCTAGGTTGTTGTTCCTCTCCTCCCCGTCAATCATCAAATATAAGATGCATATCTTTTTTTTTCTTTCTTTGATGGACGTTGTTGAACAAACAAAAACAAGAAAGGTGCAAACCATGCACCAAGTGAAAGCCGAGGACATGGTCAAAAGGGACAAGGTTTCTGTGTTTCGAGTCCCTATGAGTTGGTCCAGATTACAATCGCTTTTCTCGCCAAAAACAACAACATCTACAAACACAGAGGCACACATGTACCAACCGACACACGCCTCTCTCAATTCTCGCAGTCGATCCGACCAACCACACCACACACACATTGAAAAAAAAAATAGAAAAAGATTGACTTTAGGCCCCTCTGTAAACCCATGCCCAATATCGAAAAAAAGTAATGCAAAAAGTAATGTAAAAGCCTCCTCCAACGACATGCGCCCCGCAATCATGTCAGGTTGTGTTGTATCCTTGTTCCTTGGTCTGTGATCCTTGGTCCTAACTCACATGTCCTTTGTTTCCGGAGGATTAACGGTCTGTATGCAAATAGGCCTATTATTCTCCATTGAAAATAACAAGAAAAAAAAGCACGTTTCTGTTTCTGGCAAGGCAGAAATGAAGAAGAAAAAGTAAGGAGAAGCATGCTCCTTCCTTCTTTCTTTCTCCAAAGAAGGAAGGCAGATGTGATAGCGCAAGGATAGGCAACGCTTCAATCTTGACCAACACATGGAGAAGGAGAAGAAGAGGACGAGGAGGCGGAGGAGGAGGAGACAATGGCAAGAGATAGACCAGGAAAAAAAGAGAGAAAGAAAGCAAAGAGAAAGAAAAGAGGTAGAGCTGGACTGACATGAGAAAGAGACCCAAGAGGGTCATAGCGAGCAGTTGGCCCAAGCATTCGATGACGAACAGACCCTTTCAGGAACAAAGTAGGACGATGTGCAGCCCAAAAGATTGGTCCACAACAACCCGCATCCATCTCACGTATGTCGCACTCACTCACTGTCAAAGAGGAAGACAAGAACAAAGAACAAGATCGCAACAAAAGAAGAGGTGTGTCACAGAGATAAAAAGATACATTCACGTTTGTACCCAAAACACAAAAAAGAAGAACCCCAACCCTATGCGCATTACTGCGTACACATCCATCCATACAATGGACAGCAAAAAACTTGTTGGGAAGTGCAGCAAAGGTGGACTTGTATTGTTTCCTTCAATGGAAAGAAGAGGAACAGAAGTGATATTCCACAGGCAGGGGAAGAAACATACCACACACATACACACACGCACACACGCACACACGCAAACATGCACACACATTCAGACACGGATAGGGAACGCACAGGAGAAAGGGGTGGAACGAGCCATCTCTTGTTTGCGTCCAAGACCCCGAACACGAAGCAACGAAAGAAAAACTACATACCACTTTGCCACAGAGGAGAACATGGGCTTCCTGGCTGTCGAGCATGACTGCATCCTGCGACTGTTGACGCAAAAGCCCCTCGAGCTTCTCTTTATACGGGCTGGCCACCAGATCAAGGATCGTCATTGTCGTCAACTCGCTGCCGTGGTAGCCAAACACAAACGATGCAACGTCATTCGCCATGGTGATGCCCCAGTTCTGGTCAGTCGTGATCATGGCCTGGTTTTGCGGTGCGAACCGAGTGGGTGAGTGGAGTGACGAGTAGTTGGAGGTCGAAATGGTGGCGAGTGAGAGTGGCCGTGAGGGTCGGTCCTTGGTGGCCTTGGCCATGTCCGAGACAGCACTGGGCACTTCGGTCATGGTCCGCTTTAGCCGCGCTTTGGTTGAAACGTCGCTCGACTCTGAAGCAGTGTAAGCAGAGACAGAGGAAGGTGTTGGCGAGGGATAAGCGCCGATGCCAGAGAAAGAGCCCGTCGGGGTGGTGGAGGCCGAGACGGGGAAGACGTTGGAGATGGGGACCTGCCATCCTTTGATCTTTTGCTTCATAAAGTCGATGGAGCGGTAAAAGATGCTCCGGCGGCCCTCGACAAAGGCCTTGTCATGGGTGCCTGTGGTGAATGAGAATGAATGCAGCGACTCGTTCGAGAACTTTGCCAGTTCGTCCGTGGTGGATGCCATCATTACGCTGTTGTTGTGGCTGTGGTTGGGGTCATGGCCAAGTTGGCCATGCATGTCGGAATGGTAGGACAACGGAGCCGAGTTGGGAGGGTTGTGGCTACTGGAGACCAATGGCATGGGTCGAATGCGAAAGAGGCCAGAGTAGGGGATGAGATCCTCCAAAGATGATGATGACGAGAGTTGTTTGTGGGGACTTGTGTGGGTGTTGATGGTATGGGTGAGGAATTGGCGTTGCGTTGGAGGGGAGGAGGCCTTGAATTTGACAGAGGAGGAGGAGGAGGAGGAGGAAGTGGAGGAGGACGGTGTCGGTGACTGTGATGATAACGAGGAGGAAGTCGATGTAGAAGACGAAGTACTTGAGGAGGATGGGTGGTGATGGTGGTGAATGCAATGGATGGAGCTAAATAGTGAATAGAATGAACAATGAGAGTCAGAAAAAAAAAAAAAAAAAAAAAAAAGTGATCACAGAATTAATTCAAAAGCGAACGATTGACAATTGTCAAAAAAAACTGTTTCTCTAATTGAACATCAGAGTCATATGCTTCTGCAACATATCTATAATTGAACGACACATGAAACCCAACGACAAGACAGACAGAGCAACCGCACTTGAACTGTCAGAGTGAATGTCCTTGGAGGTACTTTTCAGCATTGAGATGAGCACACACAGCCACTACAACACTGACTGCAACTATAGTTCAATGTCATTGGACTTTATGGACTACATGAGTCCATGGGACAGCCAAAAACAAAGGGTGACATTGAGGCATTTCATTCCTACCTGCTTTCCATGTTGGCAGCAGGGTATATTATGATGTGGTGGGAGAAAGTAAAAGACGGGGAATGAGCTGGTATGTGTGGGTAGCGTGTGATTTTGAGGGAGGGTGTTCGTTATGTGAAGGTAGTTGAAGGTGAGATGTGAATGGAAAGTGAATTTGTGTGGAGCGAGAAGGAACGAAAATGTCAGGCTGTCTGGTATCAAAAAGTCGAAAATGTAGGACAAAGGGCGAGTGTGGGGAACAGTGCTGAGAGGGTCACAAACAACTAATATTCCTTGGGCAATGGCACGAGGAAAAAAAAAGAATGGTCAGAGTGTGGTTGTGTATAAGCAATGAAAGAAGGCGGAAGAGATGATTTTGGAATAGGCGAGCATTTCGGCTCGCCCAATAATGAAAATGGGATGGGTTCATGGCATCATATGCGAATCGTCACCTGGAAGACGTGTGGAGAGGTGGCAACGTGATAAAATTGGTCTTTCATGCGATCGAATGAGTTACTGTTCATGCTATGCTTGTCCATGCTATGCTACGCCATGGTAGGGTGGCATGGTAGGGTGGGCATGGCAACAAAGGCGATCTACCCCATTGGGGATCCCTTTGGTTGTTCGATGATGTCAATTGTTGCATACTGAAAATATAATGCAAGACCTAGCGTCGTGTCTACTCCACATTCAAGTTCCAATCTGGGCTACGCTGTTGGATGAAGATCCATATATGAGCGGTCTGCAGCAAAAAGAAAAAAGTCTTTGCTCTTTGCTCTTTGCCACGATGACTAGCTAGCACAAAAATGAGGGGTGCTCTTGGTGTTGGCACTACTTGGTGGCAAAGCGAGCTGCTTACATATCATGATCCGTACCACACACCCACCTACGGTGTATACGTAGGGTGGGCGGTGTATGTGGTACATAGAAACGAACCCCTCTTCTGTTTTTCCTCATCGCCGTCTGTGCAGTAAGATGCTGTAAAGTGTGCGCCCATTCCCCCCCGCTCGCAATCTATTCTTCTCCCAATCGACAATCGAGGGCTATTTTTACCTCTGCATTCGCATGGCCACACACCTCAGAGGAAAGGCTTCTTCTTCGGAAAAATAGACTAATGACCACGAAAAACTATTTTCGAGCCCACTCTGGTTGTTGTCTCATAATGTGTGTCCATCTGCACGCATCTCTCCTTTTTGGGAACCCACCACTTTTTCATTTCTGAGCTGTATCTATCTTGAGCCTACTTCTTTCACCCGACTCGACTCTCGATGGTCGTGCTTCGACTCTGGCCCTGGCGGTGAAAAATATTCCTCCGTTGAACCACCTCGATCATAAACAAAGCGCACCGCCCAATCCTGCTTTCAAGACACTACCTTCGTGGGGCTGTGAACAAGAACTACAGTACAAGGCGACGGATGACAAGCAACGATTGACCCGAGGCTCACTTACCATCTTCCAGATTTCCGTTTCATGGACTTTGGTTCTCCTCCAGATAAAATTTTGAGACTTTTTTTTTCTTCATCCCTCCACGGCCCTGGCTGGCACTGGAGGTTCATCCGAGATCAGGGACAGAGTTTGTTTTGCCGTGGGGTTCATTACGGATCAACAAAGTGGTTCATGGGCGTAGCACCATCAGCCTCCGCCTTGTTTTTTCATGTTAGTCAACCCAAGAGAAAGAGAGAGAATGTAACGATAACAGTTTCAAACTGGGAAAAACGACAACAAAACAACAAGACGTATCATGGGTATTTTCCATGGAGTGGAATGGGCGGGTTCAAAGTGCTTAATTTAGCTCACCCTTTTCGCATTGATCGCATTGTCCCCTGGGATCTCCCCTGGCCTTGGCCACTGCCCTCGGCTGACCGGGCGATGTCTATGCGCATATCTGTATATAAAGGACCCCATCCGCCCAAACTATCCTTCACTTCACTCGTCCTCATCTTCGTCTCCCCTCCATTACCCACTCCACTCTCTCCACAACACAAATGTTGGTCAAGCTCTCGCTAATTGCTGCTTTGGTCACTCTGGCCAACGCTGCTCCCTCAACCACCACCAGTGCTGCTGCCAAGCCCACCGCAGCACCTCTCCTCCCCATCCCTGCCTACAGCGGCAAGCTTGTCGGTGCTTACCCACCCGTCGACGTCACTGCCCCCACCGACACTCCTCTTGTCAAGCAATGGCTCGCTGAGCTCAACCTGACTTCTGTCCCCGTCTTCCCAGTCACCAAGTTCGACGCTGCCGGAGATCTTTTGAACCCCAACTCGGTTCCTGCCGCCGCCTGTGACTGGACCGTCACCAACTGCATCAACAAGGATATTATCAACTGTCCCAAGGGGTAAGTTCCCTCGGCTTCTTTATTTCTTAGACTCCTCCACCTCGGAAAAGGTTCCAGTTTCATTTTTATTAACCCGGTTTTTAATTTCTTGTCCTTTGTCCTGCTTGTGCCCATCAGAATCTGGGGTCTCACTTATGACGATGGCCCAACCACGTTCAGCCCCCAGTTGTACGACTTCCTCGACGAGACCGACCAGAAGGCCACCTTGTTCTACATTGGTAGTAACGTGGTGACGAACCCAGACATTGCCCGCCGTGCCTGCGCTGCTGGCCACCAGATTGCCGTGCACACCTGGTCGCACAACCCCTCGACCACGCTGACGAACGAGCAGTTCGTGGCCGAGGTCAAGTACACCGAGATGGCCATCAAGGAGCTCTGTGGCTTCACCCCCACCTACTTCCGCGTAAGTGCTTTGTACCCACAGACAACAGATCATGTCGTACTACCCTCGCCGTAATTAGACCCGCATTTACAATTTTCCGCGAGTGCCTTCGCCCTTTCCCCACACCAACATCACAGTACATAACACACGCCCCCCTCTCCCCTCTCCCTGTTTCCTTCGTGTTCACCCTTTTTGCGTGCATTATTTCGTTTTGAGTTAATTTACCCTATCCTAACCTATCCTCTGCTCTTTATTTTTATCTTTCTGTCTCCTCTTCATTCCGTCTCGCGTGTTTACTTCTTTTCTCGTACATAGCCCCCTTACGGTGACATCGACAACCGCATCCGCGGCCTCTTGGACCAGATGGGCTACACCTCCGTCATCTGGGACATCGACACCAACGACTGGCAGATGGCCCCCGGCGGCACTCGCACCGAGGCCGAGGTCGACACCGCCTTTGACCAGTGGGTTGCCGGCGCTGGCAACCTGACCGTCGGCCACGTCTGTCTCGAGCACGAGCTGTACCAGAACTCCGTCACCTCCGCCATTACCAACCTGCCCAAGATCCAAAAGACCTGGAAGGCCATGCCCGTGTCCGCCTGCGTTAACGACCCCCACCCTTACCACGAGAAGAACATCACCTTGGCCACTTTGAACGGTGCCAAGACCGGTGTGACTAGCAACACCACCTTGACCACGACGGGCGGCTCGGCCACCACCTCTGGAACATCCGCGACGGTCACACCTGCGGGTACTGGCAAGAGCAGCGGTGCGTCGGTCAAGTCTTTGGGAGCTGGCGCTGTTGTTGCTGCCGTTGCCTTCGCTGCTGCATCTCTTGGTCTTTAAAAAAGACTATACAACTCTCTCGCTCTCTACCATCTACCTTTTGTCATTTATATAGTATATCCATTCACACATCATATAGAAAAAAAAAACGAACATATTTTTTTATTTTTTTTTGAATGCCGTTACATGACTGTGGCCCACTTGGACTTTCTGTATTGTTAAATGTTTGGATGTTCTTCCGTTATGTAATATATCTGTATTACGCCAACAGGTACAAAGAGAGAGCGCCCACAAGCGACAGGCCTGTGCTCTTCAAGGCCGATGCGCCGGAGTTCTTCTTGGAATCGGCTGCGGACAGGTCGTCCTTGTTGTCCTTGGTGTCTTCGTTGTCCTTGGTGTCCTCGTTGTCTCTCATATCTTGGGTCTCGACATCCTCAGACAGGTTTTCGCCGTCGTCCTCATAATTGTCGTTGTCGTTATCATCATCGTAGTCTTCCTCGTCTAAATAACAAACATGAGGCAAAAAAAAAAAAAAAAAAAAAAAAGATCGGGGTATGTTAAAAAATCTTTTATTTGTTGGTTGAGGCGATATGTGGGAGGCACGAAAAAATGTAGCTCACTTACTACTTCTGGGAATGATGCGAGCACCCTTAATAACACGCTTGCGCTTCACAAGGCGACCCTCCTCTGATTCAGAAACAAGCTTCGCAGTATTGACATCGAAGCCGCGGCCCAAGGTCACCGTGATGGGTTGACGCATCTGGACCACGGCGCCAATGTTGAGACCGCGGCGATCGAGCTGGACCAGTTCATCGACCTTGGCCTTCAGATCATTGAGATCGTCCTTGATGTCGCCACGCTTGAGCAGCCTCACATCAATGAGCTTGTGTGCGTCGCCCACAATGTTCTCGAGATCATGGCGGCGCTCGAGGTTCACATCGATGTGGGCGTGGGCATCGACTTGCTCGTGGCGGCGGAGGAGCTTAACATCGATCAACTTGTGTGCTCCATCGCGGCGGTCAAGCTTGACTAGGCTGTCAATCTTGTTCTTGAGATTGTCGACATCCTCGTTGATATCGGCACGCTTGCGCAACTTCTCGTCAATAAGCTTGTGCGCATCGCCTACAATGTTCTCGAGATCCGAGCGGCGGTTGAGGGCGGCCTTGGCGACGGCGTCGACTTCCTCGTGGCGACGGAAGAGCTTGACATCGATCAGTGCGTGTGTGTTTCCAACAATATTGCCAAGATCCAGACGGCGATCGAGCTTGACGAGTTCTTGGACTTTTGCCTTCATGTGGTTGACATCTTCGTTGATATCGGCCCGTTTAAGCAGCTTGACATCGATGAGCTTGTGCGCATCATGGACAATGTTCTCGAGATCCTGGCGACGGCGTTTGAGTGCCACGTTGGCGTGGGCGTGGGCGTCGACATCCTCACGGCGACGGAGCTTGACGTCAATGACCTTGCGGCGGTTGAGCTTGGAAGCATCGGCGACCTTGGCCACGTCTGCGACCTTGGTGTCATCCGCCAGTTTGGTTTCATCAGTCAACTTGGAGGCGTCCGCGAACTTGGAGAGCCCAGCGACATCAATATCGGCGATTTGGCCCACCTGAGAGAAATCGGGCATGGCACGACGGCGCTCCTGGGTGGCTTCGATAAAGTTGCGCTCAAAGAGGTGGACGTCGATGTTATCTAGGCTGCGGGCGGCGATGGAGGGAGGGCTGAGGAGGTTGCCAGAGTTGGCTTGGGCGTCACCGTTCAAGCGGGCAGAGGCACCCAAAGCAACGGCGGCCAAGGTCAAGAAGAGGGCGGAGCGATACATGGCTGGGAAAGGTGAAGGTCAGGATTGAGGAGGGGGAAGAGAAACGAATGGGTAAAGGTAGACGAACTGGGAGTTGTCTGGGTATATTGGAGTTGAGGATGGAGAACAGCAAAAATAAACCGAATGGTGCCTTATTTATAGCAGCGACGCTTTCCTGGCATGAAATTGGCCACTTTGGTATCAGAGGCACGTAACAGCCAGGATGGCATCCACTTCATAGAGATACATCCAATCAAGTACCCTTTGATCTGTGGAACTCGAAGGAAAGGGCTCCAGAATGCGAGATGTAGAATGACATGAAGTAAGGATTAGACAAAGTGATAATAGGTGGAAATCGGTCAAGAAACACAACACAAAGAATATGGGATTCCTTGCACCTGGGGTTCTTTATGCTTCCTCTTGCTCACATTTGAAAGATATGGTGATCAGTGTATGCTGCCTCACCAATGTCTTCTTTGCCAGTATGTGCTGCCATTTGTTCGAAGCAAGAAGATCTTCTATTCCAAGGTGGAGCGAGGTCCCTTGTTTGCGATATTCATACTCCATGTGGTCAGGATAGTAGGACAGATCAGGATCACACCACACAAGTCCCGACAGAATTTGTGTAGGCCATACACAATAATTCCGATTCTCCGTTCCGGTGCTGTTGTTAATTCCCTTTCCCATCGTCGTTGTGCTCGTTCGCCGGTTCACGACGTGCCATCGCAGCCCACACGACGTCCATGCACACTGACAAGTTGTCGCATGGGCGCATCAAATAAATCTCGCCTGGCCACCCTTCACGTCGGTCCTTCCCTGTCCCTTCCTTGCTCCTTGGACTGGACGTATCACGACCTTGAACCTGATAGTAATAGTCATTCGTGCTTCCACACGGACAACTCTAGGATACTGGAGTCTTTTCTTTGGGATGCCACATCTCCCATCGGCACACGGAAAGAAGAAGAAGAAGAAGAAGAAGAAGAAAAGAAGAGGATAGTGATGAGAGTGAACAGTCGGTTGTAACTCTGCATGCACATGGATCGCAGCACTATGTCACTATGTGTCGAGTATCGATACGACGTCTCTGTTGGCCTTTGTCGACCCCTCCCTTGACCCTGGGCTGCATTCCAGTCCATGGAATAGTGTCATCGAGGCCACTAGCAGTGAAAAAAAGGGCTTCCCCCTCGTTAATCTCAATGCGGACCAACAGCGAGAGGGACTCGTCTGTCGTCTGTGGCAATTGTGTCAGCGCCTTTTTGTTGACCTCAGCGGAGGGGTAGGATCTTCCTTCTTCCTCTGCTTTTCTTCACTTCACACGCTCCTCTTCAACACGCCCGTGCCTTCACCGTCCATCAACACACGCGCACAGTGGCTCCCACTTTGGCGCCTCTTTTCCTTGTCAACGCCTCCATCATCGATCCTTCAACGGCCTTGTCCAGGTGCTTGAACACTTGGAGTGTTGATTTTTCGCCATCGATAAACAGACCCCGCCATCAACCTTTCTTGGGCGCAAGCTCTCTTCACTCACTCTCACTTTCACACCTTGCCCACTTTTCTTCTCCCCCAACCCCAACCCCCAACCCCCAACCCCCCAACCGTTCGCCTGTAAACATCCCGTACAGCCACCACAACTGACAATCGAAACAAGAACACCTCACCATGGCAGACAATAGCAACGTTACAGATGCCTCTGTCGCAACCTTTGTCTCCTCCGCCGTCTTTACTGCCTTCGTCTCAGCTGTCCTCTTCCTCGCTTTTGCTCTTGCCCGCACCCGCTTCCCACGCGTCTACTCGCCCAAGACCTACATGGGCCCCGACCATGAGCGACCTGGTGGTCCCGTGGCCGGGCTGCTCGGCTGGGTATTTGGAGGGCGGAAACTGAACGAGCAAGAGGTGATTGACCTGTGTGGACTCGATGCTTACATGTTTCTCGACTTTCTGGCCAAGTCCTTCTACCTCTTCTTGGTGTTTGCCACTCTGGCCATCCCGGTGCTGATCCCGCTGAATGCGTACCACCAACTGTCGCTCGTGGGTCTGAACCAGTTCTCGATCGCGAATGTGGCGGACCAGCCGCGGCTCTGGGGGCATTTGATCCTGACGGTGTTGTTCTGTGGTAACATGCTTTTTTTCTCTTTTGGGTCGAAGCTGAGGGTGTGTGCTTAATTTCGTCAACAGTATGAGACTTGGACGGTCTTTTTTTTTGTTTTGCATGAATATCCTTCGCGAGGTTGGAGCGGAAGGGGGACCTGGAAGGTGAACGGTCGATACCGCACCGGATGACCACCCGCGAATCAGAAAACCACCGATTTGATCATCAACCATCAATGCAAACAAGCGTCCTGACTTGCAACTGTTTCTCGCTATATCTGAACCAACTATGATCACGCTCAGTCGCCACGTTAGTCTTGTGCATCTGGAGCGTCAGGACCTACATCACTCGGAGACAGCGCTACCTCATGTCCGAACACCACGCCCAGTCACTCCAGGCCACCACCGTCCTGATCTGCGGCATCCCTCTGGGCGAAGACAATATTCAGAGCCTCAACAGCATCTTCAGTGTCCTCCCCGGCGGCGTACGCCGGATCTGGCTCGCATACGAGACGAAACAGCTGCAAAAGGATTGCACCAAGCGCATTGCGCTGACCAACAAGCTCGAGGTTGCAGAGTGTGCCCTGATCCGATCCAAGCTCAAGCTCCACGATCACACCGGTCGACGCCCCTCTCAGGCCACGGCCGCCTCTACCGATCTGTTACGGGACCAAGACCAGGAAGGAGGAGGAGAAGCAGGAGCAGGAGTGACACATAATTCGGACGAATCGTTCCCGCCCCAGAACCGACCCCGGCACCGCCCCTCACCCTTCCCGCTCTCGATACTCCCTTGTGGCGGCGAAAAGATTGACTCGATCCTGGCGTACCGGTCCGAGCTGTCGAATATGAACGCAGCGATTGTGGCGCGGCAGCAGGCAGGGATGCAGGCTATGCACGGGAACCAGAGCGACGGGAAGATGAGCTCAGCGTTTATTCAGTTCAACCACCAGCTAGGCGCCCATTTGGCAGCACAGTCCGTGGTCCACCGCAAGACACTGACGATGAGCCCACGGCATCTGGAAGTGCACCCGCGAGACGTGCTGTGGGACAATCTGGGCTTTAGTCTGAAGGAGCGGAACGTACGCAAGACAATTTCAGTGGTGCTTGCTTTCTTTCTGATTATCCTGTGGGCGATCCCGGTGGCATTCGTGGCGGCAGTGGCAAAGCTGGATGCGATTGTGCAGTTTGCGCCGTTTCTGAGTGGCGTGTATAGTCTGCCCAAAAGTGTGGTCGGGATCATCCAGGGAGTGCTGCCGCCAATTGGGCTGGCGGTTTTGATGATGGTGCTGCCCATTATTCTCTACAGTGGGTATTCCTTTTCTAAAATGACAAGCATGCTTGGTTAGTAGAAAGATGGCTAACTTTGTTTTCTTTTTTGATCATCATTCATCATAGAGCTGGCACACTTAGGTGGAGAGGTTCTGAACACCGGCAAGACCCTCGAAGTAGTAACATCATACCACTGGTTCAGCGTAAGTTGTTTTTTTTCGATCTCTTGCATCCGTCTACTGTTCGGAATACTAATACAGACTTCATATCAATATCCATGAAAACTCTTGAACAGGTGGTCCATGTCCTGTTGGTGACCACTTTGGCGAACGGCATCTTTGCCGCCGTGCAGCAGATCAAGGACAACCCCTCCATGATCATGAATATGCTCGCGTCCACCTTGCCCCAAGCATCCACCTTCTTCCTCAGCTATATCCTCCTCTCCTTCATCCAGATCCCTCTGATGCTCCTCCAGATCGGCCCTCTGATCATGTACTACGTCAGCAGGCACTTCTCCTCCACCCCGCGCCAAATGTTTGCTACAGAGCGCTCCATGGGCTCGGTCGATTGGGGCATGACCATCCCTGTGCACACGATCGCCTTCACGATCGGTCTGCTCTACTCAACCATCCAGCCACTGATCTTGCCTCTGATGGTGATCTATTTCGGGCTGTTCTATCTCGCCTTCCGACACCAGTTTCTGTACGTCTACAGGCAACCCTTTGATAGCGGCGGGCTGATCTACCCCCGGATCGTGGACCAGATGTACGTGGCTGTGATTCTGTTCGAGATCGTGATGCTGTGTTTGTTTATCCTTCAAAAAGCCATTGGCCAGTCCGTGATCATGTTCATTCTCCTGGTGGCGTCTGCCGTGGCTATTTCGATCAGCCGCAACCAGGTCTTCAAGCCCTTGATCAAATACCTGCCTATCGAAGCCTTTGACAAACAGAGCGTTGCGAATGCGAGTGCTCGCGCGCTGGAGAGTGGTGCCAGAAACAGCTCCATGGGACTGGAACAAGGGCGAATAGACACACCATCAGCAGGCAGCATTAACCCCATCCCAACACAGCAGATCTTTCACGAAAAGGCACCGTACAAGGATCCACTCTCACCGCTGGAGCCCACCTCGCGAGAGATCTATACTCCAGACACCAGCAAACCGTCCTCTTCACCTTTAGAGCAAACTTCCCTGAGTCGACACAGTCGTCAGAACAGCGGAGTTCATCCACTTGGACCAACAACACCAGCGCAAACCAACAACAGCAACAACAACATCAATACTCATGATGATGCCGCTTCCGCTGATAGCCGATCCCAATACTCGAACCAGTCGCCCCTGCCTAGTAACCGTGTGGGGAGCCTAGTCCGGGAATCGGACAATGCCTCCAATATCAGTCTGCCGGGCACACCCTTGACCCAGCACCCATCGATCGCGACCACCACGTCGTCGTCAGGCCCTCACCAGCCACAATCGGCATCATCTGCCCAAATGAAGCGGGAAATAAGCAACGGCAGCCAGATCTCGGCGTCTTTAGGCCAAGGTTCCTCATCCCAGTACTACCAGCACCACCACCCACAACATCAGCAAATACAACAGCAACACATGGCACTCCCACATTCTCCACTGGCACAAACCTCCACCCCACCACCACAACAACAACACCCACAAGTCCAACAACTCCTCCGAGAGAAACAATCTCGTCCTCGCGTCCATACCGCCTCCTCCTCCATGGCCTCGGCCCTGCTGCCCTCTTTGCAACAACAAGGATCCGAGTACGGCGGGTCGATGCAAGTCCTGGGCGCGAACCAGTCCCTCTTGTCGACGTCGCACCCGGGCGACAAGGCCGTGCCCGATGTGCTGGCGTATGTGAACCCGGCGCTGTGGACGGAGGCGCTGCCCGTGTGGCTGCCGCAGGACCCGCGCGGGTTTGCCGAGATTGAGATGATGGAGCTAACGAATGCTGGATTGAAGGCCACGACGGAGCAGGCGATGATGGATCAGAAGGGGAAGGTGAGCGTCGAGGCCGGAGAGATGAATGTGGCGCCTGGGGATGAGACCTGGGAGTGATAAAAAGGCCTGGGTGAAAAGAACAAAGGCCGACAAATCATTAAAAAGGTAAAAAGTTGTTACATAATTCTTTCTCTTTTCAGTTCATCGTTGCACTAGTCTTTTTTTTTTTTTTTTTTTTTTTTTTTTCCGCCGCTCATTGTCAATCATTAAAATCAGGATACTGTATGTGGGATTGTTTGCTATGCTTAGTTGCTCGGCTATTCTATGTGTGGTCTCATTTAGACAGAGATGTCCCAAACACCAGATTTGCGGGCAGACGAGCAGCACTTGGCGACGTTGGCGACACACTTTGGATGGGCACGGTATCCGCAATCTAAACGAGCCCAAAAAAAATAAAAAAAAAAAAAAAAGTCAGTCTTCGAAGTCTCTGGAGACCGATTCCAACATGAACCCAACAAAAAAAAAAAAAAAAAAAAATACCATCGCACTCCAAATGCTTCGACGACCATCCTGGCAACACCCCAATCCGTTTCTGGCACACGTCGCATTTTGGCAGCAGCAGGGCCGAGAACGCCACGAGCGAGAATCGGTGCGAGATACCCGTCAGGGTCAAGTGTGGGGACGACATCGCTTTGGTCAGCGTGCGCTTGACGGACCGCCTCTTGACCAGATGGCGCTTTGTCTCCTCGCCTGCCTCTATTTCTTCCTTATCTTTCTCTTTCGCTTTCTCTTTCTCTTTCTCATCCGCGGTTTCATCGTGTGTACCGTTTTCATCGTTATCCTCCTCGGGGATAATCGTGGGCATCTTGAGCGTGTTGGTGGCTGTGCTTGTGCCAGAGGTTGCGCCTTCTGTGGATGACGACCCACTCGCAATCCAGCTCCCAAACGCGGTGCTGCCCGTCCAAGTCCTGGCGTTCATGACCATCGTGCTCGTCAGCGTATTGACCGCCTCGGCACTCGAGTGGCTCTTGCTCCAGAAACTGTCCGACATGCCGCGGATGAGACCCGGTGGAGAGGGCGAATTTGGACGATCGCGGGGTCCACTTGGCTTCCTGGGGGAGGGTGAAATGGATCGTAGAGTATTGGTGGCGGTGGTGGTGTGACTCTCGGGTTGTTCTTCGGAGACATCTTTATCTATGTCGGTTCTAGCAAGGTTGAGACTGGTGCTAGAGAGGAGGAGGTCGTCTGGATTGGATGGCAAAGACGTGCTCGAGCTTGAAGATCCCAGCTCTGCCAAGGAGCAAGTCGATGTTGAGCTAGAGTCTTGAGAAACGCCTGAAGGACTATCGTTTTCCGTAGGAGGCACAAGTTCATTTGACTCGTGAGGTAGTTGCGGTTGGATCTGCTTTGCCTTCCATGTGTTAGTTCGCACAAGGAGGCTGCTGGTCTTGGAGGGTGGGGCTGGAGGCAGCTCGAGCATTTCGGGCGCCTTAGATCCAGGTGGTTCTTCCTCCGAGCAACCTTCGAGCTTATAAGCGGTTGCTGATGCTAACTCTGCAATTAGCCTCGACGACTCGCCGGGCTCATCATCGTGATCGCTGGTATGGACCAACACCTGTGCTACCCCTGGTGGTGGGCTCTGTCGTGGGGTTCCCCATAGATTTTCCAAAGCGGGGATAGGTGGTAGCAACCTCGAAATCAAGGTTGGTTGTCTAAACAGACTGTTGCCTATCCTAGGAGATGCGGGCGGGGATTGCGAAGGTGACGTGGCAGGAGGGGATGGCGACACTGAGTTGAGAGGCACTTCCACAGGTGATGGTGACTCTTTTGTGTGTTTGTTGGCGTGGTCAGGGATCTCGAGCGTGTCCAGTGCCAAGACTATGTACTCGGTGACTGAATCCGTGTCATCCGAAGACCCGTCACTGTCGCTGCTGAGCTGGTATCCATGTCCTGGGCCTGCGCGTCCCAGTGGCTGCCCTGCCATCCCGGGCATGATATCGTCGTTGTCGCTGTCCTCGTCGAAAAGAGAATCGTCACTGTCGTCCTCATCGCTGGTTACACTGAGAAAGCCGCTGCCTTGCTCAAAAAACTCATCCTCATCTTCGTCATCATCTCTGATATCGAGCTGGATACTACTCAGCCTAGAGTCCGTTTCGTGCCGGATGTACTGCATTGATGGCGCTGATGGATATCGCTCCTGGTCCCAGGACTGCAGACTAGCTTCATCGTTGTCTCCATCGACGGCCGAAATATGGGCAGATTCCGAGCCTGACCATCCTTGGTGTCCAGGCGAGTTGATGGTGTCCCATAGTGGCATTCTGAAGGTTGGTTCTTCGTCTCCATCTCCTTGACGCCGAATGACACTTCCGTCTTCAGAAGTGTTGTTGCCTTGAGATTCGAACTGCCTCCTTGTTTGATACCGTGCATCGAGTACCAGTGGAACATTTGAGGTTCCCGAGTCCTGACTGGCGTCTCTCCATGCTCTATGGCCCTTGAACGTGTTTTGCGCGTCGCTCTCTCGATTCTCTGGATCCGTCATCCTCCAAGTGTTGGTTCCACTCTCGTCTATGATACTTGAGCGATGCGCCCTGACAGTGCCTTCAGATCGATAAATACTACTCGGATGCTGGAACTGTGATTCTGGGTCCAAGAATGGGTTTGGAGGCGGCTGGTTCCTTTTGACCTCTGCCTCTCGTTTCCGCATCATATTTCGAGCAGCACGGGCGACCGACGGCGCGACTAGGAGAGTGGTCCCAACATGAATGTCCACGTTCTCGATGGCGGTCAGTCGCTCGACAATGTTTTGTAGCTTTGGTCGATTGGTTGGCTGAAATTGAACACAGTGGATCGCTAGTTCGCCGAGCTCTAGAGGACAGCCTGTCTGGGCCCTGAAGAGGATCTCGTCCGGAGAGATGCACATATCTGGGGGGATCCGCTGAAAGTGCTGGCTGTCGACTACATGCCTGGCCATCATCTCGCAGAGGATGACGCCAAAAGAGAACACATCGACACTGCAGTCAAAGTCCTCTCCCAGAAGGATCTCTGGCGCCTAGAAAAGAAGACGGCTCCAGGTCAGTGATGACATTCGGCTTTCTCATTTGAATACGAGTTACGCAAAGTATGTTTTGTTACCATATATCCGTCTGTGCCGCAATAACTGATCCTTCGCATCTCGTCGTCATCCTTGGCTTCCACTCGACTGAATCCAAAGTCGCAAACCTGTGGTACATCATTTTTCGTGTTAATATTGTCACCCCTGTCGATTTTCTTGCTGGTTATGGGTCTCAAGCTGTACCTTGATCCGCATGTTTTCAGACACGAGCAAGTTTTCTCCTTTCAAATCCCTGTGGATGGCGAGGCAAACAAGCGATGGTTAAGATCTGAGGACTGTTTGGTTGCGATCGTCAATGTTTCCACGTGAACTTGCCTGTGGATAATGTTCTTATGGTGTAGGTATGCCAGTGCCAGGCTAATGTCGATCGCAAAGCTGATCCGGGTATCCCACCCAAACTCCTTGTTCTCGTCTTGGATCCACTGTTCATAGGATAGTATGTGAGAGAGAAATAAGCTTATTTTAGTCACAGTACGCTATCGTATTATCATTCATGAAGGGAATAACTGGGTCATACCTGACGCAGGTTTCCAAGTGGTAGGAATTCAGTGATAATGTAGAACCGCTTCTTGCGCTTGCAGATGCCCATGAACTAGTAGAAAAACGAAACATGCTCGATCAGCATCTCTTATTTCTTGGTATTCGCTAAAGACAAGTCACCAAAGATATGGCACGCACCTGGACAATGTTGGGATGCCGTGATTGCCTAAACAAGAAGCAAAACTGTTTAGGATATTCACGCCAAGAGCAGTTTGCAGATCAAATGCACGTATTCAGAACTAAAACACAACGGTTATGTCTGTTTTACTTGAGGATATCAACTTCCCGCTTGAAATACTTTTCGTCAAAGGCTCTGGACTCGCTGCGGACACACTCCTTGATGGCCACCTCGGTGCCGAGGAGGTCACCGTGGTAGACACGACCAAAGGAGCCCGAGCCTATGCTTGTGAACGCCTTGAGATCTGTCCACTGGATGCGCATGGTTTTTCTAAGCGTATCGAAATTTTATATATATTTTTCAGAGTTGTTGCTATTGCGCACACACACGCTCACGCAGGTATTTTAAGTAGCTTGGAAGAGTGGTGTGTTCAAGTGGAGTGATGGAATGGAAATGCGAATGCGGAATGGTTGAATGATGAATGAAGGGTGAATGAGGGTGCGACAGTAAGAAAGGGGACGAAGGGAGAAAAAGAAGAAAAGCACTGACAGTGGTTTTGGCTGCTGTTGTTGTGCCTGAAAGAAGACAGAGAGAAGCCCTGTCCCTCACTCATCACGCTTCAACATACACGTTGACCACGCTTCCCTCACCCCCCTCTCTGTAGTGTTTCTTGCGTCATCACATCAAGCATTCGGATCCCTCTGTGGAAGAAGAGAGATGCCTCGCTACCCTACCCTTGTTTTGCCTGTTCATCTGGCCGCTCCTTCTATTTTCGTATGCGGCATCAGCATGATACGTTGGGTGTGGACTGTGCCTGAACATGGGGGACTGCAGAAGGAGAGTGTGCCCCTGTCTTTGCTGTCCGGGTGACCCACGGGTGACTAATTATGAACCTCTGTGTTGTTTGGAATACATATCCCTTTTATTCCCACAGCACACGCCAGCAGGAAAACAGTATGCCTGACATTGACACCCATATGCCAGAGTGCGATCCACGACCCACGTCTGTTTGCCGCTGGGTATAAAAGGAGAGAGACGCGCCTCGAGGTCTTGCGACGACGCGCGGGAGGGAGTGCAAACAAGTTTGTTGGCCAGCGCCAGCCCGCAGATCCAACGCAGTTTCCAAAATTGGGTTTTTGTGACGCAGCACTCGCTGCTCAAACTGCGGGCGCTCAAACCCAAATGCACCCGCACAAAATGCCTGCGTTGTGCTCCAGCCAATAGGATCCACCCATCTCTGCGAACTCTTTCTTCTTCTTTCGTCTTGTCCACACCACCCATTTGTCATCGATTAGATTCACATAAAAGGTCCCGCTCTCGTTCCACATTCGTCACCTTCACACTCAACTCATCACCTTCACACTCAACTCATCACCACACTCGCCTCCCTCTCTCACTTCCATTCTCGCAGCACTCTTGTCTACTCTCACATCACACACAACCTCAACAACAACAATAATGTCCTACACCGTTAATGTCCCTGTCGCCACTATTGGTAAGCCTCCTTGAGGCCACCTGGTTCAAAAACCACTAGTCAAAACATCGCAAACACGGACATAGCAACTAATAGCTCCTTCATGGATCGCAACACTTTTTTTAGGCCAAAGCACAACATGCCTCACCTGCGCTATCCGCCTGCCCGATCTCGAGACCCAGCAGCAGCACCACAAATCCGACTGGCACACATACAACCTCAAGCGCAAGGTCGTCTACTTGCCTCCAGTCACTGCCCAGGTCTTTGCCCAGCTCGTCACCGCCTCCAAAGAGCAAGCCAACCCCGCCGAGATTGCCCAGCCCGAGTGTGTGCCCTGTGGCAAGAAGTACTTGTCCTTCCAAGCATACGATAACCACGTCGGCTCTAAGAAGCATAAATTGACTGCGGCGACTTATGCAAAGAAACAAGAACAGCTCGCGACCTCACCTCCATCAACAACTCCCACCACCTCTAACAACAACACAGAGAAGCAATTGGAGCCCTCAGAAACTGTTTGCTTGTTCTGTTCACACAGCGCCCAGGACGCCCAACACAATTACGACCATATGCGCCACACGCACGGATTCTTCCTCCCTGCCTCTGAGCGTTTGATCGACTTGCCCGGTATGCTGACCTACCTGAGCGAGAAGCTTCTGCAGGATTTCGACTGCTTGTGGTGCACACCCTCCATTTTCGCCAAGAACTTGCAACCCGATCAAGAACTGCACTCAGGATTTGCTGATCTGAGGAGTGTCCGCCGACACATGCTCGACAAGGGCCACTGCAAGCTCTCAATGGACCAGGGCGCCGAGAGGGAATACGCCGATTTCTACCTTCCTGAAAACAACGACGACAAAGATGAAGATGAGGACGAGGAGGAAGAAAAGAACATCGCACCCGAAGACAGCTCTATGGACATGGACGAGGACGAGCAGCGGCTGCAACAGGTGCTCCTGGACGAGGACGGCAACTGGATCTTGGACGATGGCGATCTGCCCAGCGGTATCAAGGTCGATCCTGCCACCAACGAACTCGTCCTCAACCACCGCCGCCTGGCCCACAAGGACGCCGTGCGTCGCCAGAAGGTCGAGTCCCGGACGGTGACGTTAGCGCCCCGTGCTTCCCATCGCCGCCAACAACAAGAAGATCAAGAAAGCACAGAGGCGACGACGGAGGGACAAGAGGCCGCGATGCTCAGGTCACAGACGGTAGGCGCTGGTGAGCTGACAGTGAGATCTGACCAGCTGGGAACTGTCGCGAAACTGAATGTGAGCGCACAGGACTATGAGGCGACCAAGCGGTCCAAGGCGGCGAACAAACTGAGCCTCAACACGAATTCACATGGCCGTCTCCGCCACGACGGTGTCTGGGGCACAAAAGTTTAGATGGACGTTTGTATCTTTGTATAGAGCCAAAAAAAAAAAAAAAAAAAAAAAAAATAATATATACCACAACCTTAGCGATTACTGCAACAATTACTAGTTTGGTTCTTGGGAATGCTTCGTCGTTCAATTGAACATTGCTATTCTCTTTTTGAAGGGTCGCTGATCAAATAACTCTTGGGCAAAGCTTCCAAGTAGGCAGTCTAAAACAAGCATACGGCAAGAAAAACAACGATCGTCAGAGACCACATTACTACCACAAGGAACAACTCACCAGCTCGAGCTCGAATTTTTGGTACTAACTCTGTTTACCTGGTGAGATTCAACCTCGCCATCATAGTTGGCCAAGCTGAGACGCTCAAAGGTGCTGGGGAGCAAGTTGGAGTCGGCACCGTGGGCAGTGTTAGATCCAACCTCCTCGTTGTCAAAGAGAGAGACGAGACGGATGTTGGGGTCGTTGGCCAACGAGTTTGAGTCCTTCAAACTTCTGATCAAGGCCTACATAAGTGTGCGGAGGAAAACATCAAAGACATGTCAGTCATGGGTCCTCATAGGCAACGGTCCGGAACAATTGAAGTCGGATGGCTTACCTCGACGGAGCAGTAAGACATCATCAAGTTGTCGAGGCGTCCCGAGAAGATGAACTCGTTGTAGGCGCCACCGATGGCCGAGGGCTGGGTGTCGTAGAGGCAGAGCTCAAAGTCAAGAATCTTTTCAACTATCAAGTTCGAAAGGCAACATAGAAGGTACTGTTAGGGCCGAAGCTATGTTTGACGATACCGTTCTTAAAAATGTCTAAACACAGCATGTTACCATCGACGTTCAACTCCTTGGAGAGCAAGTGCAAAAGGACAGGGTGGTGCTTCTCGGACAAAGGAATGTCGCCGTTGATCTCGGTATCGGGCTTCAATGCCTTGGGGGGAGCCCCAGTCAAGCTAAACAAAACAGGCGCGTCAGTAATTTGCCCACCGAAAGACAACCATCAAAAGTACAAGAGCTTTTAATGATGGCCATTCATACCTCTTGGTGACGGTGGAGATCATAGGGGTCAAGTGGGTCTCGTTGTTGAACTTGAAGCCTTCAGCGCTGGTGGAGCGATCCAAGTGGATGGCCAAGGTGGGGATGCGGAGGATAGGTCTAAAAAAGATGTGATGTCCCAAAATGGTGTTTCGATTAGTATTTCTTCTCCCAAACCAAATACACGTTGTTGCACCTAGCTGCTTGTTTTGTTACCTGTCGATGCGAGCGAGTCTGCTCTCCAGCTTGCCATCTTCAGTCTCGACAACAACACGACCAGCGACACTATTTGAGAAGACAGATCCGTTAAGCAACAGTGAATTGGTTGAAGGGCGATTTGGTAGTACTTTCATCCTGTCAAAAATGCTTTACCTCAAATCGCGATCGAACCAGGTGTGCCTGTAAAAGTATCCAATTGAAGAAAAAACAAACCGTATGGTAAGTGTGCAATCCATTGTTTGTCTCTCTCTTGTCACATGTGTCATTCAATGTAGTCGTACCAGAGTCCACCACCGTAGAGCTGAACGCCAACCTGCAAGTAGCCCAACTTCTCCTTCTTGGAAACAGGTTTGATCTATAATATTGTAGTTCAAAGCCAATAGATAGCAAGCCTTTTAGCGCATGGACACAAACAAACCACACAAGCCGTTCTCACAATATAATTGTACCTTGAGGCAGGGTGAGTCAGTGTGTGCGCCAATGGCCGAGAAGCCGTTACCAGGCTTGTACTTGCCTCCGACGGCAAAGGCAATGACGGCGGAGCGGTTGCGGGTAAAATAGTATTTGCCGTTGCGCTTGAGGGTGTTGTTCCAGTTGTCCTTCTCCTTGATCTCCTGGAAGCCGGCCTTGCGCAGACGCAGCACGGCCTGCTCGGTGGCATGGAAAGGCGACTGGGCCTGGTTCACAAAGTCGAGAAAGTCTTTGGCCTCGATGGGAGCAGGGTGGATCTCGGTCTAAGATAGCAATATTGGGGGACAGGAGAGAGAGACAGAGAGGAATAAATGATATGGGTCAGAAACAAGGTGTGTTCTGTGAAATGGGCCCCCCTGTATTGTTACCGCGGATGAATGCATTCGTCGATGGAGTAATGGAGCGAGTCCTTTTCCGGAGACACGAGGATGCACCAATACGACTCTGGTTCTTCTGACAGTTGCTCCCAGCATTATCCGAGAGGTCATTACCATGGTTGTAGTGAGGGTGGTGGGTTGGGGTGAGAAGGGAAAGGTGAAGAAGAAAGAAGAGAGAAAATGGCCCCTCAAAAGCCTATTTTTTTCCCCCAGAGGCGTTCAGTGACTCTCTTCCCCTCCTTTTTTTTTTCTCGCGCGGATAAAGTCGAATCTGCGCCGTGTGCTCGTCGTGGGAATATGCTCTCACGAAAAGCACGCTAAGGTTTTGTTCTGTTCTGTGGAGATCAAGGGAAATATGTCTGTCGTACATCCATTCCTCTCCGAATATGGTGTGCATCCTCACTCCCACTCATATCAATTGCATGGAAAAGAAGAATATGTCAGATATGTTCTCTAGTTTGTTTTAACGAACTGACTAACTAACCAACGCCTCACAAACGATCCATGTCTACTTAGCAAAGTGGAACTCCCACTTGGACAAGAGCTTGCGGTGGGTAAGGCCCTCAACATCGATCGCGCTAGTGCCGTACGAAAGGGGCGCAAAGTACATGAACGCAGTGACATGCAACAGGGCAACCATTGCCGCGGTAACATAAGCCTCTGTGCTAACCACAGCACGCTGAGCGCGTCTTGGACGGGTCTCGGGGCCTGGGTCCGAGATGGGGCCATCCACACCCTCGACAAAGATGAATCCGTGAACAGCCGCCAGCAGCATGTACGAGAACACAAGTGCGGGCATGTAGTGGTGCAGGAACAAGGCACGGCCCATCAGGAAGAAGGGGAAGTAGTGAAGTATCCATCCAACCACGAAAAAGCCTGTGGCATTGTAGAATCGCCTCTGGACATCTATTGAACAACCATCAATGGTAGCATCAAAACAAGTTGAGTACAATGATGCTTGATGTGTGTCATCACATATAATGGTTGTATTGCCCTGTACCTTGGTTAAGAGGGTAGAATCCACGGCGACGGCTGAGAACATCAGCACCGGTAATGCCCGCAATAACAGCAACGCTACCAATGGCGAGCCACATGCCCAAAGGGTTGCCAATCAAATAGATCTGCTTGCGAGTGTCGTTCTGGGTCCAGAAAGAGATGCCCTTGATGAGGAAAGGCCACTCGATGGGTCCGCTCTGGTAAGGGTGAGAAGCTGTTAGTCCAGCGTTGTGTGAAATCATCTTGCCCTGGAGCTCCAAGAACTTGAGGAAGAAGTTGCGCTTCTTGACAGGGCGATTAGCCTCAGCCTCAATCTCGGTGGCTAATAGAGGAGAAAGGTTAGAGAAAATTTCTTGTTTAAACGACGCGTCTCTCATACCGAAGCAAAGTCGTAGACATACCGTTCTTGCCCTCAATACTGTCAGACAACCAGAGATTGGACTTTTGGATCAGGTTCTTGTTTCCATTAACCTCCTGCTGATCAAAGCCCCATTCAGGAAGTTTTTGCGAGTGAGTCCAGACAACCACCTTGGTGTCCATATGGAGCAACTTGAAGTTGCTGGCCATGGTTCGCAATTTTTCACCACCGCTCTCCAAAATGATCTGGAAGGTGGTCTCGTTGATACGCGAGCCATCCTCGTTGGTCGAGTAGGTGGTAATCTCCTCGTTGGTCGACATGGTAGGGGAGGCGACGTCGTGGGCCAACAGCCAGGAGGAAGTTGAAACGTGCAGCAGGCGAATAATGTCTTTGTCATTCACTTGTTCGCCAATCTTGAGGTTGTTGGGGTCGTCGCTGGTGATCTGCCAAATGTTGTTGATGTCGGCGTGGGAATATCCAGTAACCTGCTGTCCGGCACTGGAGATGCGTCCATCGTCATAACGGAGAGGGTACTGGTGGTTGTGCGAGTGGAGGTAGACCGAGGTGTCCTTGTGCTTGATGGTGATGTTGTCTCCGTACTTGATGTCTAATGCCAACAAATTGTTGCAAATATCGAGTCAGTTTCCTGGTGAACGCGATCTCGAACACGATCTCGAACACGATCTCGAACACATGCTGCTTACAGATTCCATCGGCCATCGAGTTGCCTTGGAGAGTCTCCTGGAACTCTGTGCTCATAAAGTCATCGCCGGGACCGCTGTGGGTAAGGATTGCAAAGTGAATGTAGAACCAGAAAAGGTAAACAACAACTGGCACCACGATCAAACCGACGGCACGTGCCCAGAAGTGGTTCATGAACTCTTGCATGGTCAGCTTGCGGCGAATATCCAGAAGCTCCCACAGATCCCACAGAACAGCAACACCGACGGTGGCGACGGTGAAGAGACCAACCATTTTGACACTATATTGCGATGCTATGTTAGCGACCTTGATCACATTGACCAGTGATATGGAAGTTTTTTTTTTTTTTTTTTTTTTTTTTTTTTGGCCTTTTTGGCCTTTTTGGCCTTTTTGTCCTTACCTTGTGGTCATTCCAATGAAAAAGCCAGTTGCCACCATCCATGTCCACCATTTGGTTGAGAATGGGCTATTGATAGAACAGAAGAAGAAGAATCAGAAAATTATTAAGATTGGGCTCAGTTTCGTTCATTATTGTGAAGTAAAATTCAGCGGGACTAGTGTGGCGTGGCGGTTATCCCATTTACGGTGGACCGTGATGACCATTTGGGCTGAAGGTAGAACATGAGGGGAATTATCACAAAAAAAGTAAGGCTCTCTTACTTGTTCCTGGTCTTGTAGAACTTGACGTAACTGAAGATGGAGCAGACCATGAAGAAAACCAACATGGAGTCCAGGAGAATCAGGCGTGTCTGGGTCACCAGCATATTGTCTATGTTGGTAGAATGGATGGCGTATTAGCCTCCTTTTTTTGGTCTGACGATCCTGCAATGTCACATCAATACGACGTCATAATCTGATCAAACTTGCCAAAAGTGACAAAGAGTCCTGCAAGGGTACAAGTGACGATGGGAAATCCAGCTTCACGCATCGTCTGGTAGACCACTGGCACAGTCATTGCTCCAAGGAAGGCGGGGAGAGCGCGAAGTCCAATGTAGGGCACGTTGTTGGAGATGTAGCTGTCGCCGATCGAGTCGAACAAAAAGTGGCCGTCGTAGCCAATGAAGTAGCCCATAGCAGCGAGCATCATCTTGGCGAGTGGAGGGTGGACATCGAAAAAGTAGCTTCCGCGGAGATAATACGAAGCGAACTTTCCAAAATGAACCTCGTCGAACCTAAGAAAATAGCGTACATAGTTTCAATTAGGGGCGTTGCAACAACGTTGGGTCCACGGTGTATCCTCGTGACAGGGCACACAGTTTCTGATCCCCTGGGGCTACAAATAGGCAACACACTTACACAACCTCGTTGGGTTCATAAATCTTGTAGAATCGGGTAAACAAGGCGACAGCTGTCAGACCAGCGAGCGTGAGGAGCGAGTTGAACTGTTCTTTTGACGTGAAGATGGAGGTGATGATCTAGATGATGTTCCACAAAGACCCATTGCGTTCCTGAATTAGTATTGACATGATGAGGATGGTGACGCCCATTAAATGTACTCATGAACAGTTCGTGGTGTCGCAAGTTTTTTCTTCTTGCCTTCTTTGGCTCGGTGTGGTCTTCCTCATGGGTCAAAAGTGGCTCCTTCTGTTGCGCTGTCCTGTGACGGAGCGAGCTTTCTCGGCTGGCCACTATGGATAGTCAGAGTGAATTGGATGTTAAGTCAGTTCCATCTGGACAAGGGAAATGCATGTACGCGACAAGCGGTGTTCATGTGATGCATGGAGTGGGGATGGTACTTTTGTGTTGGTGTGTGCTGAGTTTTGAGTTGTAGGAAGGAAAGGAGAGCCAAAGCGAGTGAGGTTCTCTTTCCTCGATGACATGAGATGTATTAAGGGGTATGTGGTGTGAATGAGGACCGATGCAGACGCAAAATTAAGCTCGAACCCCGGTCTCGAGGGGTGAGTGTTCTGGGCACAATGAAAATGACGACGGTGAGGTGTTGTTGCAACAGCACACGGTTCGCACTTTTTTTTTTCTGTCTGTCGTGTTTGCGTCTCTGTTTCGAGATAGTGCGTGGCATTTGGCCTTTTTTTTTTTTTTTTTTTTTTTTGGGCGTGGCACAGGCATGCAAACACCGCCACCGAAGGCATTGGCATTGGCATTTTGGGTGTCCTCTGTCTCTATCCATGACTATGACTATGCTCCCCGCATAGTTTCCTGTTTGTTGTTCTTTCAGACGATAGCATGTATTCTACTGGATGTAAAATGAAAGTGCCCCATCCAACACAACCTGGTCTCTCTGCCTCTCTCTCACCTTCTCTTTCTCTTTCTCTTTCTCTTTCTCTCGCTGGACAGCCCACCCAAAGAGTGGGTCTCTGCGGAAAATCCTCTCCTCCTTCCTTTTTCGCAGTGCTTCCGTATTCC
>KN042430.1:183206-219110 GCA_000739165.1 Podila verticillata NRRL 6337 | reverse complement strand
CGTCGATCATCCCATACTTTTATGGAACAATCCTGAGCTAATCAATTATCCTGTTCCTGCCATGTTCAATTGTCAATTATGGAATTACGTATCATGTCACTTATAGCGTGTACACCTCCTACCTGCAGAACCCGTACTACTTTATGCATGCCTCTCTCATCGAGAAGGACTCGAGGGAAGAGGTCAATTTGATCAGAGACTCCGAAGACAAGGACAAGGACAAGGACAAGAACAAGGATGGGACCAATGATAGAGACATGATTGACAAGGAAAGGGAAAAAGAAAGGGAGAGGGAGATCAGCGACTCCCTCCTACTCAAGGACAGCAGAACAAAGGCCACCACGGGTTCCTGTGTCTCGTCCCTTTACCCACTCAAGGACTTTGAGGACAGTGGCAACGAGTCGGGCTTCTTTGTCTTTCCGGACCTGTCTGTTCGCATGGAAGGAACCTATCGCCTCAAGTTTTGTCTCTACGAGATGACAGGGTAAGTAACAACATCATGGTGGTGGGGGGGGGGGGGGTACTCATTTCCAATACACCATGGTAACTCACCCTCCCCTTTTTTTCACTTTTTCATCGTATATTGCAATTAATCACCAGAACTCAGGTCCACTTTTGTGCCTCGATCGTCTCTGCGCCGTTTGTCGTTTACTCGGCCAAAAAGTTTCCGGGAATGGAAGGTGAGTCAGTCGTTTTCACTCGCCTTGCAGCCGTTGATCGTGCATTAGAGCCATCATTAATATGGTGTATCTTTCCCATCTAGAATCTACCACATTGTCGCAGTTTTTTGCCGAGCAAGGCCTCAAGATTCGTATTCGGAAAGAAGTGCGCCCAAAAAAGTAAGAGCAGCAACCACATTACTTCCCATGCGCGCTTTTTCGCTATTTCGCAAGATCTCCTTCTCCTTACCGATGGTTTATGTACCTTTCTGTAGGAGATCAAGGGCAGGCTATACCAGTGAAGTCCCTTTCGATACAAAAGAAACAAAGAATGACAACGGCCCATCCGAGTCAATGGAAGAAGATGAATCGAGAGCAACTGACCACACATCAATGAAGCGGATAGCTATATCGAACCAGGATGTACATTGGGGAGGTAAAGACCTCAGATTTCATGGTATGTTCTTACTTGTGCCTTAATCAAAACTTCCATAGACTAACGATTGACCTGTATCGATATTAAGGAGGGGACATCACCAGACAAACTCGTCCTGACCGTAGTGCAGAGTTATCAAGAACTTCATCTAGTACCACCGACGACAGGCGTGCACGACCACAAAAATGTGCAACTGTGTCACAGCCTCTCCCCAACAACAGGAGTCCAGACCTCACCAGGAACGACTCCAGGAACGACCTCACTAGGCGCAATTCTGATCTCAGTAACAGGCGCAACTCGGACCTCAACAGGCATAACACTAACACAGACATGCAAGATATTGCAGATCTGACAGAGATACCTGAGAATGACGAAGATTACAGGAGATCACACCCTAGCACCGATCATTTTCCTGGAGAGGGTCCTCCTGATGGACCAGGGCATCCTCTCCACTATCAGGATCTATATGATCATCCAGATCCAGACTATGACCCCGACTATCCCCCTCCATCACCCAATTCGACTCGCCGTAATGGACGTCCGTACAACGATCGCCCGGGAGGAGACCGATACGATCGGGCACCAGGATCGTATCCAGCTGACAAGCGCTGGCCTCCACATTACATGTATCCAGGCTATTATTACTTTTACTACCCACCCCCTCGAGATTACCCAGATCCCTACCTGCGGCGCTTCGACCCACGATACCCACCCTATCCACCTCCTCGGGGTCCTATTCCTTACCCATACCTACCTCCAGAGTTTCTTGCCCGAGGTATGGTTCCTTACCCATTCCCGCCCAACCTTCGTCCTTTCCACGGCCAAGACGCACCATACCCTCCCCCACCTTATCCCACGTCACGTCGGCGAGGTCAAGGAGGGTCGAGTGAGTTTTATGCTGACTATCCGTACCCTGAATCGTACCCGCCACCCGATCAAGACGACCTCCAGCACTACTATCCTCCCGATCCATACGGCCCTCCTCGCCAGCCTCCCTCGGGAAATTCTTCGTCGTCTTCTTCATCTTCGCAGGCTCCCCGTCGAGGCTATCCACATCCTCCTTATCCTCATGTCTACCCACTTTATCCTCCTTACAACTTGCCCCGAGGCGAGCATCCAGAAGACGAAGTAATGTCAAGCGCCGAGTCCACAAGGCCCCCCGCCCCAACATCTGACCAACAGGATTACTATCGATCGGTTATGTCTCACTACCCACACTACCCACCATACCATGCCATGGACGCTTTTGAGTCATTAGAAAATTCGGATCCAGAATCGATCAGACCTTCTCCTCGATCACCATCCACCTTATCGGGGCGAGGAGGGGCGTCAAATGACCGACGGGATACTGTCCGTACTCCAAGCTTTAACCTTTCGCTCCAGTCTCCTTCTGGACAACGCCAAGGATCAGGATCAGGATCAGGATCAGGATCAGGCCCAGAAGTAGGCACGTTGAGGAGAGAGCGTGTTGAAAAAGTCAATACATCTGAGGAGAGTGCTCAAGAATCCGCTCGATCATCCAGGTCTGGAGACATAGGAAAGGCAAGAGAACGAAGACAGAGTGATTCGATGACGACGACAACAGATCGAGGTCATGCACCATTGGAAACGGTTCGTTCGCCATCATCCTACCTGCCGCATGATCGATTAGGCGCTGCACTCGAATATTATGGGCTGCCTTTACACCCACGTCGCGATATCCGAGAGAGGTACGGACAGAACGGACGAGGACTACCACCTTCTACGGACAACTCGGCACCAGAACGTGGAACAGAACGTGAAACAGACCGTGGAACAGAACGTGGACCTGAACGCGGACCTGAACTTAGACCTGAGCCAGGCCCTATAGCGATGGCAGTGGAAATGGCACGAATGATGGATGATCAGGAGGTGCAGTCTCCACCAATACCTATGCCGACTGGAAACCAACATAGGCCACCTCACAGAGTTTACAACAACCAACCTCCATTTGGCTCTCCATATGGACCTCCATACGCCCCTCATCCATATCGAAGTCGTAATCCAGGATCAGTGGATTCACAGGGCCGTGTACTCACACCTTCCATGTCGTATTCGTACCCTCCAACACCACTCCCTGCACCAGGAGCGACGCCCGTTGTTAGCGATCTCTCGAGCCACCTTTCCGAGCCTAGCTCCTGAAATAAGCACGTGACTGTGACTGCGTTTATATCCAATAAAATAACGAAAAATATATACGTTGCCACTCGAAGTATAACCGTCGCCACTCGAGGTGGCTTAGATTATTAGCTCAGGAGAGCCTCAGTTGACGTCAATAGGACAAGTTCGTTTGACAAAATCCAGCCATCTTTTTCACGAACGAATGAAACGTGTCTTCATCTTAACGTCTTAATTATCCTTTCTTTTTTTTTTCCTCTTCTTTTTTCTTGAACATGGGCTCGTTTATTATTCCAACCGATTGGACGTTGATGTACCCTCAACTTCCTTTTCTTACTCCTCGTGTCCTTCATAGTCTTCATCGCGCCAAGGGAACCCATTTCCATCCTCATACTCCAAATAATCTTCGTCCTCGGGTTTACAGACGTTGGAGAGGACCTGATGCTGCCAACGCCCACGTAGAGCCTCCCGAGTCGTTTTGGCCGCTTCCTGCACAAAGATGCGCTGGGTGATACAGAATTCGTCGTCGTCATTTTCGTAGCTTTCCTTGTTCATGACCCTCAATTCCTCCAAGGTTATTTTCAGAATTTTGGCCATGATTTGGGCAGATCTCTCTGCATGTTTTCGATCCTCATCATACTCGCTCAACGTGCCCCGTAACCGTTCCGCCTCTGCACCTTGGACCGGGAATTCATGGAAAGGAAAGGCGCTGATGGTATGCGGGAACCAACTTCGGTTTGTCCGTACTCTGCAAGTGGGTTGCGGTCGTGGTCGTGTTCCTCGTAATCGTCTTAATTGAGAGTATGAAGGGGGAACATAATCCTTGGCCTCGGGTTCCGCGGGGACGATGGTCGCGGAGATGGCATTGTTGTCTTCTTTCGTGATCGTGGCGACTGTTGCATCAGAGGATGATGTACGTGGGGGTTGTGAGACGATGGTCAGACTGTGTTGCCGTTGTTGTTTCTGATGAGCTGGACCTTGCTTATTGCCGGCACCGTCGGAGGAGTCGAAATGGAGAGCAAGACTGAATTGAGCGACCAAGGTAATCAAGAGGAGCAGGCACAAGAAGACTTTTAGTCGTTGCATGTTTACTCAGCCTTTCCCTCTCTCCTCTTTTTTTGTTTTATTTTGATTTTTTTTCGTAATGAGGGTAGCAAATAAAATGAACGAGTGGATGTAGCGTGAAACTTTAAAAAGAAACAAGTGTGGCAATGAAGAAATGAAAGAGATTGCCGTACAATTAATTAAGGAAGCTCTGCCTTATATTTCCTGCTTCATCCCGGCTGGCGGCACCACTGATTGAGATATTTCGACATATTTGGGTTTAAAAAAGGAAGAGTGAAAAAAGACACGTTTCATTCGTACGTGAAGACACGTTTCATTTGTTCGCGAAAAGGATGGATTTTGTCAAACGAACTTCTCCTATTACGTCAACTGAGCTGATCTAAGCCACCTCGAGTGGCGACGGTTATACTTTGAGTGGCAACGTATATATTTTTCGATAAATAAAGCAAGCTTTCTTTTTTTGAACATCAACACCTCTTCAGCATCAAAGCAAGGACCAAGCAATTCATTGTCTCACGACAAGTTGCATCACAGGGAACCCCACAAAGGAACATCAAACAAACAGAGCAGGCATTTGCTGTATTGACAGGAAAAAAAGACGAGTGCAAAGGAAAAACAAGAACAAACAAAGCAAAACAAGGACATGGCAAACACTGAGAACACATCCCCGCACAAGGGTCAAAAACGGCCCCACACCTTCTCTTCTCCCTTTGCCGATTTTCAGATCACGGACACCAGCATCCTCGACCGGGTACCCAAAGCTCACTGCCCGAAATGCCACCGTAACAGCCGGTACTTTTGCTACAAGTGTCTGGATCTGGTCGGCGACTTTCCTGAGGGATCCGTCCCACAGCTCAAGCTGCCCATCCACCTGGATATCATCAAGCACGAGCAGGAGCGCGACGGCAAATCGACCGCCCTGCATGCGGGAGTCTTGGCTCCTCGGGACGTGACCGTGTACGAGTGGAACCAGATGCCGCAGTATGAAAACGTGGATCGGTTGTTACTGCTGTTTCCCTCGGAGGTAAAAAAAAAAAAAAAGAAAAAAAAAGTCGAGTTTCTTGTTGGAGCATCACGAAAAAAGAGCATTCGATCTGTTTCTTTTATTGATTTTTTTATTGTTGCCTTTTTGGACCCTATCCTTTAGGGTGCGAAACAATTGAGCGAGATCGACCCTGCTTCGTTTGACAAACTCGTGGTGATTGACGGGACCTGGGACCAGGCCAAGAAGATGTCTAAAAGCAGCACCCTCGCTCGGATGAAACGAGGTAACTAAAAAAAAATCGTCGGACAAAAACAGAACTCCGTGCCTCTGCGCCTTGAACAAAGGAGAGAGACACAAAATACTCACACGCACACACATACACACTCACACTTACACTCTCTCAAAATTTCTTGACCCATAGTGACCATTGCGCCGCACGAGACACTCTTCTGGCGATACCAACGCAAAGCGAGCGACCATCTGGCGACGGTCGAAGCCATGTACTACTTCTTGCGCGAGTACCACGAGACATACCTCACCACCCCTCCTCCCTCGATCACAACATCATCACCCGAAGCAAGGGCAGAACGCTCATCAACCCCCACATCAACAGCAACAGTAGTCTCGCCGCACGCCGAGACCTTGGGCCCCAACTACCGCTATGGTCCCTATGATGGCCAGTTCGACGACATGCTGTGGTTCTACAAGTACTTTTACGAACTGATCCAGCACACATATCGGGAAAGAAGTGACGGCAAGACGTTTACACTCAAGCACCGGAAGGATTATATCCAGTACGAGCCCAAGGACAAGGAAGACAAGGAGGAGAAGGAGAAGGAGAAAGAGTCGACTACTATTGCGGAAGAGGGATCTGGATTGGCATCGGAGGAAGTTTCTTCTTCTTCGGCGGAAGGATCATCAACACCCTATCCATAAAAGAAAAAAAAACTAAATCACAAAAACAATACATTTGCATTTTTCATATAACTAAGAGACATCTTTCGATTGACCGATATTTTTTCTTCTTATTTAATCTTGTCTGCATGTCCTGTCAACCAGTTTGAGAGAAGAAGCGTGTTAAGGGAAGATGTAGATTGTTTTGTTGTTGTTGGTAGTGGCGGTTGTTGATGATGCGGGCGTACTCCTGTTGATTAATGCATGCCAGGGTCGGAATGTCAAATGTAAAAAATCAGGATGGATACATGTACCCCACAGAACCCTGTCGCTCAAAACTGCTCGTTGTCCGCTACGAAGATAATGATTACATAGATATTCTCCGGTTGTGTTTATGTTTAGTGAGAAATGCGGAAGAGTGAGAGCTTTTAGCTTCTGCAAACATCTACAACATGTGCACGCCATTGTTTTGCAATGTGGCATCAATACCCTCCAGCAGACGAATGATATGACCCAGGTGAAAAACCGGTAATGCTGGATCTGGATTTCGACCATTCGTCCATTTGATGATGAATGCTGCCATATCACTTTCTTGCACGTCGCGATCAAGTCTCAAGTGCAAAAATCGCAAATGTCTTGACGAAGAATGTTGCCACATCTCTTGTTTTGTATGTCGCGACCAAGGCTCTCAACTTTCTTAATTCCCGACATACTTGCATGCTGTTACTCTCATGAAATGCTTGAGCGCATTTGCTGGTATAAATTTCGCACTTTCGTCTTCTTTTTTTGCTCTCTTGCCCTTTCTCTTCTTGCCCTCCTCCCACTCCCCTCTACGTCACTCCCCGCAACACTCTCATAATGCCAGCCGTCAGACTTGCAGTCAAGCTGCTTACAGCAGCAACGGTGATTACGCTCCTGTCGACACCCTTATTCTCAACAGCCACCATTTTGGGCCCTATAATCTCACCCAAGAACCCCTACATTGGCCAAAATGGACTTGCAACGATGCATGGTGATCCAGCGTCGTCCGACACCACCCCTTTTGCCGGCCCGGGCAACGCCACCATCAACTCTAACAGACGTGCGCTGCAATCCGCCTGCCCAACCCTATTGGGCACATCCGATGGCTATGTCTTTGGCCTGTGCACGACCATGTTTGGCCGAACCCCGACCATCCATCTCTTTGACTCTCAGGAAGCCGACTCGCTTGCAGAGTTCGCGATTGCCAAGGGCAACATCCTCGGCGGCGTGTATGCCTATGTCGACAATCAGGATAAGCTCGTCCTCACCGACGGTAACAACCAACTGCTCCGCGTCGGCAAGTCGTCCACCAACGGCAAGTGGGCACTCGCCATCACGGAAACTCTCCCATTGACCCCGATCCCTTCCAGCGATTCCGTGGTGGGACTCGCCCCAGATTGGCAAGGATACGTGTGGTTCGCAACCGCGAACGGCTTGGCTGGGTATGCCGACCCCGTCACCAAGAACGTCACAGTTTACCCGCTTAAGGCAACCGGTGGGAGCGTTGAAGAGGTCGCCAATAGCATTTCAACCAGCCCAGCAGGAACTTTGATCTCGACAACGTTCGCGACCTACCTTCTCGCCCGCGACGATGCATCGAACACTATCAAGGTCTTGTGGCGCCAAGCATATGACCGCGGTCCAGCCCGTAAGCCCGGCCAGTTAAGCTGGGGTACAGGGTCCACACCAACATTCTTTGGTCCCCAGTCCGGATACGAGTACGTCACGATTGTGGACAATGCTTCACCCTTGGTCAACTTGCTTGTCTACCGTACCCAAGATGGAAGTCAGGTCTGCAAGGTCTCCATCTTTGAGTCCAACAACTCTGGATCCGAAAACTCGCCCATTGGATCCGGTCGCTCTATTTTCGTCGCCAGTACATATGGCTACCCGTACCCTGCGCTCCCTGCTGGTGCCCCACCCAGCCAGCCTAGCTCAGCAGACTTTGTTGGAGGCATCGAGCGTGTGGATGTCCTTGAGGATGACTCGCAAGGCTGTGTCGTGAAGTGGGTCAACAACAAGATCCGTTCGTCAGCAGTTCCCAAGCTGTCGCTCGCTGACAAGAAGATCTACACCTTTGTGCGCCAAACCCCTCTTTTCCCAGACTCGACCAAGACGGGCATCTTGGACAACTATTACTACACAACCATCGATTCCGAGACGGGCAACATTGATTCAAAGCAGTTTGTTGGCACTGGGTTCATTTTCGACACACTACAGATGGCTGGACTTATCAACCAGGGTGTCCTTTTGCAAGGAACCATCACTGGTGTTGTTCGCGTGCGCAAGGCATAACTCGATACTCCAGACACAGATCACCTCTGCTCATTTCTTACACTACATTCCCTACTACTACCAGCGATCTACAATCAATATATCATTCTCGTCAGTACTCTCCAGTTCAATTATTTACTGTTGCCATCATATATATCATATGAAAAATTATCGACGCCCACTTGATTCATTTCTGAACCTCTTTGAGGAGATTTTAACTAGTTAAAAAAAATTGACTGGTTATGGGCTGGCTAATGCATGCCTTGGTCAATAAGTTAGTTGATCAATTGTGTTGACTTAGCAAATCGGTTAATCAGTGACACACGTGAACCGATTGACCAATTAACGATTAACCGGCTAACCACATTGACCGATTGACCGATCAACCGGTTAACTGGTTAACCATGGATGTGGGCTAAACCAATCTGTGTTATCCGATTACTACACTTTAGATACTGTCATTGATCTCGGTTCCCTTTTCTTTTTATGGATCACTCTCTGCATACCCAAGCTTTTAGCCCAGAATGAAAATAAAAAAATGTGTGTTTCCCAAGTGCAACACTTCCTTCACGTCAAATATACTCTTCCCACCATGATTTTCCTAACAAATGGTGGGTATACTTCTTCATTCATACAACGCAATCGCCAACCTTCTTTGACATATTCACTGGATGATCAAACATTTGATGTAGATACATCAAGCTTTGCCTTTTCTAAAGAAAAAAGCAATCTCAGGTCTACACTGCACTCCAATTATACAGCAGGCTAAACAGTGCATCTGTTAGTCAGATAACAAATGATGACCCCAAAGATCTACCTAGAGTCCCTGGTAAAGATTTCTTGCCACAACATGATATATCCTCTTTAAAAAAATAACAAGTACTTATTTGTTAAGTATGACATGTCAATGGGCAGACTACTTCTCCACTCGATATGCACAATGTAATCGGGCAGATGGATATCCAAGGGTTTCTGTCACCGACCTGGTTGCCAAGCATCCTTCTCCAAGCAGTCTTCTCCAAGACCTCTTCTTCAATGACCTTGGCCTGCCACATGAAAAAAAAAAGTTGAGACTGGCCTGCTATCTCCTTGGCCCACACCAGCCTTGATGTAATATCTCCAAAGCAAAATGTGCTTATTTTTCGGTCATCATGCATCAGTTATTTCCTGACATAGTACTCAGATGGATGAAAAGTTGGGATTTGCAAAAATGATGGGCCGTGAGCTGAATATATACACACACACACACACACACACACACGCACGCGCGGTTTTCTGCATCCCAACAAAACGCTACGGACGGGCGCCCCCGTGATGAGCAGCTTATTGACTTAGGCCTGGATAAAAGGCTAGAGGCTCTCTCTTCTTGACAGGGAGCATCATCGGCAAGAACGATGCTTGGTTCCAAGAAGAAAAATCAAATCGCCAAAACAACAAGACCCAAATACACATAGCATTTTTTCGCATAATCAAAAAAGACGCCTTTCATTGGATCTATGCTTTTCTGTTCTTCATTCATGTCTGCATGTTGTACCAAACAGTGTGCAAAAAAAAAAAATTGTGCGAGAAAAAAAAGGTGTATCAGAAGATATATATATATATATTTTTTTGGTATTTCGTTTCATAAAAAAGCTACATCAAAATTTCCTGTCATCGGGCGTCTCTTAAGCCAAGCGCTTGTACCCAATGCCAAAGATGATCGCAATCACAATCCACTTCAGGTGCTTCAGCACAAAGGACTTCTTGAACCGTGGCACACTCTCCAACGCCAACCTCGCCAGCTTCAAGTTGCCATTGGTATAAGGCGCATAGCGCACCGCCATCAGTGCCTCCGAGATCGGGTTCAGATCCTTGATCATGGTCGCACGCTCGTGTGTGAATGCATCGAAAGAGTGCTTGCCGTGGTAGTTGCCCATGCCGGAAGGTCCGGTTCCACCAAAGGGCAAGTTGCCCTCAGCCACATGCATCAGCGTATCGTTGACCAGCGCGCCACCGGAGCGAGTCGAATCCAGCACCTTGTTGACAAACTTCTTGTTGCTCGAGAACACATACAGCGCCAGGGGATCGTCCCGCGAGTTCACATACTCGATCGCGTCGTCCACGTCGTTCACACGGATCATGGGCAAGATGGGTCCAAAAAGCTCGTCCTCCATCAGCTTGTCGTCGCGGTCCACGTTGGCAATGACGGTGGGGGCAATGTACAGATCCTTCTCGTCCGACTGGCCTCCGATCACAACCTCGCCGGACTGGTTCTCGGTGAGCACCTTCTGCAAACGGTGGTAGTGGCGGTTGTTGACGATGCGAGCGTAGCTGTCCGAGGTCTGGGGGTTGGCGCCATAGAGCTCCTTGTAGGCCGTCTTCATGGCCTCGACGAACTTGGGCTCGGCCTTGGGGGTCACTAGTACGTAGTCGGGGGCGACACAGGTCTATAAACAGGTACAAAAAATAATTAATGGCTGAGAATAAGCACCACTAGTTCATCACTCCTTATAAGCTTAAGAGAGCTTTTCGCTCGTCCTTTACCTGTCCTGCGTTAAAGGTTTTGCCAAAGGCAATACGCTTGGCCGCAACGGTCATGTTGGCGTTCTCGTCAATGATCGCGGGCGACTTGCCACCAAGCTCAAGGGTCAAGGAGGTCAAGTGAACAGACGCTGCCTTCATAATAATCTTGGCGACAGTGCCGTTGCCGGTGTAGAAAATATGGTCCCACTTGTTCTCCAACAGCTTAGTAGTCTCGTGGGCGGCGCCGTTGATGACCAGGAAGGCCTTGCTGTCGAGGTAGCGGGGCAAGAGCTCGGTGATGACCTTGGCCGAGTGCTGGGCCACCTCCGAGGGCTTGAGCACCGCAGTGCATCCGGCGGCAATGGCGCCGATCAAGGGGCCGAAGGAGAGGAAGATGGGGTAGTTCCAGGCGGAAATGATCAAGGTGGAGCCTAAAAAAAAATGGGAAATAGAATGGATGAACTCTTAGTCAAAGAAAGCGGCTCACTCACGAAAATCGTGCGCAAAATAGGGCACAATCCAAAGTAGGTTTTCCTTGTTGCTTTTTCATCATTTCCCCGCTTGTCTGTTGTCCATGGTCCACATGGGCTTAGCGTTTTTGTTGTACTTTGTTGTATGTCTTCGTCGTTGTCGTCGTGTTTGTTGTGCTTTGTTGAAAGTCTTTGTTTTGTTGTTGATGTCGTTTGCTATTGTTTTGATTCGTGTCGCGCAATAATTAAAGTGTCTTCTCAGCTTGAGGGGGCACGAACGACCTTTGTACACTTTATGCAAACAAGCCGTCGTAGCATTTTCCGTGACATATGAACAACCAAACGCACACACACCCACACATGCCATAACATCCTCGCTAGCCACTTACCCTTTGGCTCCTTGCGCTTGACACACGTCACGCCCACCTTGTTGACAAGAGCCGGAGTGACCTTCTCGTCCTTGGCCCACTCCTCGAGGTGCTCCAGCGCATCGTTGATCTCTTCCTTAGTGGGGATCAGCTCTCCGAGAATCGTCTCGTTCTTGTGCTTGCGCAAGTCCTTGTACAGGGCGTCGCAAATCGCATCCGTGTTCTCGTCCACCAAGCGCCACAGCTGCTGGAGCTGGTGGCGACGGAACTTGAGTGGGCGGGTGTAGCCGCTTCGGAAGGTCTGGCGACTGGTGTCGACGGCCTAGAGGCAAAAAAGAGGATGATGGTTGGAGGAGGGTAGAGGGGTGTGAGTTTTTGGTTTTGCAAATCACGGAGAAAGAGGAGGAGGTTGGTTGGTTCGTGCTGTAACGAGTGAATAGGCTCGAAGGGAGGGTATGCCCATGCAGAGCGTGAGGGAAGGGTGTGTATGCATGTGTGTTTGTGGTGGTGAGTGATGGATAGTACCTGCTGGATTTCGGTCTCGTTGTGGTATTTGAGGATGGAAGTCATGATGATGTGGATGGATGGATGGACAGATGAGAAAGGGAAAGGGAAAGGGGGACAGGTGTGGGAAAGAGTGGAGAGAAATGGAGAAATGTAGAGACAAAAGGCGAAAGGTATAATAATATGCACACCTTCCCACATGCACAAGGGGATGGACGCACTATTGCGGCACGGGTTTGCGTGTGATTGGAACTTTCTCCGTGGGCGAACCGTGGTTGGGGGTCGCTTGAGACCCGAGGAATGAATCCTCGGGCAGCAACCGAACAGTTCTCAGCAGAGAAGCATGAGAGCAGACTACGCAACCCTAACCCTGTCCTCCCTCCTTCCCAAAGCGGATAAACGCTTACAGTGGAACTGGATCTGCCACATAAGCAACCAGGCTTGGGCCATTGTCGTCGATCGATCACTTTTGCACAAGATCACTCCGAACACAGTCGAAACACCATAACTGTTTACTCCACAAAAAATCAAACGCGCCAGCTTTGATACCTGCTGCGTTGTTTTTTTTTTTTTTTAATATGTCGGGTGCTGGCACAGAGATATGGATCGGACTACGTATGGTCTACACTATTAGACAGCTGAAAAATAAAAACATGAACAACAGAAACAAAAAGGAAAACAGAAAGAGAAAGAGAATCGATCTTTTAGCAAGGTATGATCTGGTTCACGTAAAAAAAAGAAAATATAACACCGAGGATAGTTATTTTTCCAATCAAGACATGGACGGCTGCTCAGACAAAGATCCCTGGGTAAAGGAGAAGGAGCCTCCTTCGGTGGCACCTTCCTGAGCCTTGGACACCGTCACAGCCTTGTTGGGTCGTTGTTTGGTGGTGTGGGTATTGGTGTTGGTGGTGTGGGTATTGCTTTCGACATTCTCGGTATTGTTGTCACCTCTATTCTGTTGGTTGGTGTTGTTTTTGATGTTGGAGTTCGAGTTGTTGTTGTTGTTGTTGCTGTTGTTGTTAGTGCTATTGCCTTTACCTTTGCCTTTCCGTTTTCGGTTCTTTCCAGAACCTGGGTGGTTACTCTTCATGACCGATCCGGAACCGCCGCTAGCTAAGCTGTCAGCCCGGCTGCGGCCTTGTTGTTGGGTCTGTTGGGTCTGCTGGGTCTGAGTCTGGGTCTTGGTTTGTTGCTGCTGGCTTCTGCTACCACCGCTGCGATGAGGATCGGAAGACGACTTCTCTCGGGGCATGGAACCTTCGTTGTTTTGGGCCACATACTTGGGCTTGTGCTTGCGACGACGACCGCCTTTGCTACTACTGCCTCCTGTGCTGCGAGTGTCGACGTTTTTGCCTTCACCTTCACCGCTTCCTCCACTACTTGTGCTTCCACTGCGACCAATGCTTCCGCCACTACTATTCCTCTCCTGAGCATGGTGATTTGTTCGATAGCGACCAGGACTGGCTTGTTGGTGCTGTGAAGGCGAACTTGACATGGCAGACATAGAGGACATGGATGAATCAGCATACCCAGAGGCACCCGACTTTTTGGCACGGCGGCGTCGATTCTTGCTAGAACCGCTACCACCATTACCTTTGTTTCCATCTCCAGAGCCCTCGCCTGTGCTTCCCGAAACATCGGCGCCGCTGCCACTGCTGTCGCCACTTCCTTCAGGAGCCGGTGGAGAGTCTGAGGGCGAGCCCCGGTCAGACGAGGAGCTAGAGTCGTTCGAATTCGAGACATCCTCGATCGAGTTGGGCGACTCGGTGTTGGAACAAGTGTCGTTGTTGGAGGACGATCCAACCGAGCGGGACATCCTGGAGGCCGAGTCCGACTGAGTCGAGAATGGGGCACTAGTACTGCGACTGCTAGTATCGGCTCCACTTCCTGTATCCCGGCTGGAACTGTCGCCTTGGCTTTCCTGCTGGCTGTTGTTGTTGGAATTCGAGGTAGAGTTCACCAGCGTTGAGTTGGAAGATGTTGGCGAGAAGGTTCGCCGCACTTGAGAAAATCAATATATTCCTCCCAAGGTATGTCGTCGTATTCGTGAACACGGAGCGGTCGGACTGGCGCTGCTGTTGCTGCTGCTGGTCTCGTTGCTGCTGCTGTTTGTGTTGATGGTATTCTTGTCGTTGCTCTGGCTGGCGATGCTTTTGTGAGTAAGTTTGATCTTGATCTTGATCTTGACCTTGGCCTTGACCTTGAGAGGACTGGGACTGGAAACCTTGTTGTTGTGGGCCTTGCTGCTTTTGTTGTTGTGGCATGGTGTTGTAGGCTTGAGGAGGTCGGGAGTATGCTTGACCAAGGGGATGGTATGGTGATTGTGGGGGCCAACCAAGACCAGGCGCATCGAATGCTCCTTGAGGGTGATAGATACCCATGGAGGCGTTGTCGGTATAGACATGGACTTGAGAACCGAATGGAGGAAGAGGCGCGCGAGCCACTGCATGGTATCCAACAAAGGGAACTCCCGTGATTGGCGGTAGATGAGCAACTGGCTGCTGGGGCGAGTATGAAAACGCATAAGGATACGGATATCCAACATGCCCTCCCTCGTTGCGGTGCTGTAGCTGCACGTTTGGGTTGCCTCCCGAGGGCTCGAAACCGACCCAAGTGCCAAGACCCATAGGCGGGCCTATGATCACGGAATTGGACGCAAAGCGACCTAGATGAGGACTATTAGAACTGACCATGTTTCCAACTTGTGAGTTTTGTTGAGAGCTTTGGAGCGGGTTGCATCCCTGGCTGCCTGTCGAACTGGGACCTGAGCCCTGGTTTTGATACCACATACCCGAGTTGTTCGAGGAGCCCGGCAGGTCTGAGCCAGAATTCGGTCCGGTCAGGGGAACGGAGGTCGAGTCCGTGCTGGAAGCAAAGTTGTTCGAATTGACGTTTTGCATCTCAGGATAGTGTTTGGAGGACTCGAGGCCAAAGATCTCGTCGAGACTAGCACCAGATATGTCGGTATTTCCAGTCAAGTGGCTAATCGCTGAGTGCGAGTTGTTATTGCAAGAAAACAACGCAAACAGAACGGCCAAGTCATATTAAAGATAAAGGTATAAACAATAATAAAAACAAAGTGGTCAGTATACAACATCGGTCAAAATACATCATGGCAACTTCAGTCGGTTTTTGTGCTTTACTTGAAGGCGGGTTGTTGGTCGGCATGTCTTCGCCACCAGACAAGTTGGGCAAAGAGCCAATAACCATCCCAGAATCGAGACCAGGTGCATCGGCCATGTAACTATCCGTCTGTCCATACATCTCATTGTCGTTTGCACGCTGCAGGTTTTGTTGCTGTTGTTGCTGTTGTTGCTGTTGTTGCTGTTGTTGCTGTTGTTGCTGTTGTTGCTGTTGTTGCTGTTGTTGCTGTTGTTGCTGTTGTTGCTGTTGTTGCTGTTGTTGCTGTTGTTGTTGTTGTTGTTGTTGCTTTTGTTGGTCCCTCTCCTTTACTTGTTTAACTTTGGATGCCTCGTTCTGACGTTTGTTTCTGGCAAGAACATGCTCGGGCACATTCGAGTACGGCGATTTGGGACTAATCATCCCCCCGCCAGATGGTCGAGTTCGAATGTGAAGTGGACCTTGGTATACTTGAGGCTGTGGTTGCGATGATGAGGAGAAGATCTGCTGCCGGTTCTGGTTTAGAAAATCTTGGTCTTGTTGCTGTTGCTGGTAGAGCTGAGTTTGCTCCAACTGCAGAGCTTGTTGTTGGTGATGCTGATTAAGCTCAGATTGCTGGATCCGGTGTTGTCGGTGGAGCATCTCTAACTCGTTTTGGTACTGTTGAAGATGCTGCTGCTCGTTGATGGACGAGAATGTGTTCTGGCGCGAGGATGGTGAAAACGTCGGCACCATGGAAATCCCATCATTGGAAGAGCGACTGTTGGATCGCTCTTGCACGCCAATCATACCGCCAATTCCTGCACCTTGAGTCATAGCGTTCGGACTGGACATGGTCTGATCCGCCGGTGAATAAGCGCCGAGTTGTCGGATCTGAGACTGTTGCTCCTGCTGTTGACGAAGTCGCTGCTGGTAGAGGTACTGCTGAGCAGAAGGACCCTGTTCTTGCCTATTGTCTTCTTCTTCTTGTTGTTGTTGTTGTTGTTGTTGTTGTTGTTGTTGTTGTTGTTGTTGTTGTTGTTGTTGTTGTTGTTGTTGGGAACCGGTCTGAGAAGGTCTTGGAGTGCCAATAGCATGAAGGGGCATCCCGATTGAGAATGGGATGATGGTGACGGGCTTTAGGATTTCGCTTCTGATCCAAGAGACGCTCTCAGGATCCAAGTGGCGGTGAGGAATAAAGTTGTCCAGAATCGAGTGCAATTGGTTCTTTTCCACAGAGAAACGGCTGCAGTGCTGGAGGATCCGGAGAAGAAGTGCCAAGTAGTACAGATCTGTCTTTCCGGTCGGAGGAGCCTTGGACAACGTTGTCGGATTGTTAGCTGGAGAAGACAGCGCTTGTGAGGGATCTACTAAAGTGTTTGAAGGAAAGCCAAAACGTGACGTTGTGAGTATGTCTCGTGAGCATGGGAGGCGAAATTATGGTGCGGACAAAAATATTAACTAAGAACATTATCCCAAAGACATGGGTATGTAATGTCTCAAGAGTCAAAAATATCCTTACCAGTCGAGTCCCCAGAAGAGTCATCAGAGGGCTTGGGCGACGAGATAGCAAAACGGTGCACAGTGGCTGCGGCGCAGAGTGAGACGTGAATCGAGTTGAACAGCTGTCGATATGACTTTTGGTTTGTCACCAAGTTTTCAGCAAGCTCGGAAATGGCCACCGCTGACTCGCGACAGCGGCTCAGGGGCGACTGCAGCGTCAGAGGCAGGACAGGTACCAGAGCACTGTTGTGCAAGAAAGGTCGATAGAGCATGATCCGGACTGTGTGAAAGAGCAAGGCATAGTACCCCGCCGCGTTCCCGCTTGTGATCGCGTCTTGGTGGACTCTTGGGCTTGCCATATTCTCTTGGTCATCATATCTGCGAGGGTTTGGCGCGTTTTTGTCTTGATCAGAAGTAGAAGACAGTGACTCAATCCAGGATGAGAGGGATTGATCCAGGTGTGAAAATACTGCTGAAGAACATGTCGCTGCCGTCGTGGAAGTGTACAAGTTTATGATCACCTTGCCGAGGATTTTAGCGAGGTCAGTCATGTGACTGAAAGATTGGACCGCATAGGAGTGACTCTCATCAACACTTGACGGGTAATCCACCACACAGTCAACATCGCTGATAACCTGCAGTCGAAAAATTAGTAAGAGTGGACCATGAGATAACAGTAAACAAAGTCAGACATAGGTCGAGTTGTCCGTGTATCAAAATGCCATAAGAATTGTATATGATAAGCTTACCATTGGCTTGCCAAGTGCAGCAGATGTCCATCGATCCGCCTGATAACACGACCACCAAATAGTCTTGCGGATTTGAACTTCACGGTTGTCCATCTCCTTGAGTCGTTTGGGGTCCATGGGTCGGTTCAATCCCATCTCCTGAGCCATCCGGATCGCCATGCCTACATACATGAACCGCAAACTAGCACGGCCAGTTTGGACTTGACACCAGTACAAGATCAAGAGCGCCTGCAATGTCGACATGGATGGGACGTCGAATCGATCTTGGAGCAAGATACGGGCATGGGTCAAAAACTGCTCGCCAATCGTAGACATGTTGCCAGGCTCGGCGCAGAGTCCCTCGTGATCCGAGTACTTTGCACCCGCAGCACAGATGGCAACAAGCAGGAGAGGATCCGGTGGTGAAGATGGATCCTTGAGCTGGGCTAAAAACTTGTCCTTGTCGACGATCATCCAGTGTCCGTGAAAGCACTCAAAATAAACATGAACAAGATACTGGATAACACTCTTGTTGGTGATCACAAATCCGAGGGGGGTCGATTGGTCGGGGATGGAGGCCGGATCTTTTTGGAAGAACGACTGGTATTGATCCGAGTCTGTATGATCCTGGTTCATGACGGTGAAGGTCGGGATGGGCGGGGTAATGTTGAAGTTATCCATGCCCATAAGCCCCGATGGTAGCGAAACGTTTCCTTGGGTAAATTTGGAGACATTGGGAATCGTGACAGAGTTGACGAGGATATAGTAAAGATCCGGCATGGTCGTATCCTGCTCCATGACAAAAGCCGACGTAGGTTGTGATCGCTGGGTTGTCTCTGAACCATATCTCATATCTTTGCCTGAAAATTGAAAACTTGGGTTGGTGTCCATTGAAACATCAGTGGAGTCTTCGGGCGGATCCTTACGCCGCATGGCTGTGTGAGGCAACGATCCGCTAGCTGCGTCTTTGATAGACGATCTGCGCTGTTGGTGAAGCTCCTTGGAAGTCTCCGTATTGGCCTGGCGACCTCCTCCTGGACGATCCTGAGCAAATGACTTTGAGGCTGCTGGTTGATGTGAAGGCTCCGTCGTCGTCGTTTGTTTGGCCTTGGACTGTGGTGTCTGGGGCACCTCAATGTAGGAACACTCGAACCCCATGCGCTCACAACGTTTGCAGGTCGGAAGTCCATCGCACTTAATCTTCTTTTTCCGGCAAGCAAGGCAAGCGTTGTAGACCTTGATGCGCCAAGGGTGAGTTTGCGCGTGAACCTGATTCTGATTCATGGTGTTGGGCTTTGTCATCGTTGTCGATTTTGAGTTGGAGCGTTGAGGTGGACGGGAAGCAGGTGGAATGGTTTGGTTTGTTGGTGAGACGAAGAGGTTGAGCGGCAGTACGTCCCCAGGGCCCTGGTGGTACTCTGGCCAATAAGGGTTGATGGATCCTGGGTTTGCTCGGACTTGGGCTTGGTTGTTGAAGGTGTGATGGTGTGGATGATGACGGCCACTATGAGGGTTGTTGGCGGCGGTGTTGTTGTTGTTGTTGTTGTTGTTGTTGTTGTTGTTGTTCCTGCCATAGTTTCCACCACTTCCACTGCTACTGCCAAAGCCGTTTGGGCCTCGGGGACCTGGGTTATTTGTGTTGGCGTTCAGGTGGTTCATGTTGGGATTCCGAGGGTGGACACTATTCGATTGACCATTGTGGTGACGACGGCTCTTATGGTTAGCAGAATTGTTGGAGTTTTTGTGCGTGTAGCGTTTGTGTTTGGGTTGCGAAGTATTCGAGTTATTCTTGGGTTGTTCAGGGTATCGGTTTGAGGATGAGGATGATGAGGAGCGAGAGGATGGTTGTTGGGATGGTGGTGGAGATGGAAGAGGAGGAGGAGGAGGAGGAGGATGTGAGGAAGAAGAGGAAGAGGAAGAAGAAGGTGGAGGGGGAGAAGAGGGTGTGGTGGTTACTAACCCGGTGAGGTTATTGTTGTTATTGTTGGAACCAGGAGGAGGAGGGGTCGTCTGGCTTTGAGGATGGGATGTTGATTTTGATTCGGAGCTTCTTGATGCTGGCGACATGTTGCTTTCTTATGAGGAGAAAAGAGGATCTAGGTTGTTTGGTTATACTGATGGATGGACAGGAAGGAATAAAAAAGAGACGAAGAAAGAGAGAGAGAGAAAAAGAAAAAGAGAGATGGATGGGATAGGAAGGGTACCTTTGATCAGTATCAATATCAATGTCAATGGTCAACAACAAAGCCGTATTTGCCTTGGGATGCAGACAAACACATACAACAAAAAAAAAAGGAGACGGTGGGAGTGGGGGAAGGAGAGGAGGGGTGACGGAAGGGAAGGGAACGGCAATGGAAGGGAAAGGAAAGGGGCCATGCAATGCGAAAGAGACGAGAATGCCAAGAAAGCTGGTCGTTTGTTTTTCTTTTGTTGTTTATTGGAGTGGCTAAGTTGGTATTGGTTGGTTGGTTGGCAGGTGTGTTTGGATTTTTTTAAAGAAGTTCGAAGCGGATATGAAGGAGTATTGTGTGTGTGTGTGTAGAGGGACTGGAGATCGGATAGGATAGGATGTGTGTTGGATAGACAAAGTAGGTTGGGTATGGTTGCGAGGAATATCAATTTGGGGCAGGTATTTAGGACATGTGCAGGAGGATATGATGGTACATGTTGAATGTGCTGTGTGTGTAGCTCCAGTCCCCGAGCTAATCCAAGGAAGAGAGTAAATAGAGGTAAAGTGCTATTTGGATTGGGAAGGGGAGATCTGTTGGATGAGATATGTGTGTATGTGTGTGTGTGGGTGTGTAGAGAGAGAGAGAGAGAGACTGGAAGGAAGGAAGAGTAGAACAGCTGCAGAAAATAAAAGGATAATGTACCGACCCAAACAACCGAGGGGCTTTTTTTTTTTTTTTACGGAGCGAAGCGACTCGACGACAAATGAATGGATTGATGGATAGACGGACGAGACAAGTTTGTGTCGGTCTGTTGTTGTTCTGAATGCGTGTGGCGTTAGTGAGTGTGTGTTGTGTGTGGATGGGAAGGGTGGGGATGGGCACATCCACAGTGCACACTGTGTCGAAAGAAACAGGCAAGGCAGGGGAAGAGAAAGAGAGCGAGAGAATGGGCAAACGGGAAAAGAGGGGAAAGAGAGAAAGAAAGAAAAAAGAGATGATGTTTATGCTTTTTATGCCCTTTTCCCTTGTTTGTCGTGTTCTTGGCGTTGGTGGGATTTGCAGCGCAAAACCCAATCCTCGTCAGCATCAATTACAGGTCGCATTAAATAGGGTCCGACTTTAAATGAATGAATGTGTTTGTGCTGCTGTGTACGTGAAAATGACATAACTGGAAAATGACAAAGTGGAAAGAAAGAGGCAGACAATAGTGGTCATGGTGTTCGCATTTTTTTTTTTTGCTTCTTTGGCTGTGCACTGTAAGGAAAGGCAAGAACAAAAGCAAAATAAAAAAGAGGTGAGAAAAAAAAAAAACAAGAACAATGCGCTTTGGAGAGAAAGAGTGTGTGTGTGTGTTGTGATTGCGTGTTGGTTTTTGGTTTCTTATTTGCGCCTTTCTTCCTTTCCTTCCTTCCATTTCTGTCCATCATGCAAGCCCGTGATATAACAGAGGGCAAACTGGAGTGGAAACATAAAGTAAGAGGTAAAAAAAGAAAGAAAAAACTTACACTTGCTGGCGGGAATGGCGATGATATCAGTACTGGTTAGGTTGTTGCCTTTGTTGGTGGGAGTGTGTTGTGTTGTGCCGGAGTGTTTATGTGGATAAAAGGGATGAGTCAGATACAGCATGCCTATTGTGAATTGGACGGCGTGGGATGGGAGATGGGGGATAGAGGATGGGAGGTGGATTGGGACGGATGGATGGTTATGGGTGGGAAAGAGAAGAACAAAAGAGAGAAAGGAAGAGAAGAAAGAAAAAAAAGGAACCCGAGAAGAGAGAGAAGGAAGGATAATTGAGAGCCGTTGTGATTATTGACAGTGTGTGTGTGTGTGTGTGTGTGTGTGTGTGTGTGTGTGTGTGTGCGCAATTGTCAATTGTACTTTTGATGAGAGAAGAGAAGAAAGCAATTTGAGCAATGCTGTATATGTGTGTGTGTGTGTGTACTGTCCAAATTGTTCTCGGCCTTTTGAAGGAAAAAGAAAAGAAAAGGTCTTTGCGTTCGTCAACTCATTCCAGCTCTCTCCTTAATATTGTCGTCTGTCTCTATGTCTGACCGTATGTCATTGCTTCATACGGTGTATGATCCCTCTTTTTCTTTGTCGCTCTTTTTGATCGTGGTTTGATCCCACTACCCATTTCACAATGCTCCGTTAGGCAACCAGGTAACCGCTTTGTCGCATCTCATGAAAAAGACGACTTTTCTAGGCCGTGGGTCCCAAGGCTACCTTCATGGATTTGTCTCATCATGAATGTGATGTCGCAAAAGCATTGTCATGAAAGCTGCCTTGGGATGGGAAAAGGGGGGAAGTTATTGTATGTGTTGTGTGGTTGGTGATGTTGTTGTTGCGCATAACGAGAAGACAAATACAGAAGCCTCAATTAAGAAGAATTTTTAGTGTACCGAGGAGAATGAATGGTGAATATATGTGTGTGTATGTTATCTGTGAATAGTCGATGTGTACGTAAAAGGGCATAGCATAACTGCAACAAAGTGAAGAAAGTCGAAAACGACAAAAGAGAATGTATGCGTCCAATTGGAAGAAGAGAGGCTCATCGAAGGAATGTAGTCCACACACACACACAGGGACAACCTCAACCCTGCAGCATATATAGTAAGCAAACAGACTAGCGTACTCTCTCTCTTTCTCCATGTTTCGAAAGAGTTGGATCGATCGGGCCACACAGAAAAGGAGAGATGGGAAGGTTATTTTATCTCTCTCTCTTGTTCTTTAGTTGCTCCTGTGTCTCTGTGTATGTTGTGTGATGGGTCATGGACACTCGAATGTGTCTATGCCAGGCACCAAAAAGAAAGGAAAAAATAAAAGATAGAAACGCGGAAAAAGCAGTTTGACGACGGACCTGTTATTTTTTGGGAAATCTCGGCAGAAGTTGTATTGTGAGTTGAAAGGGGGAATTTTGCAGAGTGGAGAGTTGGGTACCAAAAAGGTTAAAACACAACTGAGGGGAGCGAGTGAGAGCGTGAGCAATTAAAAGAGATTTCTGCTGTAAAAATATATGTTTGTGCACATGCCACCATCATAGTAAACACCATGATATAAGCTCCAACGGGTGTAGCAGGCATGTAACCTACCCTTACTGTCGGTATCGGTTTGAAGACTTGTGTGGCAAGGTTGGATGTGGAGGAAGGATAGGGCATGAAAAGAGAGGATCAATTGTGTTAAGTCTATTAAAGTCTGTTGATTAGACCCTTTTTTTTTTTTTTTTTTTTTTTTTAAACAAATATTTTTTGCGTGGTGTGTGGATGTGTGTCGAGAGTGGCGATAATCCAAAACGATGTCATCGTTTTCAATATTGAAGAGGGGAGAAGAGGACACAATCCTTTTTTTTTTTTGGTTACTTTCCTTGTATGAGTGTGCTTGTGTGAAGCTTTATGTCCCATGATGTCATGCGACAGACAGACCAAGGGAGATTGGATGGATTGGATTGGATTGGATTGGACATGGAAATGGGAATGAAAGAGAAGGAAAGCCTGTGATGTCATGGCCAAAATTTTCTTCGAAGTGTAACGAGCCAGGGCCCACGAATAATTCTCGATTTTGCCAGCATGAACAGCGATAAGTTGGCACAACAACAGAGCTCAACATTCGTTTGTCTTCATTGTCTTTCATCCGTTCTCAAGCAGGCTCGGTTCGGTAACGGGAGCGGTCTGGAGTATGTAGACATGTTCTTATGGTCGAGAATCCAGGTCAAAGGAATACAGTCAGTGAGGGTAATGGCCAAGAGAGTGAGAAGGGGGTAAAGGAATCGATGAGGCTCTATTTAAAAAAAGTGATCTATACCCTCCTTGTCTCTGTTGCAATGAAAGAGCGTGTTTTTGGAGACGAGGACAATAAAAAGTGCGAATTAGAAGGAGGAGGAAAGACAGCAAAAGGGACGAAATACAAGAAAAGGGACGAAATACAAGAAAAGGGAGAAGAGAGAAAATATACGTGTCAGTGAGTCGTCTTCACCCAAGCCTCTTCAGCCTTCAGACTAACTTCTTCAAGATGCCTTCGAGTCTAAAAAGTGTGTGTGTTGGAGTAGAAGTGGGAGTGGGGGAGTAGGGGTTTCTCCACCATAGAAAGAAAGAAAAAAAAGCTGTCACATTTGGCTACCACAAGACCGGCTCTCGCATACTGTACGTGATTTTTCAATTTTTCCCTTTTCTGTGCGATTCAATTAATCAACCGGGAAGACGGAAGGAAGGAAGGAAGGAGATAGGAGGGAGAAACTTTAATTGCGCGATGTTGCGAATGGACAAAAGCATGAATGTTCAAGTCCCACACAGAAAAAATTAGGTTCCATTTGAGGCTCTTCTTGCGTTTTCATCCTACCCCTGAAAGTATGCCTGAGGGTTTCTGGTCTTTGTTTCGACATCGCTGTGTGTCAATCAATGTCCCCTCCACTCTCTGATGATAACAAGTAACAACGAGGGGCATGAGGACCAACAGGACATGTTGTTCATGCTCCAACTCAACAACTGCAAGCGCACTTTGTTACTACCCTGCCCCTGATTATCTTTTCCCAAACCATGCGACTGTCGCATGGCATTGGGAAGAAACGAAAAACAAAACACAAAACAGAACAGAAACTGCGAGACATATTCCAGAAGATATACACCCATCCGCGCGACAGATTTGATAGCAAATGTCACAAACAAGGAGACGCAAGAAAAAAGGACTCGATGCTTGCAATTTTCAAAAACATAGCCTTCATAAACCATAGCGCGAAACAACAACCCAGCAAGCCACAACTCACATAAGAATCTCACGCCAGCCAAGTTTCAAAACCTATGTACCTCCTCTCTCAATAAACCCACTCAGTCACACACCTACTTCTGTGCCCATTATTGACATTGCGTTGACTGTATTGTCGTGTGCTGTTTTTTTATTCACAGTTCCTGGATATTTTCCTTGTCAAATCCCCATTGTTTTTCTTTGTTTTTTTTTCAAAAAAAGAACAAAAAAAACATATCCTCCATGTCCAATCAGCCCTTATTTTTCTACTTGGCTTCCTCGGTCTTGTTCAACAGGTTGTTTTCCTTCAACAAGGCCTCAATCTCAGCCTGGTTGAAGATCCGGCGGACAACACGACCATCCACCAACTCCAATGTGGCAAACTCGACTAAAGCACAGTAAAAAAAACAAGGAAAGGAAATGAAAAGGGAACACGGATCAGTCATTTGGCAACATTTCACTATCCCGAGCACGATTCAGATCCACAAATATATCTATATCTCCTTCTCTCTGACTTACTCTTGTCAGATCCCAGTGAGGTAGTGTCCATGGTCTTGCTAAGCACCTTGATCGCCATGTTCTTAGCCTCCTGCAGAGTGACGCCCTCCTCCTTATACTCTTGGCGCAAGATACCCTGGGCACTGGCAGTATTGGCACCAATGCAGGTCGCCTTCCATCCCGAGTAGTTGCCCGAGGGGTCAGAGTGGTACAGCTGGAGTCCAAAGTGCTCGTCCCATCCTCCGTAAATGAATGACACACCAAAGGGACGGAGACCTAAATACACAAGAGAAAGATGTAAGGGCGTTAGAAGATGGCCACTAGTGAATAAAATAGCCTCCGTTTTTTGGCTCTCTGTTTTTCATATTGTTGGCCCGTCACCGTCACTCCAGATGGAAGAAAATCATACCTCCGTATTGAGTGTATCCCTGCTTCAAGTCGCAAAGCTTCTGAACAAGCTGTTCGCAGGGCATGTCCTCGTTGTATGTGTACAGGTACTGCTGTGCCGCTGTCTGGACATAGTTGATAAGGATGTTGGCGTCCGAGGTAATACCGGCTACTCCACAGATCATGTTGCTATGTTGGTTGAAAGCAACGGGCAAGAACCGTGTTAGATTTTTTCTTGGCAAAGTCAATTAGCAAAGACAACAACGATTGCTGTCCAGGAAGCTAGACTGAGAGAAACCATACTCGTTGATGATATAGATCTTTTCTCCTCCAGAGGTCTCGTCCAACAGCTTGGAGGCGACCTTCTTTTCTGCTGCAATGACCAATCCGTCCTTGGCCAAGATTCCCAAGGCTGTGCTGGCGTGCGAAATGGCCTCCATTGCATATTCTACTTGGTACAAACGACCTGTTTGCGAGTTTGTCAAAAAGAGAGTGAGAGAAATGTTTAGCTCTCACGCGTTTCTCTGGGCCATATCGCGACTCATCTTCCTTGTAAATCCTGATCACGAGGCGCCCTGGTTTGTAGAGTCTAGTCCTTCCTAGGAAGACAAGTAGTAGCTTGTGTTCTCTGCAGACTTGGGTTTTGTCCAGAAGTGATTGACCAACTTGATGGAAGGCTCCCCAAATTACCTTCTGGCGAGAAGATGGTTGTCCTGGCATCGTATCTTCGAGACATTGTGTGTTATATGCAGGCGGGTTGGTTAAAGGTCGTTTTGTTGATGTTAAGCTTCGGTTCTAAGCTTCGGTTCTGCCTGGTGATGTAAGTGAGAATACGTAGGGTGCTGGGAAAGTAATGCGACTTTTGGCTCCACTTTGACTTTAGGCCGAGAATGATAATGGGACTTGCATTGCGCACACCCAGTGCGTTGCCTCAGCAAGGACGCGTCACTTTTCTGCGCTCCAAAAAATATTCACGTGATTTCCGTCAAGACTGCGATGAGAACAGGTAGACATCGTGATCGCAAATGTTAATTCAAGAGAGTACTTTACTGATCAGCTTTTTTTTTGATGCATCTTTTCATTCTTACTTTGCGAACACAGGACCTTGGTCGATACTATACAACTTCCATCAACAGCGACCCATCAGACACGTACATAACACATCATGAACGCCCCCGACCGCTTTGAGCTCTTTGTGTTGCCCGATGGTGTCAAGAAGTAAAGCGAGCATGGTCATTAGCTAATTGGCAGGATTTCAGTTGTTGGAAGCGAAGCAACAAAAAACGATTGACACTACTTTACTTGTGTGGCGTTATTAGGCTCACCATCACCCCAGACACAAAAATCCCAAATGCCGCGACATTCAAAGTCGAGAAGGAGGACCACACTTTGGCCAACATGCTCAGAATGTAAGGCCCCTTGGACCAAGCCTAAGCACGAACGCCCTCGTTTACATAAGAACGGCACGAGTGTTTATGGATTTGCAAAGTCATTAACAACTATCACGCTTTTGTTCAAATAGGCAACTGCTGGAGGATCCCAAGGTTCTGTTCGCAGGATACAAGATGCCTCATCCTCTGGACCACTACTTCATCCTTAAGGTCCAGACCACGCCCGATACCACCCCCCAGCATGTCCTCGGCAATGCTGTCACAGAGCTGATTCAAAATGTTGGATCCATGAAGAACAAATTTGAGGTACGAAGGCGAAGTAGAAAAACCAACAGCTAGGAACTTCTATGCCTCCACCCATCAGTATTCTGTTACAACCACAAACCGTCTCCTGGAGTACTCGACAAAGTGCAAGAGAAAATAACTAATTTTTTTTGCCCTTTCATGCTACATGTACGGTACATGTATGCTATAGATGGACCTGATTCGCGCACGGTCGGACAGCTCGAAACAGGACATGGGCGAGGGCGAGGATCTGTCATCCCACCAGGTTGACATGGATTTCTAAAAGAGCCGAAAAGTTTGCGTCTTTTTTTTTTTTTTTTATTCTGTACTAATAAACAACCTTGCTTCGAAAAACCAAAGTGTGCTCATGGTTCAGTCGCCAGTTTTTCAGGATGAAAAGAACACAACGAAGGACCAAAGAGAAGCGAACATCATAGGAGCATCTTGCGATTAACGTCGAGGGTTTACTTTGTGCGCTAGTTACTTTTTTTGTTTTGCAGGCTTCATATTGATGTTCAATCATCACCTTCGTCCTCCTCAACAAGCTCCACCACCAAACTAGCACTGGGCCACAGAGCGGGCTCGTCCTTGATCAGGGCGTCACGGTTGACGATCTTGGTGCGTGGGAAGGGCGAGATCAGCACAAAGTCGTACTCGTGCTTGTAGCCCACGTGCTCCTCGGCCTCCAGGTGCAACTCGGCTTTGGACCCGTTCTCGCGGAACTCGATCGTCTCGATAAAGACATACACATGCTCCACAGGCTCTGTGCCCCGGAACCGGCGGATCACACGTTCACCGTTCCACAACTTGAAACTCAAACGCGCACAACCAGACTCGCTCGCTGCAGGCTCCTCGGGCAAGTTCTCGTACAGGTACTTCAAGTGGCGCTCACGGCGGTTCAGGGCTGCCTCCTTCTCGGCCTCAAGACGCTCCTGCTCTTGCTTGAGTTTGTCGGCCGCTTCCTGGGCCTCCCGCTGCTGACGCGCCTTTTCGCGGTCGGCTCTCAGAGACTGTTGGTAGGCATCGTCCTGCTGCTGACGGATCTCGCGGGTCATGTCGCGCTCTCGGCGCTCGGACCGGAGGCGGTCCAAGGCGGCTGACTGGCGGTTGACTTGCTGGGTTAAGCGTTCAATAATTTGCTCCGCAGTGGAGGAGCCCTCGATTCGGTCAATCAGCACCATCTTTGTCGCAGAAGATCCGGCAGTCGGCTGAGACAGAGCAATCACTCCCAAGAACGGGTACTTGACGGTTTGAAGAGTTGTTGCGACTATTGTAAAAAAAAACCATTTTGTCCAACATGTTAGCAAGAAAAAGTTTGGTAGATCCAAACGTTGGGAGCTGCGATTTTACCTTGGAATCCTTCAGTCTCCTTCACGTTGCCTCCCCAGACAATCATCTCGTTGACAACAAGATAGGACAGGAGCTCACTATCCGCCAAGGTCTCTTTACAGAACTTGTCAGTGGCATCATGTTCATCCGAGTGCAGGTACACCACAAGGAACTTGAGATCGTTCTTGGCCTTGTTCAGCGCCTAAGTTGCCCAGTAAAACAAAGTATTTCTTGGTCAGCAATGAAGTAAAACAAAATAATAAACGACCAGTCCATGAATAGAAAAGGACGCACAGCTGAGTAGCCACCGGCGTAAAAGTTAGGGTGTTGTGTTCCGTAAGCTTCTTCGTACTCCCTCAGGAAGCGCGTCGCCACTGATGCTGGGTCCTGTGGAGGACGAGAGGGTCCTGTTCGAGTTGACTGGCCTGTGATCGCCTGTCTGAATGTTTGAGGAAACAGTGTGTCTAAATGCGTTGATCGGTATCAAAAAATGGCGAGTTGGCACAAGATTCTTTCTCGATGACGTATTGAAGTTGATTTACCCATGCAACACACACTCAACTTACAAAAGAAGGCAAGAAACGACCAGGTGGCGCTCCAGATCGTGTTGATAGGCCATGAGAACCAGGACAGGAATGAGCGCGACTAATTACAGTTTGAAGAAAAGCCGTAAAGATGGATGGATTAGTAACGGACGGCATCAAGTTGAGAGCGAGTGACAAAAGACAACCACATCTGTTCCTTACGAAACCGGCAGGTGGGCTATATTATCGGAGTAATCAGTGAAGGGAGGTGAACCGGCAAATTAGTGTCGATGAAAGTAGAGCGAGTTGAGTACAGCCCTGCACGCTCTCCTTGTGCACTGGTGATCATGACATGCGTCTCAGAAATGCACACACAAAAAACACACCAGCCCACACTACACCACACGGACACGTACGCACGCCCCATAAATTCATAATGTTCTCTGTCGCCCCCAATTGCGTCGATAATTTCCTCTCTCCCCTTCCATTGAATTTTCAAACGGCGGGGAAATCGAAAAGTTTCCAAACGGACTACACCTTACCGTGGTTGGGTTCTGGGTAGTGATGGTGGAGGTGGTGGGGGTGGAGGGTGATCTTCGTCATCGCTGCTCATGTCGTTCACGCCAAGACCACCCAGCGACTCGTCCGGCCGAGAAGGAGCGCGAGTGTCGCCAAACTGTGCCTGGACTGCGGTCTATCATTAGAATTGTTGGAAACAAGCAAGTGTCCTTGATAAGTCAATGCCAAAGCGTCTTTGATGTGGAGGCACAGCTGTGTACTCTTTCAGGCAAGGCCATGAACAAGGGAAAATACTTGCCTCCAGCTGCCACGAGTGATGCTCCAGGGCCAAGATGGCGATTTCGAGGTCATTCTGACCTGTGACCGCCTAAAGAGACGTCCATGAAAGTAATGCACGGGTGAGTGTTGTAAGTTTTTTGTCTACTACAACGCATCAAATGTTCCCCAAAAGCACGGTTGCAATTGCAACTGTACTGTTGGCGAAGGTTTCTATTGCTTACAAGGTAGCTTTGAAGAATGTCCTTCTTCTCCTCGGTCAGTTGATCTAGTGCTTCCATGACAATGCTGTTTGTTAGGAGCACTCAAAGTTGAAGGCGGCAATGAAGAAAAGGGAAGGTTGTGGTCTATAGGGTCAGGGCTGTAGTTGATTGGTTGGCTTCTGATGGGGTCTTGGTATTGGTGACGGGATGTTGAGATGTGTGGACACAGCAAAAAGGAACGAAACCGAACAAAAGAACGAGCCTGTTGGCTCAATGATAACGTGACATGATCATATCGGGCAAGGCCTTGGTCGTCATTAACTATTATTATTAAGCTTAGATACTACTCGCTTCTAAAGTCCTCCTGGCACCTTGGGGAAAGAAAGCCCATTGAGCGTCTCGGTCGCCACCTTCTTGCCGTTCTTCTTCCTCACTTCTGTCTGTCGCAGAAAGAAAATATCCCGATGCAGCACCCAGTATGCAGGCTTCTTGCGTGCCTCTGCCAGCCTCTGCTCCTGCTCCTGAGCCTGTATCCGTGCCTTGGTCGCCTCCTCGTCGTTGATAAACGCAGACACTGAGGCCACGGTCTTGGATGCCACCGATCCCAGTCCAGAGAACACAGCCGAGCCCAGTTTGGCGGCGTGTGATTTTTTGTCCTCTTCAGAAGTGTTCTTGTTCTTGTTGCCTTCTTCCTCCTGCTTCTTCTTCTCGGCGTCGGCTTTCTTCTTCTTGATTGCTGCCACGGCGGCAAGGGCTTCTGCAGTGGGCACAGGTGGGAAGCCTTCGCCCTTGGCGAACCCGGGGTCGCTGAGGTGAGAGGGGCAGATGTAGAACCAGTCGCCGCCGTCCTTGGCTGTCAAAACCCTTGTGGTCATCTTCATGCAGATGAAGCTATTAATGTAGGAATGGTTGAGATAGACAGCGTTAGCGTTTCCTTGCAACTCGAGTTTAGTTAAGCTAAGGATATGGCGTCCTCTTTTCCGTACCAAGAGCGCTCTGCTGTGGCAGTCTTCTCCAGGTAGGCATTGCGCAAGGGGGCTACAGTGGCCATTCAAGATGAAATGTGAGAGAGAGGGATGAATGGAAGAGTGGACGGAACCCAAGAATGTGGGAACAATCCGAATGGGAATGGAAGTCGAAGGGAGGTATATGTGGGCACAAACAGAAAAAGCCTTTTTCTTTCTTTCTTTCTTGGCCGACGAACGAGACTGCGTTCTGTCTGTCCCCTTCATTCTCGCCCTCCACGTCTGAACGGGCGGGTGCCTGACTTTCTTTTATTTTGTGGGGAGGACATCTGCATTCGCTTGTCTTTCTTCCCATCAACTCCACATCAGACCGAACACATAATACACATCATGCTGCAGGATAGATTCCAGAGTGCATCCGCCTTCATGGCCAGCAACAAGAAGCTGTCCTTGCCTACAGCCACCAAGCTTGCTGTAACGTTTGCCACCCACGATGAGCACGAATGAGGGATGCCCTTTTTTTACACCCTAACTTTAACACTTGCTCCACCTCCTCGTACCCAATCCACCTCCTTCCAGCTCTATGCAGACTACAAACTGGCCACCGAAGGTCTTTGCACTCAGTCCAAACCTTCGCTGATCGAGTTTGAAAAGAGTGCCAAGTGGAAGGCGTGGAAGGAAACCGGCGATCGGTACTCTCAAGAACTCTCCCAACCCACCGCCAACGACGACGCCCAGATCTCTCTCACCACAAAGGCCATGATCGCCTATATCCAACGGGTCGAGGAGGGCAACTGGGGCTGGTCTTTCAACCCCTCAGCGTCGGGTTCCGCTGCAATTGAGAACCACCTCATGAACACTGCAGGCAACTTTTCCACGGGTGACCAAGATCTGGATGAACTGGAAGCGTACCTGGGTGTGGATCCCGACGAGGTCTCGGCCGAGGAACTGCTCACCCGGCCCTACGTACCCACCAAGGATATCGAAGGTGCGTCCATGACAGCTGCAGGGATTAGCACCATGGCATATATTGCAGAGTAAGTGACAAGAAAAGAAACATGTTTTGTGCCACGTTGCTCCAAATGTCAATAATTTTATTAACTGGCCCCCTCTTCAACTTTTTGACAACCACGTAGCGAGTTCACTGGCGACGACGTGTTCGAGACTTCCAAGAATGAATCAACAGAAGCTATGCGATCAGCCCTGAATGCCAACCCAGAACTTGCTTCTGTCAAGGATGACATGGTAAATGCATACTCGACGAACAAGTCTGTTGTCTTATTGTCATTTATTTATTTATTTATTTATTTTTTGGTTTTGTTTCCCCTCAATAATAGGGAATGACAATGCTTCATTGGGTGTGCGATAGGGGAAACGTTGAAAAGGCCACGCTGTTGGTCACAGAGTACCATGCAGATGTCAATGCACAGGACGCAGATGGATCAACACCACTGCACTATGCATACCTTTCAGGATGGCCACAAGTTGTTGCCTACCTGAGGAGTGTGCCCTCAATCGACCTCACCATCAAGGACTCCAGTGGCATGACCGCGGAAGAGTGCCAGGAGTAGACATAGATCCATGTACAATAATACTTTTTTTTTTTTGAATTTTTGGTGATTTGTTGGTTTTTATTGCTGTTATCATGAGCGAACTATTGCGACCGTTTTTGTTTTCTATCTCGACACTTTGTCGCTGGCAATCACTTCCCTGGCAATATCCGTGATCCTCTCCAGATTATCCAACTTGTTGTCCACTTTCTGATTCACCATCTGTGCCTGCACCCTCCTGATCATCTCGCCCAGCTCTCGACCGGACGGCACTGCTTGGTGGTGATTGTTGCTCGTGTTCATGATCACTTTGGCGATGCTGACCTCTACTCGCGGGACAGTTGCTAGGGCGCCATAGTTGCGTGCCTTCATGCCAAACAGGCGCTTCTCGCCAATGGTGCCCACAAGCACAATCCGTTGAGGGTATAGGGACCCGTCCAGGGACCGTATGGGTTCCCAGTCCGTGATCGAGGCCGAGTCCATGGCACGTGCGCCCTGTCGGTGGTCATATGCCATGGTGATGTACGGCACACCCTCTTTCCGAAGATGGATGTGCCCAAGATGGTTCAAGTTAACGGCTCTTGTTGTTGCTGATGTTGATATTGATGTTGATGTGTTACTATGCGGATGTCCATTTTGGATCGTTGCCGGTTCTGATGATGATGAAAGTGAATAGTGGTTCCTGAGCTCCTCCAGACTCGAATACACATGTCCATCCGGTGCAACAATGCTCACAGGCATGTCCAGACTGTCATTGTTGTCCACTCTATCAACGTCAAGCTCAGAAACCGGAAACTCTTTGACTTTCCATGCCCAGATCTTGCCCTCCAACGCACCCAGTCCTGCGAGCTCCACGAGGACCGTGGCACCTATCCCGCCAATCGATTCCAGGAAATCTGGTGTTGCTGTTCCTGGACAGAGGGCCACATGAAACTCTTCTGGTACAACCCATGTGCTCTGATTCCAATTCTGCAATGCCGAAGGTCGTTGAATCGGAGATATTGAGCCCAGATACTGATATTGATGTTGGTGTTGGTGTTGGTGTTGATCAGGCAAAAGATTTCGCAAAAAGGCATGCACCGGCTCCGAGAACATCACGCCCGTGTACCGAGGCACCTTGGCGATCGCCATCTTGTGTCGCTTGAGCGGTGAGTACAACTCATACGGGTCCCAGATACCTCTGTTCTTGAGCTCAGGTCTCGTTCGGGGCATGGGTCCCACACCGGTGACCAGTGGTCTTCCTCCAGCTTCCTCAGCCTCGACTTGCTTGTTGTTGGCCTCGACCATGGCAAAGACTAGATCGATCTCGCGCTTGGGGTCCATGTAGATGTGTGGCTCTTGCACAACCTTGATCTCAAACTTGCTCAACATCTTGTTGTCGAGCCATTCTTGCCCCGCTTCGCGGAACTTGGCAATCTGGCCGGGGCGGTCGTCCCAGAGGCACATGGTGTCGATGTCTGGGTACTCGTACAGGACATTGTAGAGAAAGTCGTGCTTGGTGTTGAAGGTGTGGACCTTGAGGTAGGTTTCCTTGACGGCGCCCTCTATCCGGGCGACGGTGGTAGGTTTTGTGGCAATGATATCGAAATCCAGCTGCTTGGCCTTCATCATGCTGATCAGGCGGTCGCCGTAGAGGGGCCCGTTGCGGCCGGTGAGGAGGATGGTGAGGCAGGTGGGGTCGCTGACGGAGAGTTCGACCTGGCGGACCTAATGAACACATGGTTTTGTTGCAAAGTGGGTCGTTGAAGATGAGATTATGTTTTCTTAGACCCAAATTTAAACATTTTCCGCCCTCCCTCTCCCCTCCGACGCTATTTTTTTTTTGTTGGCCCTGAATGAATGACTGACGGAAGGGGGTGTGTGGGGGGACAACCGAGTCATCCTCCATCATCACAAAGACCCACAAAAATATAAATCATATCCATTAAGCGCAGCTTTGTTGTTTTGCGATTTTTTTTTTTTTTTTTTGGGTGGGTGGGTGTGCATCTGTGGTAATAATATCATCATGCATATCACAGCAAGCACTTACAATGTCCTCATTCCACCATCCGTCCCAGACAGTGGCCTCTGCTTCGGGGCCCAGGTCCAGAGTGCCCGGGTTGTGCCACCAGCCGGTATAACAGTGATTCCAGGAAATCAGCACGCCGATAAAAGAAGGGTCCCACAGGGCTGGGTTTGGCAGTGGGGACTGGAATAGGGTGTGGTCAAAGTCAAACACATTCACGGTTTGGAAGCGGGCAGTGTGCTCAGGGTCGGCGAGCTTGCTGGAGGAGTAGACGATGGCGGGGTGAGTCAGCAGTGTGAAGGGTTCGTTCGAAGCGGGGCAAGTGGTTGAGGATGCCCTGGAGGTGGCAGTGGTATCCATGGTGCTTGGCCGCATTTTATTTTCCTTTTGTGAGGGAGATGATGATAACGATGAAGACGAAGAAAAACGGAAAGGAAGGGGTATCTTAGGAAAGGAGATAGGATCGAGATGGTGGGGACGAGCGAACAAACGAGAGCGAGGATATGAGACGTATGTGAAGTGTGTGTGATGTGGTATGGAGCTGGATGGGGAGGATGAGAAAGACGGTGGAGAGAGATGCAGGAAGGTCGGATAAGACGGAAATGAGAAAACGGAAGGAAGGAAGGAAGGAAGGGAAAGGGAAGGGAAGGAAAAGAGAATGAAAGAAAAGGGAAGGGGAGCAGATGGGATGGAAAGAAGAAAAAGAGAAGAAAAGAGAGAGAGAGAAACAGGAAACAGGAAACAGGAAACAGGAAAGAGAGACAGTCCAACAAGAAAAGAAAAAAAAAAAAAAAAAAAGCAAAGCCCCGATGAATGAAGCGGTGGCTGAGCCATGGGTCACCTTCAAATTCAAGTCTTCATTTGGGAGGAACAGTGGGCAAACAGTGCAGGAAATGGCCGCCATTGTGTGGAGGAGAGTGGAGAGCCAAATAACAAAGGGTCTGGGGACGCAAGGATGGGTGCAAGCGGGTCGACTTGCGACAGGAGTTGTTCCAACAAGAGTGCCGGCGTGCAGCCTGGCAAATTGTCCAGCAGCAGCGATGAACAGAGTTGATGCGAACACAGAGCATCTCCGTCTGCACTTGAGCTGAGAGCTTAAATTTGTATTCGCACACGGAAGCAAAGAAGCAAAGCCTTTGGGCGAACGTGCAAATGGTGACTTTCATTCTTTTCCATCCCTTCATCCATCTTTCTTCTTCTTCTCCACCTCGTCGACCCCACTCCCCACTCCCTAATCGCACTCCACAACCCCGCTCCACGCTTTTTCGTGGCCTGTCTGTCGCGGCCTCACCTCTCAAAGAGTCCCATCCATCTCAGGGGATAAACTCCATTCATCTTCTCGCTCCTGATCACTCTCTCTCTCTCTCTCTCTCTCTCTCTCTCTCTCTCTCTCTCTCTCTCTCTCTCTCTCTCTCTCGCT